>OX402064.1:16873848-17306348 GCA_947859365.1 Archips crataeganus
GACCAAGAGATGGCGCTACTAGGCCAACTTTTACAAGTTAAGTATGAAGTATCTTTTTCTATTTATTTTTTTATAGCCATCTCCATCCATCTCATGGGAAAGATTCGTCGCTAACTTCTAGACCGGTGATGGTGTAGGGGTAAGCACGCAGCACGGAACGCTGAGGACCTGGGTTCGATTCCCAGCATTGGTCTTTTTTCTGGGGTTTTTTCTGTGCATCTATATTTCAGTTTATATTTAGTTTGAAATATATGGTTTGAGTCATTCGGTACCTGGATTGGTATGGATTTAAAAATGAACATTTGAACTTAGAAGGTATGCAGGCGAAGCATTTAACCTAGCTGTAAAAATATGACTCTACTAGCTGTAGCCAGTGACACCGTCTGCGAAGAATTTTTTCATCACTATCCCGCAGGGTCTATGCAGTTTTCCGGTATAAAAACGATCCTACGTCCTTCGCGTATCTGCATACCAAATGTCATCTAAATCCGTTAAGTGGTTTAAGCGTAAAGAGGTAACAGACAGACAGACTTTTGTATTTATTTATAATATTTTTAGAGCTAATAGCCGTCTTATCAAGCGTCGAGCTCCGAAACATTTAATATTAATTTTGTAAAAAGCGTGCACTCGCCAGCAGTTTTAATGAATAATTACGTGAATAAGTGCCCGAATGAACATTCTAGAGAGGTCAATAACCCTTCCTTCTTCGCAGTCGGGTAAAAACAGCATCAGACTGTATTCAAAACAAATACTTAAAGTTACAATAACTTTTTATTTTCTTTTTATCTTTTTGGGGTATTTTTATCCCATCTTTTCTTACACATAACAATATCTCTTACAGTTTATATTTTGATCATTACTTGGTGACAATTTACTTGATTAAAAGAAAATTGATGATTCCGAGTGCAGCGACCAGTTTTTAAATATCACTTAAGCTTAAACGATTTATTTAAACAACTCCATTTTTTCTGCTTACGGCATCAACATTTTTACAAACTAACAATAATGCTTTAAAGCTTATAAATGTGAGTCACCTAAGGACTCAAACATGCCGTTTATATAGTTTGACATGCTCACATGCTTCATTGACTTATGTCATGTCACACCTGTTAAGGTACAAGGCTGAGATGAATAAATAAAGATAACATTTAATTTTCAGAACTTAACTTCAAAGGCTGCAAAAAACCGTTTAAAATTACGAGAAACGTTTGAAAACTTTTATACTTTTTTTTTTACATATAACTGAACCGTGATTGACCAATATCTCACCTGATGAAAGGTGTATCCCACTGGTTCAGTAACAGCCTATTCACTCTAGCCTTGAAGAGCCATAGGTTGTATTTATCTGGAAATACAGACGACGGTAGCGAACTCTAATTACTACTTGTATTATTATTTGTACTTGTAGATTATCAAATATGCATTAACTATCATCATGTTAAGCAAGGAAACGATTTGAACACAAAATCAGCATACTTAATAAATACAATATACCGTCCCCCTCATTACGTCATCTCACGTATGCACCGACCTTTACACTGTAACGACCTTTTCAAGGCGATATTTTTTTAAACTCGCATTACTTTTAAAAGAACCAAGGCATTCGCTATACAGCCAGTTTACGTTTGTTCAAGTTTCAGACGAGGTCGGGGCGAAGGTTGAAAGCTTTTGTTAACATTCAGCCGAGATGCTGGCTCGCTTTAATTGGATTCGAATTTAGAACGTGATTTTACTTTTTAAAATTTAAAAGGATTCGAAATTTGATTTGGGTCTCTAAATTTACGCGTGTGATATAAATTTTCATGCGTTTAATTAAATTTGGATAGCTCTTGCCTGGATTTTTTTTTTTTTTCAAATTAAGAAATAAAGAAAAATATCAGAACGTCTGCGCGGAAATCGTTTACCGCTTTCCCACGAGAAATATGGATAGAGTTTAAAAAGTTGGAAGTTTAACAGCGATAATTAAAATTAGTATGAATTTCCGCTCTGCGACAGACTATTATACACCAGTGACAGTATAACGGAACTTTTTCCAGTCACTCGATTCGTATGGTGCTGGTTACTAGTTAACACGGTCCCATTTTTAGGGTTCCGGAGCTAAAATGGCAAAAGCGGAGCCCTTATAGTTTCGCCATGTCTGTCTATCCGTCCGTCCGTCCGTGGCTTAGCTCAGAGACTATTAGGGCTAGAAAGCTGTAATTGCTGTTTTTTGCATGGACATGTGTAGGTAGCAATTATCCGGTTCCGGACAAAGGGAAATAATAAAATGTAGAAAAAATACTTTTTTTAGGGTATCTCCCATAGACGTAATGGGAGTGTTTTTTTTTCTCGTCTAACCTTATAGTGTGTGGTATCGTTGGATTGGTATTTTAAAACGATTTTTCAATATGGTGATTCGTTTGCGAAATATTCAACTTTAAAGTGCAATTTTTTGTTAAAATCGAGAGTCTAAAATTTAATCTTCATCATCATCATCATCATCCTCATCACAGCCTAAGTATGTTTCACTGCTTGGCACAACCCTCCTCTCAGAATGAGAGGGCTTGGGCTGTAGTTCCCAAGCAGACCTAGCGCGGATTGGGAACTTCATACACACCATTCAATTGCTTCGCAGGTTTTCTCACGATGTTTGTCCTTCACCGCAAAGCTCGTGGTAAATTTCAAATGTAATTTCACACATGAATTTAAAAAAAACTCAGAGGTGAGAGCCCGGGATTTGAACCCACGATCCTCTGCTTGAGAGACAATAGGTCAAACCACTAATTTTATTACTATTAGTGTGGATTTGCAAGTTATATTTTGACAAACTTGGTACACAAATAAATTATGACATTTTATAAAAGTCAAAGATATTTTATCACGTTTAGCTATCACGCTACGACAACGATACGATTTTTTACAGTTCAGTTGCCAGAAAGGAAAAGATTATTATTAGGATCGGGAAAAAAATCTGGGAAAAACACATTTACTATTGAGATGTCCACACCCCATTTTTTAAGATTTTGGAATTCGAAATGGATTTTGTGGGAATATCACTCTGATTATGCACTCTTTTGCAATTCATTGAGTGTGTGTGATGCCTATTAAAAACAATGGACTATCTACGTATGATTCGAGCAAAGATACTAAGCACTATTATATTTGTATTCCACCTGTTGTATCCATATAAGGTAAATAAATTATCATTCAATCATTCATTCACTCATTCATTCCTATATGGTGTATCCTGCTCCACCGTGATACAGTTTTTACTACTCGTAGTACGGAGTACGGGAAGCAGAAGACGCTTACTCACAACATAGCATAGAATCGTAGGTTCTGAATATTTTTGAGATAAATTAATATTATTATGATAACATTACACCTGTAATAGCATCTTTGTATATTACGTGTAAGTCCGAATGTCACTAATAAGTAGTAAGTTGTGAAACTTGTTGTTTAAATAAAGATTTTTCATTTCATTTTTTTTTTTTCGCCGCGTCGCCCAATCGAAAAATCGTGAGTCGGAGGGCCTAAAAGGCTTTCAGTGACTATTAAGACAATGAGCGCGACATTTTGTGTAATAGCGGATAAAACGGGCGGTTAGCGATGTCTTCTATCTAACTGTCCCTACATAGGGGCGAAGAAAAGGTTTTTTGACGGCCGGATAGCCTAGTAGTTAGAGAACCTGACTACGAAGCTTGAGGTCCCGGGATCAATCCTCAGTCGGAGCAGATATTTATAATTATGAATAAGTGACAAAAAAATTAAAAACCCCCAACGCAATTATGAGTCACATAAATACTTGAATAAATATGTAATTTGCCATTTTGTGGTGGCGGCCATTTTGTATTTGATACCCATATTGGGGGATTTGTGAAAAAATATGTAACCCGCCATTTTGTGGCGGCGGCCATCTTTGACCGATTTTCATCAACCATAGCTAAGAACACTCCCGACTAATTCACATTTCAAACAAAAAAAAATCAAAATTGGTAATTATTTTAATTTCCTTTATTTATTTATACTTAGGGGTTGTATATCATCATCATCGTCACCTTATGATTTTGTTGTTGCTAATCGAAGTACACTCGGGGCCAATTAAAATGCACTGACACTGACGCAACGTATTGGGTAAGCGTGCTGCTCTACCGGGCATCGAGCGCCCCGCTAAAGGGGTGGCCACACTGCATCGACCAGGAGCCGTGAATTTGTGAGTCCTGGTCTTATAGGTACTACGAAATTCAATTAAAAAAAACTTTGTATGGTGCTGTTCCGTTCACGCTAATGGTATTAAACATACGAGTCAAAGAGAATACTCATTTGGTGTAAATTGCACCACCTGCTTCTATTTTTTTTATTCGTTACTTCTTTTTTTTGTAAAAGATTGCCTTAAGGCTGCTATTTGCTGACCTTGTATTTTTTTTCTATGTTACTGTTTTCTGTATGTACTTTTTGTCGTGGTCAGTAAAAAGTTACTGTAATGTATTGTATTGATACACAGGACACTTCTTATCCCGGGAAAGGAGTTGTCACTGAGTTTGGTTTTATACTCATTATTACTATTTTTTATTATGAATTGTGTGTAGATAAAGTAACAGCTTAAAAATAGTACTTAATTACTGTACAGATTCAGGCGTTATTTTGCGGATACCATATAATAAATAAATAATAAATAATAAATAATAATAATAAATATTAGGGGACAATCTAACACAAATCGACCTAGTCCCAAACTAAGCAAAGCTTGTACTATGGGTAGGTACTAGACGACGATAAACATACTTATATAGATAAATAAATACTTAAATACATAGAAAACATCCATAACTCAGGAACAAATATTCGTGCTCATCACACAAATAAATGCCCTTACCGGGATTCGAACCCAGGACCTCTTGCTTCGTAGGCAGGGTCACTACCAACTAGGCTAAGGCGGTCGTTAAAAATATATAATATTAATAATATTAACAACGAAAACGTAGCTACTTTGCATGACTCAACCTCACTACTGCTGAGAGGAGTAAAATAATAATTCCATTTATTTTAGTACTTAACCATACTAATATTACAAATATAAATACGAAAGTGTATCTGTCTGTTTATCAGTCGGTCTGTTTGTTACCTGTTTACGCTTAAACAGCTGAACCGATTAAGATGAAATTTGGTATGCAGATAGCTTGAGACCCTGGAAAGGATAAATATAGGATAGTTTAATCTCGGAAAATTGCATGGTTCCCGCGGCGATAAACGAACGTACGAACGAATCTTTGCAGACGGAGTTGCGGGCTAGTAATTTTATAAAGATAAAAGTTAGTGTGGTCGCCCCTTTACGCGCCACGGTACACTGCCGAGTATTGTCCTGCAACGCTTCCGGCGTCGTCGCGTGTGAAGCGGGCTTAACCGTACTGTTATGAAATATAGGTTGACTTGATTAATGGGTGCACCGACCAGAGATAAAAGGATGGGATTAATCAAATTAATCAAAATGAGGATTAATCAAGATTGTTTTTTAGGGTTCCGTACCCAAAGGGTAAAAACTGGACCCTAATATTACTAAGATTCCGCTGTCCGTTCGTCTATTTGTCTGTCTGTCTGTTCGTCTGTCACCAGGCTGTATCTCATGAACCATGATAACTACACAGTTAAAATTTTCACAGATGATGTATTTCTGTTGCCGTTATAACAACACATACTAAAAAACAGAATAATATAAATATTTAAGGGGGCTCCCATACAACAAACTTGATTTTTTTGCTCCTTTTTGCTCGATATTGATAACGGCAACAGGTAGACGCTTGAAATATCCACTGAATAATTAGTTATATCTTCACTTTAAAAAATTAAACTATGAGAAGATATCGCGAAACTTTACAACAATTTAACGGTGAGTGTCGGACAAATTCCATTATCCAATCAAAATAAATAAATAAATAAATAAATATCACGGGACAATTCACACCAATTGACCTAGTCCCAAAGTAAGCTAGGTAAAGCTTGTGTTATGGGTACTAGGCAACGGATAAACATACTTATATAGATAGATACATACTTAAATACATATTAAACACCCAAGACCCGAGAACAAACATTCGTATTTTTCATACAAATATCTGCCCCGACACGGGAATCGAACCCGGGACCTCAAGCTTCATAGCCAGGTTCTCTAACCACTAGGCCATCTGGTCGTCTACTAGGCCATCTGGTCGTCTTAAAAGCGTCTTAAAAGCAGTGTAAGTATAATAAAGAAAACAAAGAATGGGATAAAAAATCGTTTATGAGCCATTGTGGCTTTATAACAACAGGAGACGTCGGCTTTGATGAGAAAAACAATAAAAATTTAATTACGACCGAAATAAAAAATAAATTAAAATGAAACAAATATTTAAGGATGGCTCCCACGCAACAAACGTGATTTTTTGCCGTTTTTTAAAAACTAAAAACCTTTTAAAATATAAAAGTAATAACTAAAATATATTATTAAAGGGAGCCCCTTTAGGCAGGGTTCCGAAGATACTGGCAGCGTTCCCCATTTAAATAGCTTAACTAATTCTTTGTCAGAGGTAGCTGCCAGCTCTTCGGTCTCCTGTGACGTCGACTAACCTTTTTGCTATTTCCTTAAAACGCCTTATAGCGCTAGGACCCCACGGACCAAGGGTCTCGACACCGAATGGGACAAAATCATATTCGGAGCCTAGACCCCTGTATTTGCATGCTTTAGCTTTTTCAACCGCTTCACAAGCTGCACCAGCTCTGTTGTTGGTTCCATGTAGATGGGAAGCCATTTCTAATGCAGCAACAAATGTCTAGTCAATACTGATGATGATGATAAATCGATACGTAACGTTAATCGAGCGAGGCATTACTTCTTCAGGGGCCACGCAGAGAACTCGCATTTAAAACGATGTTTATACGACTAATATCGATTGAACAGCCACTTACTGGCTCCAAAGAGATTAAATCAACAATGTTAATATATCATATTATATGGCGCTTTAACGATTTTACCTTTCCACTGTAGAAATAGATTTTGTATGAAATCTTTGTACCACAGAGAGTTTGTTTAAGGATTTGCGTCAGGTTAAATTGAACGCAGCCCGCATTATGTATGAACAACATTGTCGGTCTCTATATATTTTGTATAGATATGCGATCTGACCGTGACGGTCGCATCATTTCAAAAACATTTATTTTATTTTATAAATAAATAAATAATAAATAAAATAAATATCACGGGACAATTCACACCAATTGACCAGTCCCAAAGTAAGCTAGGCATAGCTTGTGTTATGGGTACTAGGCAACGGATAAACATACTTATGTAGATAGATACATACTTAAATACATATTAAACACCCAAGACCCGAGAACAAACATTCGTATTTTTCATACGAACATCTGCCCCGACACGGGAATCGAATACGTGACCTCAAGCTTCATAGTCAGGGTCTCTAACCACTAGGCCATCTGATCGTTATAAAATACTAGATGTTGCCCGCGACTCCGTCCGCGAAGAATTAGGGGTATGAAAAATAGTCTACAACCTATTCTCAGACCTACCGAATATGGATAAAAAGTTTCATAAGAATCGGTCAAGCCGTCTCGGAGGAGTTCGATAACAAACACCGTGACACGAGATTTTTATATATTAGACTGTTGCCCGCGACTCCGTCTGCGAAGAATTCGTTTATCGCTGTTTTGCGGGACTATAATTATTTTTCGTCCGACTTGCGAGTATCCATGGGCTGCTGAAATTGCTTGCCATCAGGTGACCCGCATGCTCGTTTGATTATGCTATAAATATGCAAAATGAAACTTACTCTTCTCGATGGCTTTATTCTTCAGAATGAATCCCCAGATTCCAGTGAAAATTATAAAACGACACATCAAAAAGGTCATTGACCGTTACAACAAACTACGGCTAACGAGTCTTAGCTTAGCAATGAAAAGTTTCACTGCGGTTGCATTTTCACGACGCCTTTACTATATAAGGTACTTGCAAAATCAATTTTCCACCTTAAATCTTAGTAACTACGATCGAAGTCGCTTTGACGAGAAAATGGCATTTACAACTCTATGTCATTGGCAAGCCTATGAAATTTCAGTTGAGAAAATTACAACTACAAACTGATTAAAAGTAGCTCTAACGTTTTACGATAGGGTTGATTTTAGCGTGGTAGTGAAATGGTGGTTATGACGATGTGCTGTTGTGGGGGGTTGACGGAAAACCCCGAATGAGTCACGAAGCGGCCTTTAGGGCTTTTTGGGTGTGTGCGTGTGTGAGTCAAACGATGTGAAGACAGATTTTTTTAATTAAATCCACGAAATATAGCAAAGTAACGGCACTATGATGAGCTAGTTATGACGTCACTTCACTTTAATTTAGCAGTTATGTAATTGAAAATTAAATTAGTTTTTAGAAGTGAAATGAAACGAAAAAAGTTTATTCCACACACAAAACACATAAAATTGCAAAATATATAAAATAAAAATAAAAAATTAAATTATGTGTGAAAAAGGTCCCGCCTCAGCATAAATGCGGACTCCTGAGGTGAAGCCAGCGCTGGTCTTCCGGCGAGACCATTTTAGGCCTAAAATAAAGAGTTTTCAGATATTGTTTTATGGTAGTATCATACCTATTTCACAAACAAAATCACAAGGACGCTTTTTTTAATGCCGAGCTGAAACAAACGGCGTTTTTTAGCGTTTTTAACTCCGGCCACGGGTGCTAAGGCAACGCGACAGCCAGCAGGTTGCTAGGCAACGCGAGCGACTCTATGCTGTTCGGATGTTTACCTACCTATAAGTTTGCGAATTTAGTGCTTTTGGGCAATTTTTTACAGAACTATTTTTAGAACAATTTACGGAGGTACGGACTTGACTGCTTTTTAGTTTACGTTATATAGATAACTATAAATTCAAAAATTCAAAACCTCCAACGCAATTTGATCACACATTATGTTTGTAAATAAAGTAAATGCCCATTATGCGTCTAAAATCCCTTTCGCAGCTTACAAAAAGCTGATAACTTTGAAACGGCTGAACCAATTATAACAAATCATGGTTAAGAACCATCGTCAAGAAACTTACTTTCAAATTAAAACAAAACCGCATCGAAATCGGTTGACCCGTTTAAGTGCTATGATGCCACAGACAGACAGACAGACACACACACACATAGGTTGTGGTCATACTTATAACACTCCTCATTTTGTGTCGGGGGTTAAAAATGCTCTTAATTAATAACTTTTGTAGTGGTAGAGCCATGTTGTAGCTAGCCGCTGCATCGCGAATGGGCCGGCTCGTCCGGGGCAGTACCACCCTCTCACAGAACACCGGCGTAAAGCAGCAGTACTCCTGCTGCGTTTCGTACGGTCAGTGAGAGCGCCGGGGCCCCAATACCTCTCCCCCTCCTCTATTCCCTTTCCTTTTTCCTCTCCCTTTTAGGGCCGACAACGCACTGGCATCGCGTAAAGTGCTGCGGGTGTCTATGGACAGTGGTGATCATTTAACATCAGGTGGCCCACTAGTTCGTTTGTCTGGCCTCTCTAACATAAAAAATTAAATTAAAACTAACATTAAAAATTGGGGTGGATTTTTATTTTATTACAGTTATTCTTTAAGTAGTTAGGCTTTATTACCCGACATACTTAATATCCGCAATCCATAATATTGCTAGTCATAATGTAATGTTTCCCATAATGATCACTTGCCATAACTCTTTTTTTCTCTGAAACCGTAAAATTTTCAGGAACTTTGATGTGGTCAGCTGTAGAACTGTATAGGTTGTTTTATAACAATTCGGAACAATAAATAAATAAATAAAATAAATAAATAAATATTAGGGGGCAATCTTACACAAATCGACCTAGTCCCAAACTAAGCAAAGCTTGTACTATGGGTACTAGACGACGATAAACATACTTATATAGACAAATAAATACTTAAATACATAGAAAACATCCATAGCTTACACACACACACACACACACACACACACACACACATATACTCTGAGTGGAGGAGCGGGGTCTCCTGACACAAGCATTGTTTTGCTTAAAAGGAGATGCCAACCCTATTTTTAACCGACTTCAAAAAAAGGAGGAGGTTCTCAATTCGGTTGTATGTTCTTTTTTTTTTTTTTTTTTTTTTTTTTTAACGTGTGTTACCTCAGAACTCCGTCATTTATGAACCGATTTGGAAAATTCTTTCGTTGTTTGAAAGCATATGCTTCAAGGTTGGTCCCGTTGTTACCGGAATCCAGTTCTGATGATGGGATCCATGAGGAATTGAAGGAACTCTTCAAAAGTTCAAGGGAAATGTAAAGCGATTTTAGTATTTTCAGTGACAAATCGAGCATTTGCATTCATAAAGTGTCATTTGGTAAACTAGATCTGATGAAGAAGACCGCAGATGGCCAACGGAACTCCTCAACGGGTCAAATCTTGCAAGTTGAATTTGACTCACTTCCCGGTTTCTGATTGATTTCATATTTTACATGCATGTGTAAATCAGGTGACAATGCAATATTATTGTGACATGGAGCTAATCTGATGATGGAGTTGGAAGGTGGCCATAGAAACTCTGTGATAAAACAACACAACCCCGTCGAGTTTGGGTTCATTTGAAACGTCTTGACGAGCACTTTGATCCCAGATGGTAACCAGGGTCTGATGATGGAGCTGGAAGGTGGCCAGAGTTACTCCATAAAGTAACGGCACTTACCCCATCGAGTACGGACTCATTTGACTCGTCTCAACGAGTACTTTGGTCCTAGATGGTAACCAGGGTCTGACAATGAAGTTGGATGGTGACCATAAGAACTCCGTAGTAAAACGACATAACCCCATCAAGTTTGGTCTCGTTTGATTCGTCTTGATAAGTACTTTGGTAACCAGAGGCAAAAAGTACAGTCAGTAAAGAGTGCCAGTCCAGGCCATTAGCAACAACTAAAAAGAAAAAATAAAAAAATTTAAATAAAAAATAAAACCGCCTTCAAAAAACACCCAAAAAAAACTTGGAAATAAAAAAAAATTAAATAAAAAATAAAACCTCCTTCAAAAAACCCCCAAAAAAACATAAAATAATAATTGATTGAACCGACCACAATAAGCATGAAAATATCTTTCTACTAATCTGTTTGAAGTTGGTGCCTCAGCACGAGCCAGCAGGAGTGGACCTAGTAATCTAACTTACCTACATACCTATTATAGGGCTTCTACACTCCTGCTGGCTCGTGCTGAGGCACCAACTTCAAACAGATTAGTAGAAAGATATTTTCATGCTTATTGTGGTCGGTTCAATCAATTATTATTTTATGTTTTTTTGGGGGTTTTTTGAAGGAGGTTTTATTTTTTATTTAATTTTTTTTTATTTCCAAGTTTTTTTTGGGTGTTTTTTGAAGGCGGTTTTATTTTTTATTTAAAATTTTTTTGTTAAAACTGTTTCTTTAAACCAATAAACATTTTTCATTTTTTTCATTTTTTTTTTCATAGCCCAGGAACAAATATTCGTGCTCATCACACAAATAAATGCCCTTACCGGGATTTGAACCCAGGACCTCTTGCTTCGTAGGCAGGGTCACTACCAACTAAGCTAAGGCGGTCGTTATAATTATTCAAATATTAATTATTAATAGGTTCAGCGACAAGACGGACGGACGATGCGGTGAAGGCCGCAGGTTCAGGGTGGATGCAAGTCGCATCCAACCGTAATGATTGGGCGTCAATGATCCCGGGAGGTCTATGTCTAGCATTGGACGTCCTACGGCTGAAATGATGATGGTGATGATGAATAGGTTCAAAGATAAAAAAAGTTATGGCAAATAATCATTATGGTAAGGATTACATTATGGATTTCAATATTTTATGGATTCCGATATAGACGCCTATTATCCATGTAGCATCTACCATGGCCAATATTCTCATACTCATACTCATTTATTCATTGCGACCATATTATTTTACAAGATGTTCTTAATACTAGCCAGTACAAACATGGGCCCTACTAGGGCGTAGCAACATTAATATATTTTTATTTATTAATTTTTTTTGGTATTTTAAAATTTTATTAATGAAAAAAAAGAGAGAAAAGGATAGGTACAATAAAATTAGACCCACAGCGTAGGCTTCGTCAATAAAAAAAAATTGTTATCCGCAACTAGGGTTGCCATCTCTAAAAATCAAAAAGCCGAACTTACCCGTCAAAAAAGCCGGACTTTTGGGTCCCAAAGCCGGACATTAAGAAAAATTAGGGATTTTTGACAAAAATATCGAATAAAACACACATTTAAAAGTGGGACTTTTGAATTCCATAGCCGGATGCTAAAAAAAGGGATTTTTGAGTGTGTGTATGTGTCCGTCCGATGCGGGCGGGGGCGGCGTGGCAAGACTGGGCAAGGCCGTGCGCGCGCGCAGTGCGATAGTAATAAAAAGCCTAACGAAAGCCGGACGGCGCGATGCGCGGGCGGAAAACTGTTTGCTCTCCGCTCGCCCTTGCCCGCTCGGGCGCTCGTCCGCCCATCGTCGTACGAATCGCCACTCTGACAAAAAGCCTGACAAAAGCCGGACAGGCCGAACACGTACATATTTGGCCGGACGCGACCGCAAAAAGCAAATAAATAAATTATATTATTTATTTATTTAATTAAGCATTTAGACATCTATTGTTATTAAACTCAATCATATTTAACTGTTACTATGTATTTCATAATCATATTTAACTGTTATTATGTATGTATTTTTTACACTGTTACTATGTATTTTTGTCTGTGTGTGCCTGTGTTTTGAAAAATAAAGTCTTATCTTATCTTATGTTATTCAATAAAAATGTGAATCCCAAAGAATTCACTATTCTATGAACTCCTGTAGAGAATATGGGGATTTGTCTAAGAGATAGGCCTTAAGTTTATTTAAAAAAATGGTATGGTATGTGGTCTTCCTGCGATATACACTTAGGAATCTTGTTAAAAATTCTTATAGCCATCGGTTCACTCTTCAAAAATGTCTTTGACTATGAGTCACAAGTTAAGTGTCCATTAACTATAATTAATGCTTAAAGACGTAAACATGGAAATAAAAACAAATGCTTGTCCTAGTCGTGACCGTGTTACGCAACTCGACCTCAGCCCGGTTTTCGATCTGATAGCGGAACACTGCAGTGGAGAAAGCCTTCAATTTTGGTACTTACTTAGGTATTTCATCGTTATCCCAGCTTATATACGCTCACGCAGGGCACAGACCTTCTCTCAGAATGAGAGGGTGCGTAGTTCCCACGCGGGCCCAGTGCCGATTGGGAACTTCACACACACCATTGAATTTCTCCTAAAGCTCATACATTACAAATGTAATTTTGCACATAAAATTCGAAAATTCAGAGGTGGGAGCCCGGACTCGAACCCACGATCTTCTGCTTGAGAGACCACAGGTCAAACCACTAGACCACCACCACGGATTTTTTAAATAACTAGGCTACCGCGACTATATTATGGTACCTGTGAAGAAATTCAATGGAGTGAGTGAAGTTCCCAATTCGCGCAGGGCCCGCGTGGGAACAACGACCCAAAACTCATTCTGAGAAGAGGCCTGTACTCAGTAAGACATATACAGGCTGAGATGATGATGATGACGAATCATAACATGATTTACTTAAATTTATTAGTCGTACCTACCAGGCGCCCAGAACCGACTAGGCACTAAATTCTCAATCTATGAATGTACAATGCACCAGCGAAGGGGGAGGGGAGGCGCCGAGATGTCTGGCGATACGGCAGTGGCGTGACTAGGGCACTGTTTTGGTTATTGAGGTGACTACACGGTCTGTTATGAGGGGACTGTACTGTACTGTGTATGTGTATCAGATTTTTGTGGGTGATACACAATCACACCTCCTTCTCAGTAAAGGGGTTGGCAGAGACTATTTGTTTCCACCTGCTACGATCCTGGCACCTGGAACCTGGAACCTCTTTACAGTCAAGTTCTCGTTGATTTCGTGAGCAGATGTAGCGAATGTCGACATGACATTTGCAACAAGAAGGTTCCATCCTGGTAAATAATTCAGTTTCCTTGTCTGTACGTCTTTCGATTCCACAATACTTATTCTTTTCATACATGCTCTCCGGTTTTGGATAACTCTTATTGGTGATAGGAAAGTGAAAGCTTTTTTGTTTACCTAGGTTTTAGTGAATTATAATCCTTACCGAGCCACAATCTCTCCATTTAACTGCGTAAGAGACATCTGGGAAAATTAATATAATACGGCTTATTAGCTATACACTTTAAAAATGAAACCCCAGAATTAACTAAACTGAGTTATCCGTGCTTTTTCGCTAAAACTGCACTTAAATAATTAGTACCCGGGCGACCGAGCTCCGCTCGGGCTAAAACTCGGTACCAAGCGTTTTTCCACAGATAAGACCAACCTAGATCAATTTTTCATCCCCGAAAACCCTCACGTACCAAATTTCATCGAAATCGTTGGAGCCGTTTCCGAGATTCTGATTATATATATAAGTATATACAAGAATTGCTCGTTTAAAGTTATTAGAGAACTGCACTTAAATAATTAGTACCCGGGCGACCGAGCTCCGCTCGGGCTAAAACTCGGTACCAAGCGTTTTTCCACAGATACTTGGGGCGTTCAATAAAAAGTGAGAATGAATATGTTATAAACAACTTTTACTAAATGCCATTTTATTTTTCGACATAGTCACCTTTTAGCATAATAATACACTTAGTATATCTTTTTTCTAAACTTAAAATTCCATTTTTAAAAAAGGTCTCATCTTGAGAGTACTTAAAAAATCTTGTACTGCAGCGACTACCGCGTCGTCGTCTTCAAATTTCTGGCCTCTCAGGTATTGTTTCAATCTCGGAAATAGGTAGAAATCACTGGGAGCGAGATCTGGTGAATACGGAGGATGCTTAAGGATATCGAACCCAGCATCACGAATTGCAGCCATTGCAACGGCGGACTTGTGTGCCGGGGCATTGTCCTGGTGGAACAGCACAACTTTCGAGAGTTTACCTCGCCGTTTTTCGCGGATCTCATTGCGCAATGTTGCTATTTGTTTGGCGTATAAAGTGCCCGTAATAGTGGCTCCATGCTCGAGATACTCAATCATTAATACCCCTTTACCACCCCAAAAAACAGAGCCCATGACCTTACCGGCAGATGGGCTCACCTTGAATTTCTTCGGAGTTGGAGATGATGGCCTTTTCCATGTCATAGACTGCAGTTTCGTTTCAGGGTCGTAATGATGGAGCCATGTTTCGTCCATTGTTATAAATCGCGCCAAAAAAAGTTCCCGGTCTTGCTGCATCAGGTTCAAAGCTTCTTGACAAATCTCTAGTCTAATTTGTTTTTGCGTGTCAGTAAGCATTCTTGGTACCCAACGCGCAGATACCTTTTTCATACCCAAGCGTTCATGTAAAATATTATGCACGGTCTCCGTTGAAATCTTTACATTTTCAGCAATAAAACGAACTGTGACACGACGATCCGCCAAAACTGAGTTTTCGACTTTTTTCACAATTTCTTCAGTTACTGCTGTAGTAGGGCGTCCGGAGCGGGGGTCGTCCATTGTCGATGTTCATCCACGTCTAAATTCGGCGCACCAACGTGCGACTGTCGAATACGGAGGAGCATTAGACCCTAAAGTGTCCCGCAAATCCAAATTGACTTGGTCCGTAGAAAAATTTTTCAAATACAAGTAAGTGATAACGGCGCGCAGTTCAATTTTCTCCATTTTCGCTAACGTACTCAATAGCATTGCAAAGAAATTACCGTATTTTTTTTAAACAAAAGACAGTTAGTTTTTTTTTTCATAGCAATCAGCTAGATAGATTAGCTTTACCGGCCAGTATTTAATTTCGTAATATTAACAGAGTTTGCATCTCATTCTCACTTTTTATTGAACGCCCCTCGTAAGACCAACCTAGATCAATTTTTCATCCCCGAAAACCCTCACGTACCAAATTTCATCGAAATCGTTGGAGCCGTTTCCGAGATTGTGATTATATATATAAGTATATACAAGAATTGCTCGTTTAAAGGTATTAGATAGATAGATAGATAGAAGATAGACATTTTTTAACCCAATAAAAACAACTAAAACCGTATTTATTCGCTTTCCGCCATTTGTCGCCATCCCCTCTCCCGCTACTTCCATAGACTACTCAAAACAATATAATCTCTTTAATTTTTTCCTACATACATAATACATAGCACACCATTTTGTTCGTTATTTGATTAAATCATTATTTACGTGAACTGAATCAAGCTCTATTAGAATAAAATGTGGTGTCATTACTTCATAGAATGACAGTTGGTGCTGTCATCGAATCAACTGTCGGAGTATAGTACTACTTGTCCCATTTGAAGTCAAATACATGGTCACTCTATTTTACGTCTGCCACTTACCAGTTATTGATGTTTGTGGTATTGGAATTTGATTGGAGTTAAATAGGGTTTTTAATTGAGATAACGGGGGAGGAGGGGAAGAGGGGTTTAGCTACAATCCCTGCCCTCTAGTATCGAATGGAAGCACTAATGTGGCAAATAGGAAAGTTGTTTTTTTTTTACATTAGTCCCAGGGCGTTCTAGTAAATAGTCCGAATGTCAGATTTAAATTTTTTAAAACGCAATCGATTATAGTTTCATCCTGAAACATTAAGTGTTCATCCTTAATTTTCTTTAAACTTATATAGGGGTAGATGACATTATCCTACTAATATTATAAACGCGAAAGTTTGTAAGTATGGATGGATGGATGGATGGATGTTTGTTACTCTTTCACGCTAAAACAGTTTGACGGATTCTGATGAAGGGCAGCAGCTCGTATATCAATGAATCCAAAATTCAAATTAATTTTCAATTAGCTGCAAAATTAGATTTTAGCTGCTTTAAAACAAATAAATAGCTGTTGATTCAGTTGGCAAAGAAGTGACGTCACAACTAGCTATTTCTATACAAAATCAACGGAAAATAGTTTAAAAAAACTAAAAAACACGCTTTAAAAAATAAAAAATAAATTTTAATAAATTTAATTACTATTCTTATAGTGCAGTAAAAAATCTTAATAAGCAATTATTATATTGTTATATCCAGATCAAAATTTGTAAACCATTCTAAATATTGATAAAATAAATAATAATAGTTTAAAATATTTTATTGTAAAAAAAGCGTGGGGTGCATGGTGTCAATTGTCAAGGATTGTCATTTTGATAACATCTTAAAAAGCACCCCACGCTTTTTTTACAATAAAATATTTTAAACTATTATTATTTATTTTATCAATATTTAGAATTGTTTACAAATTTTGATCTGGATATAACAATATAATAATTGCTTATTAAGATTTTTTACTGCACTATAAGAATAGTAATTAAATTTATTAAAATTTATTTTTTATTTTTTAAAGCGTGTTTTTAGTTTTTTAAAACTATTATTTATTTTCTATTTTTTAGTTGCATTTTTTTCTTTCTAACTTTACCCCCTCACCTACAACCCCCAAACCCCCTAAACCCAACCCCCCAACATCCCCCACCCCATTTCCCCAAACCCCCCCAAACCCCACACCCTTACCCCCAATCCCCTAAACTCCCCTTACCCCCTCCTCATTTTACAAACCCCCGAACCACCTAAACCCAACCCCCCTAACACCGAACCCCCATACCCCCGGAAACCCCCCCCCACCCCCACTCCCCCCACCCGTCACCTGCCCCCCCACCCCATCCCTCCCACACCCCCCACCCCGCCACCTACCGCCCCCCCTTCCAGTTCCATCATCAAACCCTTGTTACCATCTAGGCCTCTTACCCCCTCCCCATTTCCCACAACCCCCCAAAATCACTTACCCCCGAACCCCCCAACATCCCAACCCTATTTCCAGTAAACCCCCCCCCATCCCCTAACCCCAACCGCCACACCCTAACACCCAACCCTCTTAACCCAACACAACTCTCTAAACCCCCGACCCCCTTACCCCATACCCCATTCCCCCCCAACCCGCCACCTACCCCCCTTCCAGCTCCATCATCAGACTCTTGTTACCATCTAGGACCAAAGTACTCGTCAAAACGAATCAAACGAGCCCAAACTCGATGGGGTTGTTTCGTTTTATTGTGGAGTGCCTTTGGCCATCTTCCAGCTCCATCATCAGACCCTGGTTACCATATGGGATCAAAGTGCTCGTCAAGACGAATCAAACGAGCCCAAAATCGATGGGGTTGTGTCGTTTTATTGTGGAGTGCCTTTGGCCATCTTCCAGCTCCATCATCAGACCCTGGTTACCATATGGGATCAAAGTGCTCGTCAAGACGAATCAAACGAGCCCAAACTCGATGGGGTTGTGTCGTTTTATTGTGGAGTGCCTTTGGCCATCTTCCAGCTCCATCATCAGACCCTGGTTACCATCTGGGATCAAAGTGCTCGTCAAGACGAATCAAACGAGCCCAAACTCGACGGGATTGTGTTGTTTTATTACATAGTTCCTATGGCCACCATCCAGCTCCATCATCAGATCAGGTCCATGTTACAATAATATTGCATTGTCATCCAATTTACACATATGTGCAAAATTTCAGCTCAATCGGAAACCGGGAAGTGGGTCAAAATCGCGCCCTAAGGAGTCGGTTACAAACAAACATACATACAAACATACAGGTGAAGCTAATATAAAGCGTGTAAAAATCGTGTTAAAAAGTAGGCACCTTAGTTGATTGGTGAGACATTTTCAAAAAAAGTACCTACACAATTACTTAAGTAAGGGATTTAAGAAATAAAAACAAAACCTTATTGACTCCTCTGTGTAACTAAAGTTACCCATATATTTTGTATGACTAACTTTTGTTTCACAAAGGAAGCAATTGTAATTTTGTTTTGATTAAGCCCTTAACTATGTACAAACATTTTGAAAATGATCCTAGTGGTGTCATTTGTATTTTAACAATATTAAACTTCAAACCGCCACGCATCGTAAAACAAAAGCCGCACGATTTTAATATTTTTAAGA
The DNA here is from genome assembly GCA_947859365.1 of Archips crataeganus. Taxonomy (NCBI): domain Eukaryota; kingdom Metazoa; phylum Arthropoda; class Insecta; order Lepidoptera; family Tortricidae; genus Archips; species Archips crataeganus. The sequence continues at coordinate 16,892,840 of OX402064.1, forward strand.
CAAAGTCTAGAAACCTCCAAGCCTTAAGTACTGCGAAATTCGATTTTCGAACTTCGTATCGTACCGTTGCGTTCGCATTTCATAGTAGCCCCCAAGTTCCTTAACCTTCTCAGACAGTTTTTTCGACCAGTACCCATAAACCAACAGCTGCTGATGAAATGGGAATATTCAAATCGAGCGCTGACTTTGTTAACCTCGTATCTGCCCGGTTTTCTTAGTTGTAAAATCAACATTGCTCGCTTGACACAAGGTTGCTTTTGGTACAACATGACTAAGTGAGACAAGAGTGGTTGAAATTTAGGGAGCGTTGACACGAGATCTAGAGATAGCGTGGCGGGAGCGACCCCGCGAATTGCGGGAATGACATGTTTGGGTTGGGGTCACGATTCATGACGTTGGTTATGATTAAATTAAAAAATAATGCATATATATATATATAAGTAAGTTAATTCACCAAGTGAAGGGTGTCCGTTTCAGCTTTGGCAAAAATGCTTTCGTATGTCTGTCCGTTTAGAGGTTTACCGGTTGTTCTCCTTTGCGGGTGGTACCTATTACTTATCCTATTCTCCTTCTTATGCTGTCACTGCTGGCTACATATCGTCACTTCCGTGGCAAAGTTACGAATTTCCGAATTTGCAAAAGAGATTTTAATTATTTGTGAAGTCAAATAATCTTTCTCCGATTTAAACTATAACAATTATTTATGAACGTCAAAAAATCCAACGTTCGGAAAAAACTGTTGTGAAACCACTTCAAAGCAGAGTCAAAACGCTGTCCTGAAAAAAAAGCTTTTTTTGCAGATTTGTGACTTTGCTATTGAAGTGCCGATGACTACACAATGCCGCTGCCAGCTACGCCGTCCCACTGCCGGCTATGCAATACAGCTGCTACCTACACGCTACCACTGCCGGCTACGTACTACTGCTGCCGGCTTTACACTGCCACTGTTGGCAACGCGGTATCACTCCCGGCTACGCGCCTCCATAGCCGGCTACGGGCTGCTACAACCAGCTACGCTCTACCGCTGCCGGCTACGCGCTGCCATTGCCGGCTTTACACTGCTACTGCAGGCTACGCACTAGTACAGCCGGCTACACGTTGCCACTAACGGCTACGCGCTACCTTTGACAGCTACGCTCTACCAATGCCGGCTTTACACTGCCACTGTTGGCAACGCGCTATCACTCCTGGCTACGCGCAACCATAGCCGGCTACACGTTACTACAGCCAGCTACGCGCTACCACTGCCGGCTACGCGCTGCCATTGCTGGCTTTACACTGCTACTGCAGGCTACGCACTAGTACAGCCGGCTACACGTTGCCACTGACGGCTACGCGCTGCCACTACCGGCTACGCGCTACCACTGTTAACCATGCGCTGCCACTACCGGCTACGCACTACCATTGCCAGCTAAACGCCGCCACTGCCAGCAACGCGCTGCTACTGCCAGCTACATCGTGCCGCTGACGGCTACCGCTGCTATTGGCCCACTGACCTATGAAGCTGGAGTCATCGTCGCGCGGCTGCAGCGCGTGCATGACGAGCGCGGCGAGCACGGGCCGCGCGGCGGGCAGCGCGGCCGCCAGGCGCAGGGACACGGGCGCGGCGGACCAGATAGCACCGCACAGCATCTAGCGCCGCTGCATCGCTTCAGGCGCCTGACCTGTACAATGAAACCAACGTCAACTTACAAGTGAGTTGTTGACACCTAACTGGTTAGTATTCATAATCACGACGACCGACGTTTAGACGACCAGATGGCCTAGTGGTTAGAGAACCTGACTATGAAGCTTGAGGTGCCGGCTTCAATTCCCGTGTCGGGGCAGATATTTGTATGTAAAATACGAATGTTTGTTCTCGGGTCTTGGGTGTTTAATATGTATTTAAGTATGTATCTGTCTATATAAGTATGTTTATCCGTTGCTTAGTACCTACCCATAACACAAGCTTTGCCTAGCTTACTTTGGGACTAGGTCAATTGGTGTGAATTGTCCTGTCCTGTGATATTTATTTATCATTCAGCCCATTCGTGCCTAAAATACCGCGTTCCCAAATACCACATTTTTCAAAACACTACATTGCCACATTTCTAGCTTACCAGATCCTCGTAGCACCACATTACAAAATCGAAGATTACTCAAGAAAGTGATTTTTGGTGGAATGTCTTATTTTGGACATCTGGTATAATGGGGAATGTAATAAATGTAATTTTGGCAAAAGCGTTTCAGCCGTATGACGTCCACTGTTGGACATAGGCCTCCCTCATTGATATTCAATCATTATGGTTGGAAGCGGCTTGCATCCACCTTGAACCTGTGGCCTTTAGCAAATCGTCATTGGTGGACGTCCCATACTGCGCTTACTAGTCCTAAATGACTGATTTTCTAGTCTAATGATAAAATGAATTCCGCATTCTAACATCCTGCGTGATTTGTTTACATCCCTTGGAGATTTCTTCTAATTTCTGTTTTGGCCATTTCCCTGCGAACGTATGCACGCACGTGACTGTTGCCGACAATAGCTAAGTATTTTACCTAAGCGCTAAGTAAACATTTATTATTATTTCACACAACACAGTAGGTAAGACATCACCTCTCATTCGTAGGTATAACTTTGCCACGCCGAAACAATCCGCATCATGAATTTAATTATCAGCCCGAAGAGCCCAGTAAATAACCAAACAACTCCAACTCCGTTTGCGAAGAGCCCAACAAAATCAACAATGTCCATTATGGCAAGCAAATGGAGCAATATTAATAGCATTTATCAAAACCATGATATTCCAAAGTCGTTAGTTAAGTTTAAAAGGAAATATGTTGTTTGAGTTTCAAGCGGACTTATGGCGTTTTGAATTGGGAAGCGTTTGGTTGAGTAGGGTCGCCAAGCAGGGAGGATTCTTGGCTACATTGTGTTTGAGGTTAGTTGACGGATGTCAAAGTCATGCAGAGATGGCGAGCTTTGCCAACTTTGAAGTCCTGTACGTCAGCGAGATGTCATTATTCGAGCGTTTAAACCGTCTTATTGTCGTGTCCTTAGCGATTCAGCTGTTATCTTTTTTTTTAATTTATTTTACTTCCTATTAAACTGTCAGAGCGAACAATATGCTTTAAAAATGTTATCGTAACATTTTTCTTAACTCTCAGATTGTAAATGATTCTCTTGAAAGTATTTCGAATGCGGGCGATACTGCATTACATTATTACTTACAAAATTTGATCACATTAGAAATGATGTAATTTGCGCAAGAACTAAAGACACAGCTCGAAGAATTGCCAGACTCAAGTGTCAGTGGGCGGGCACAACACTCGTAGAACTGATGGCCGATGGGGCCGAAAGGTTCTCGGGTGGCGTCTACGCACCGGAAGATGCAGTGTAGGTAGGCCTCCAACAAGATGGAGCGATAATCTGGTTAAAATTGCAGGAGACGCTTTGGATGTGGATGGCGCAGGACGCGAGCCTTGGGGAAGGCCTATGTTCAGCAGTGGACGTCTTTCGGCTGGAATAATGATGACGGTGATGTGGATATTTTCAAACAAAAAGTATGGCTACACCAAGGCTACACTATAATTGAGAGGGGGTACACATCAATTGGGGGGTATGATGGGGGTGATATGGGTGAGGCTATCACACATCCGAGCATGTTGCGAGCATAGGCATATTATATCGATGCATTGTTTGCACGTGCACGATGTGTGTGTGTTGTGTGCGTTGTGTGCACGTTAGACTGATAACCTTAGGAGGACAGCAGGCAATGGGTGGATGAGGGAAGCCCAGAATCGCGAATGTTGGCGCAGTATGAGGGAGGCCTACGTCCAGCAGTGGACGGACAATGGCTGTAGATAGATAGATTGTTTGATATCTCACTTTCAATTGATTTATAGTTGTAGTAGCGTATACAGTCTGCAATCAGCAAGGGTTCCGTACTTTAAAAGGAAACAAGAACCCTTTCTAAACACTTTCTAGTCCGGCTGTCTGTCACTCAAAAATTTTTTTTGGAAAGTTTAGAGGTCACTTTTCTAGTTTATATGCGTCCCGCTGTAGAGGACAGACTTTCTCTCAGAATGTGGTTTGGTTTGGGCCGTAGTTTCCACGCTGGCCCAGTGCGGATTGGGAACTTCACATACACCAGGTTCTTCGCAGTGTGGAGATATCAAGTGCTTAAATCTACGATCCTTAGAAAATGGTAAAAAATCAAACGCATTACTCTTAGTTTGGCGGCAGGACTAATAAATAAATAAATAATTTGTATGTGGCTTTGAGCTGAGATTGTAAAACATTTTAGTTCCTGCAAACTCAACAATAATTTACAGCGTCAATGTACAGGGTGTTCGAAAGTTCCCATTAGAGGCCGTAAAGCCCATTCGTCTGCGAGACGGATGCTGCGGTCAGACGCGAGCACCCTGTAGTTTCGTGGTGTGTGGTTTGTTAGTTGGGTTTAGGTTCGTATTGCAATCGGTAGGATTGTTTGGCTTGTTTACGTATTTATTGAAGCGAATATAACATTCAGTTTTTTTTTCTGTTTTAAGTTCAGTTTCTATAAAATACTTAAATATTCTTTATTAAACAACAAAAACAGTACCTACAGAAAAATTAACTAAATATAAATTCAACCGATTTATTCTACTATCTATTTTACTTTTCTTTACTTATTTATCAGTTAATATTTAAGTATTTTAAGGCATTCAATATAATTAACAGGCTGTGAAGATTAAAATACTTAATCTCATCTGATCTAAGTACATCTCTGCTGTGATTTTTTGTATGGGCATAGTTGAAGGGCTGGAGAGTGACATACTTAGGCTACTTTTGAGACGGGAAAACATATCATTCCCACGGGAAAACACGATTTAATCTACTTCAGAGGGGGCGAAGCCGCGGTTGTCAGCTAGTACTTTACATGCCCTAAATATGTAATTTAACAACATTGTACATCTCCTTGAAAGAAATATACCTTGTTGACTTTCTTGCCAGAGAACAATATACGTTATCTTGTTGAGTTTCTTGCCGGATTCTTTTGAACAGGGTTTTTCCGAACCGGTGGTAGATTTTTCGACATTCAAAAGTGCTTATAGCCTTAATTGAATAAATATATTTTGACTGAGACTTTATAGGCTTCTACAGGATAGTCCTGAAATGTATCTTGAATTGTTTACAGTTTCAGAATTGGTCCAGCTACTTATATGAAACAGTTGGGATAAATTATTTCGTCGAAAAGGCAGGATCCCGAACTGCCTATTCATCGGCATCCCTGTCTTTTGAAAGTCAAAAATAATGACGAATTACCATCTCACCTGTACTCGGGCCAATAAATTTTAATACAACCTGAATGCAAGTAAAGTATGAAGTATCTTTTTCTATTTATTTTTTTTATTTTCTTCAACTTCATTTTTTTTTTATTTTTTTTTTTACTTTTACGGTCATCCCGTGAAACCATATATTTCAAACTAAATACAAACTGAAATATAGATGCACAGAAAAAACCCCAGAAAAAAGACCAATGCTGGGAATCGAACCCAGGTCCTCAGCGTTCCGTGCTGCGTGCTTACCCCTACACCATCACTGGTCTCACACGCTGAGGACCTGGGTTCGATTCCCAGCATTGGTCTTTTTTCTGGGGTTTTTTCTGTGCATCTATATTTCAGTTTGTATTTAGTTTGAAATACAACCTGAATGATTATTGATGGCCGCCATTATGCAAATGGCGCGAATCTCCGCCATGTTTTAATTTATTGCCGAATCCGACGGCCATTTTAAAGTGGTAAAATACGAAAATGAGGAACATTTAGGCCCGCAGAGAAATTCAGATAATTGATAAATAGACGAAGTTGAAATGTATAATAGTCATTAAGCATTTGAAGAGGAAAGTAATTGATAAAAAGTGAATAAAATTAACAGTGTTTTTAACTTTTTAATAATAAAATATTAGTTATAGTTGACTGACTGAAGGGTGTAATAGAAAATAAGAAACTAAGTATGCCTCATCTTTTCGGTTTTTATTTAGCTACGATTTACCTACTTTGTTTAACCGATCCGAACCGATAAATGTTATCAAATGTAAACAAATAAAATGAAAACATCGCAGAATTTAGAACTTAGTTTTTAATTTCAATTTGTTATTTTACATTAATTTTAAATAGTTATTATTCATAGATTTAATGAGTTAATTTTCAGGAATGTTCGGACGTAATTCCTACGTCCTTTGTGAAAATTTGTTTCTAGCAACTTTTCACAAAAATCATAGTATTAGTGGCTCGTTAGAAAGCTAGAAATACGTAAATGTCTTAAATACAATCTTCACGCCAAATGTATCAGTAAAAAATTCTGTTTTTGTGCCATTAATGTTGAACAACCTGATAAATAATCATATTTTTTTTACTACTTGGTCTCGCGTTCTTATACTTGTACAGATAATTCTACTTTTAATATTGCATAAGAACAGCAATTTTATCTTGGTAATAAGCAAATAAAAAGAGTTGACTTAAATTGTCAACATTTTTTTAATAAATTTTTGAAGATGCATTATCTGACTTTTTTTCTAAAAACTTAAATTTAAATTATCTCAGAAATGGTTCATTTTGCATAAGGCATTATGGGACATAAAACGGTTGCAAATTACCTCCCACATAACCTATTGGCGGGTCGACTTACCAATAACCCTGTAATTATAACCTTAAATGTACATCCTCCATTAGATGAAAACATATCCTTTATTATTGCACACACGTTTAGACCTTGTCAGAATAGAGATCAATCGATGTAGCAATCGGATTTCGGCTATCAATCGGTACCGGATACGGTTTTTTAGTTATTTTCACCGCTCACCGTGCTTAATGGAGTCTAATCGATTGACTAAGCGTTACTTGGGCATTAGAAGCTTGCCTTGAAAGGCACATGATTCCGTAGGTCAAAGGGGTTCCGGAGCCGGTCAAGCTTGACGTCAAGTAAGATTTTTAGGGTTCTGTACCTAATAGATGCCAACGGGACCCTATTACTGTGAGTCCATCTGTCACATGGCTCTACCTCTTGAATAATAGTTACTATACCTCAGTGGTGAAGGGTAGGTACTAACAACCCGATTCCCCCCGGGTTGACTAAACTTTCGAAGTAACCAAACGCTTCTCCATTACTGCACTGCTTTTTTAGGTTTTTTTTGCTCCGGCTTTACTTGCAAAAATTTTCACGCCCCGCCACTGCTGATCTACCTACCTAGTTTCCTGGCACGAACGACGTGTGGTTAGTGTTTGGCATAATAATAACATCGATTCAGTTTGGCATTATTGTTCATATATTTTCAAACGTGTCACATTGATTTAATGCCACTTATAAGATATACTCGTAGATAAATTAAGCATACGAAGGAAGTCAATAGCGTTGCATCGTTCGTGCCAGAAAAATCTCTAGGTACCTATATTTTTTTTTTGAATGAGTCGCCAGAGGGGCCTAAAACGCGAAGTCTTTGCTGTTTTTTACTTTAAGGATTGGAAGGGTGACTTGTGCTCGGGAAAAATCCCTTCGTACGAACTGGAAATGGAGGGCCCAGACAGTGTCCGACTTGCACGGACTAAAAAACCCGGTCACAAGTCCCCTTCTCTATTAGTTATCAAAACAAAAACGTGTGCTTTAAATTTTGAGGAGGGGAGGGTAGGGAGGGGACTTAATCTACCCACAGTGTCCTGCCTCAGCCATTTGCTGGAAGGCCGGGAGAGGAGCATGCATTCTCCCGCTGGGCACTGGGGGTGCTTGGGTCGGTCTTTTATGTTTTTACCCGTTGGTTACTTCCTTGACCGACCCTCGCCCTTTTCTGTACAATTACTTAGTCTTATTGGTTGGGTTGGTGGGATTTCCTGTCATATGCATTTATCTATAACTACGGGCTTCCTTTCTTTTGCCCTGCGATGGAAGGGTGGGTCGGAGATCTTTTGGACCCATTGTGTGGCTTTGGATGCCATCTTTTGGGTGGGGCTACCCTTTATGCCTGGTGGTTTTTTGGCATGCTGTGTGCTTTTTTGCGCTTGTCTCCTAGCGCTACCCTCTTTTCGTTTCCGCTTCCATCGATAGTTTTTCTGCTATAATAATACGGAGGGACGAGGAGTGCCCCCCGGACGGCTGGACGCCCCAGTGTCTTAAAGGGATCATGCGGAGCTCGGCAGACCCTTACCCCAGCCAATGCTGAAGGGCCAGAGAAGAAACTTTTAGTCTCGATTCTCTGTTTAGGCTTCCGCCGTTGCTGCTACGAGGTCCCCGCTGGGACTACCGGGTGCGTCCCCCGTCCGGAGCTCACCTGTCGTATGGGCGGGAGATGCATATGTCAGGAATTCTTAGATCTAATTATATACTAATAATATTATACAGAAACCTATATTAAGTAGTTACGCTTGAAATTTTTACCGATTATTAATTTGTAACACCATAGTAAAAATAAAATACAGTATTAAATCTACGGGGGTTGCCGTCCATGAAAAGTGGTTTTTTGTAGCGTTTTTAACTCAATCTAGATTCTTAATTGTACTAGATAACTACTTGAAATTTTCACCGATTATGTAAGCATCAAGGTATTACTGTGGCCGCAAAAACAGTATAAACATCTATTTATTTATTAAATGGCACATCACATTAAAAATAATTAAATAAAGTTAAAAATTAAAGGCGGTCGTCATACAAAAAACAAGTTTTTTTTTTCAGTGTTTTATAACTCGATCTTTAAAGTGTTTTACTGAACTATTTAACATCTTATTGAGATACGGATAATCCGTGGTGGCCTAGCGGTTTGATCTATGGCCTCTCAAGCAGAGGGTTGTGGGTTCAAATCCCGGCTCTTTATTTGCGAAATTATATTTGAAATTTACCACGAGCTTTACGATGAAGGAAAACATCGTAAGGAAACCTGCATACACTTGCGAAGAAATTCAATGGTGTGTGAAGTTCACACTCCGTACTGGGCCCGCGTGGGAACTACGACACGCAAACCCTCTTATTCTGAGAGGAGGCCTGTACCCTGCAATGGGATGCGTTTATAGGCTGGGATGATGATGATGATGGAGGTACGGAACTCTTCAAGTACTCACTTGACCGGTTTCCTTACAATCCGTGCGGATTTTGTGTGATTTTTGTTCCTCATTGTCTACTTCCTTCTTCGTCTGTATCGTATATCGGTGCTTTTCATAGAAAAGTACAGTCAGTTAAGTTAATTTGTTTACGTTGGCATGCATGTTGTCACGCAAGAAAGCTACTGATTGTATTGTATTCCGAATCTCTGACGTACGACGGTGACGCAGTAATTTTGGCGTTTAGTGTATTGATTTGCGACTTTGTATTGCTTCTTGGAATTCTTATGTTTAGACGACCAGATGGCCTAGTGGTTAGAGAACCTGACTATGAAGCTTGAGGTTTGTATGAAAAATACGAATGTTTGTTCTCGGGTCTTGGGTGTTTAATATGTATTTAAGTATGTATCTATCTATATAAGTATGTTTATCCGTGGCCTAGTACCCATAACACAAGCTTGCCTAGCTTACTTTGGGACTAGGTCAATTGTTGTGAATTGTCCCGTGATATTTATTTATTTATTTATTTATGTACCTTAGGCGCGAGCCACACTGAAGAGACGTGGGGCAGGGGCGCGTCGCAGTCGCGGCATCTTTGAATCAGTATTCGTAATAAATATATATAGTAGGGGAGCCCAAGGGGGGATTTGGGGAGTCACTCGAGCGCCGCAGATTAATATATGGGGGGGGATATCTTATACCCTCTAGAGTACCTCCAGCGAATATGAGCACTTCATGTGGGGGGGGGGGGGGGTTTGCCTAGGGCACCCCGTCAGGATACTTAGTAAAAAAATAGACCATTTTAAATACCTACTCGAGCGTGTCAGATTAAGATAAGGTGGGATAATTAATAGCAGAACAATGCACATTTCACTTCCAAATCGTCAGTGTTTGGAACTAACATCCCCTATGAAAATCTGACTTGCGGCCGTCCGTATGGCCACCCCCACCAAGCAAAGTGGAAGTGGCAGATTATCATACATTTATTATCAGTGTCATGCTGCGTACGGACTGCGCGCATATTACGCGTACACGTAGGGGAACGCGTGCCGCGCGAGCTCGGCTCACACTGGCTCGCAGTGAGCCGCCGTTCGTCGGTTTTTGGTCGCGCGTCAAAGCGATCGCGCGCGCCCGGGTACGCTGTATTTAGACGGTCTGTTTCGGTTCATGGCGAATGACTGAGGCTCGGCTCGCAGTGGATCGATTGAACTCACGTACAGGAGCTGTACGCGTATCCAATGTACGCGTACCCTACGCGGGCCCGGGTACGCGTACCCTACGCGAGCCCGGGTACGCGTATATGCGCACAGTCCGTACGCAGCTTCACGCTGGAGTATCAAATTATCAAAATCTGACGCGCTCGAGTATTTCAAAGAATCTATTTTTTTACTAAGTATTTTGACTGGGTGGCCCAGTCAAACCCCCCCCCCCCCCACATGAAGTGCTCATATTCAATGGGGGTACTCTAGAAGGTATAAGGTATCCCCCCCATATATTAATCTGCCGCGCTCGAGTGACTCCCCAAATCCCTTCTTGGACTCCCCTACCAATAGAAGCGTCGCGATCCAAAGCAGACATTATGTCTTGTCCCTGAAATCTATGACATGGTTCCTTAGAACAAATCTTTTTCAGTCTTACAGCTTCGGAGTTTCCCATACTGACCCATCAAAATGAGCCTGGCCTGTATATTACAGGCGTGAGCATTATGTTATATCTAAATACGACAATCAGACCAACTTATTTGGAGAGCGGCCAACTACGTCACAAGTTACATTGCCTATGTCTACGTCAATAAGTTTTTTAGGAAACGCGTAATAGTATTTTTTTTTTATGTTAAAGAGGCCAGACAAACGAACTAGTGGGTCACCTGATGTTAAATGATCACCACTGTCCATAGACACCCGCAGCGCTTTACACGATGCCAGTGCGTTGTCGGCCCTGGGAAAAGGAGAGGGAATAGGGGAGGGGGAGAGGTATTGGGCCCCCGGCGCTCTCACTGACCGTACGAAACGCAGCAGGAGTACTGCTGCTTCACGCCGGTGTTCTGTGAGAGGGTGGTACTGCCCCGGACGAGCCGGCCCATTTGTGATGCAGCGGCTAGCTACAACATGGCTCTACCACTACAAAAAACGTGAAAAAGTGAGAATATAGTCTGAACTACAACAATTTTAATTAGAAATGATGAAATCCGCACAAGAACTAAAGTCACCGATGTAGCTCGCGGAATCGCTAGACTCAAGTGACAGTGGGCAGGGCACATCGCTCGTAGAACTGATGCCAGATGTGCCCAAAAGGTTCTCGAATGGCATCTACGGACTGGAAGACGCGCGGTGTAGGTATGCCTCCAAAAAGATGGAGTGATGACCTGGTTAAGGTTGCGGGAACGTGTTAGATGCCAATGGCGCAGGACCGATCTGTTTGGTGAACCTCGGGGAGGCCTATGTTCAGCAGTGGAAGTGGACGTGGACGTCTTCCAGCTGAAACGATGATGATGGCAATAATTTTACCTTCCTTCTCTGCTACCATATAAATAAAAAAAAATAAAAAAAAAAATCATTTATTGCCACAACATAATTAGGTACAGGAATATCAAAACAGGAACAAAGACAAATGGAAATAACTAGCTACGTTCCGGCAATGGGTCCCAATCTCAGCAAGTGCTAGGACACATGGCAGCATGCCCCAGCGCTGATTTTCAGATTGACTCCTTTAGCGGAGGCTAGTTGTAACATACAATAATATAAAGTAGTATAATAAAATTAAAAAAAAAAATTAAAAAAAATAAAGAAGGAAACTAATTATTACAATTAAACTAAAAACAGGCATGGCCTGGTTATATGGCTTAAGTTAAGTACCCAGACAAAATATGTATGGTGTGTATCGTCTCCATGTGGTGTAAGTGTGATAAGCGTATTTGACCTTGGGGGCTTCTTACACCTCTAATGATTATGTAACTTGTTTACGTTGACATTTAGAGACTATATACATCTCTGAATTATTTAGATGAAGTATTTTTATTTATTATTAACTCAGGGACTTTATACATCCCTTTGCTATATTTAAGGCTGTATATTGTTAAGCTTATGGATTTAAACTTTTATATTTTAATTAATACTTTATTAACTAGTCACAGGCCCGCGACGCCGAAGTTCCCAAGACGGTCCCATAAGGCTTATGGGAACGGAAGCGATACATGCCCTCGGTACCGCTCTGCTTTCAGAGCATGACATGAGTGCGTGTGAGCCAACTTTGGGGGCGGCAGGCGTAAGCTTGCCTTTGAAATCCAAAAGTTTAATGGTTACTTGACCTGAAATGTGTTTTAACACATTCATTTTTAATGATTGTGACATTGGAAGACTATCTCTATATATATATTTTTAACTATGGGACCCAATACATCCCTGTATTGTTTTTTTATATAATTATTATTATTTTTTATTTAATTCTATATTTGTATGGTTTTTTAGTTTGTAATTTATTATATTTTAATTTGAAAAGATGACTTCCTGCCAAGTTTCTTGCGGCGCATTCTTCTTGGCAATGATGGTCCTTACGAAAGCGCTGGTAGTTTAAAAAAAGTGACATGTAAAAGAGCCCTTTGCGGCCTATTTGCAGAATAAACGTTTTGACTTTTGACTTTTGTATGGGTAGTGTATATGAGCGTGTGTGTATGTGAGTGAGCAAGTGTATGTGTGTGTGCGTGTTAGTGCGCGTAGTGTGTGTCCGAATAGTTCAAGTGTGAGAGAGATTGCGTCGGATGGTCTAAATTTGCTTCTGTTGTTCTAGGAAATGTGATTTTATATTGATATTTCAATTTGGTATTTATTGTACTGGTAGTCTAGTAGTTTGGCCTATGGCCTGTCCAGCAGAGGGTTGTGGATTCGAGCCTGAGCTCGCACCACTGAGTTTTTCGGAGTTAACGTGCGAAATTACATTTGGAATTTACCGTGAGCTTTATGGTGAAGGAAAACGTTGTGCGGATACATGCAGCTACGAAGAAATTTAACAGTGTGTGTGTGAAGTTCCCTATCCGCACTGGGGCCAACCCCAGCTGAAGAGTAGGCCTGTGCCCTGCAGTGGGACGTATATAGGCTGGGATGATGATTTATTGATACGAACCGCCGCAAAGTACGGCCTAAATCAACCAATTAGAATATAGCCTCTAGATCTTGATGTAAAGTGTAAACCTTTTGAAAGCCTTTTGAACACTTCATCCAAACATCTTCACAAACTTTGTTATTAAAAAAAAAGTGGGATAGAATATAATGAATAAAAAACAAATTAAATATTAAAAAATGTTTACTTATTAAATAGGTAGTAGATATCAAACCTATTTCAAGTCTAATCAAACGCAAGCCTATATTTATATAAAACTAGCTGATGCCCGCGGCTTCGCCCCCGTTCTATTATTTCTTTCATAAGAAAGAACCTTCTCCTGACAATAACAAACGCAACAAAAAATAATTTTTCAATTTGGTGCAGTCGTTCGGAAGTTATGCGCTTACAAACATTTCGGTGATTCATTTTTATTTATATAGATAAAAACTAAAAACAGAATATGTTACAATAACCTATAGTTGAACGTGAAACACTCAGTAAGTTTTTCAATATTGTGTCCAGCTAAATTTAAAGAATCAACTAGGTATACAAGTTTCAGCATAAAATCTACATTGCTTTCAGAAAATTAGATGCGTCATAAGTATTACTAAGACTACAAGAATCGTATGTATAGGACTTAATTAATTCCAATACTTATTCTATACTCGCCTTTCACGTAATAAGCACTAGTTTCCTATGTCACAATCGCACATCTGCCCACACTGAGCTAAGCTAAGAACTTATTATTGCACGGTAATTTCGGCTCTCCCATCCAACGTTCCTAGTTAACTAATTCTACCTATGTTGACATTACTTATTAGTAATTATATTTAGATTAGAAAGCATTAATAATGAAAGAAGAGATATATGAAGAAGATGTTTAACGTGCGTAGTTAGCAAGTAATTGAAAGTTATGTTTGTTAAATCGATTTTTGAATTGTTGACTTTAAAGACAAGGAAATTGTTTTCATTGTAATTATTTTAGTATTCATTTAAATGCGTAAATAAGGAAAACTAGGAAGTTCTTGCCATCGATAGTATGCAACTCACGTTCGAGCGCTCTCAAGGCATTCTGTCACAAAAAATCGATGTTTTCACCGAGAAAATGGGTCGGAGCGTCAAGTCATTTTAAAACACTAATACTTCACAGTGTCAATGATAAGTTTTAGTAGAAAATTGAGCGTCTCACCTGCCTTATTCGGATTCCTTCACAAAAAAATATTACGTAACACACGTTTTCAAACGAGTTCAACTGTTATTGTCTTATCACAGCACTTTTAGTCTTCTAGAATGAGTTCTAGTTGTTTTAGCACGATCACTGTCACGGTTGTAAGGAAAACAGGAAATAAATGAAAATAAAATGGAGACGCACTTCGTATATTGGGGTTAGTATGAGGGAGCAGCGCGCATGCGCGAATCCTCCCCTTGTTTTGTGAACAAACCCTTATTTGTAAGGGGAGTTAATTATAATCTATATCTTTCTTATCTTATGTTTTGTTTTGATGAGATTTCTCGGAAACATTACGTGTGTAATTTATTTCGCTAGAGTTTATACTTAGTTTCTTCCGTTACTTGAAATACTTAATAACTTCGTAGGCAGTATATTTTTTGTAATGGCAAGGTTAGTTTCAAATGAGCAGAGGATTTAAGCTTTGTAATATCTTTTCCGAAATCGGCTGAAAGGGTCGGCTCCTTTAGCCAGGAATAAACTTAAATAAAAGAATGAAGGAAGGTGTAAATTTCTTAGGGGGTAGTAGGTATCATTAAATTTAAATATAAATAAATATTAAATATATTAGGGGACAATCTTACACAAATCGACCTAGTCCCAAACTAAGCAAAGCTTGTATTATGGGTACTAGACGACGATAAACATAGATAAATAAATACTTAAATACATAGAAAACATCCATAACTCAGGAACAAATATCCGTGCTCATCACACAAATAAATGCCCTTACCGGGATTTGAACCCAGGACCTCTTGCTTCGTAGGCAGGGTCACTACCAACTAGGCTAAAACGGTCGTTAAAAAAATTTGATTTTTTCGTTTATGACTCTACGTGTCCATAGAATATAAAATGAATATGAAAAGGTGTTTAATTGTAAAAAAAAAAACTAAATAATCTAACTAAACGTGCATTCAGAGTGTTATAAGTATGTAGTTATTTTATTTATTTGTCTATCGGAGGTAGGTATGCTATGCATGGTAGTTTTATATATTGTTATGCTTGCTCTCATTTGTTGTAAATTGCACAACCTGCTGAAATTCCTTCCTGGTTTCCTGACTATACCTACTTTTTGTTGACTGCACTGCACTGTCATCCAAATTACCTACATAATTATGCATACAAAGTTCCAATATGATGCCATTTAAGCTCAATACAAACCGGGAGCGCGGTGCGCCGACGGAGCCTGCCCAGCGCGCTCTATAACAGTGAATCAAATATACCGTGACACACTCCGACACGCGGCTCACCGTATTTAATTCAGTGTTATTCACCGCGCTGGGCACGCTCCATCGGCGCCCCGCGCTCCCGGTTTGCTGTAGGCTTTACTGTTGACGAGTTCCGTCCCGCGGAGACCATCTTGGACTTGGAGGAACTACCAGAATTTCACTACCACGACCGTTGCAAGTTAAATAAAAGCTTAATATATAAAGCTGAAGAGTTTGTTTGTTTGTTTGTTTGTTTGTTTGAACGCGCTAATCTCAGGAACAACTGCTCCGATTTGAAAAATTCTTTCAGTGTTAGATAGCCCATTTATCGAGGAAGGCTATAGGCTATATATCATCACGCTAACTCCAATGGGAGCGGAGCGGAGCGGAAGAATATTTCAAAATCGGGGGTTTTTCAAATAAAACTTCTATATAGGCGCTAATCTCAGGAACTACTACTCCGATTTGAAAAATTCTTTCAGTGGTAACACCAGGGGGGGGGGGGGTTTGAGGGGGTGAGGGTGCGGGGGTGGTGTGCGGGAGTTTTAAGGGGGGATGAACATTTCATTAATTTTGCCGTAGGATGCATTTTCAAGATATTTTACAAAAACACCACGGGGATGGGTGGGGGTTGAGGGGGGGGGGGGGAGAGGGGGGGCGTGGGTGTTGAGGGAGGGGGTGTGCGGGGAGGGTGCGGGGCAGAGGGTGTGGGGGTGTTTAAGGGGGGATGAAAATTTCATTGATTTTGCTATAGGATGCACCGTTTTCAAGATATTTGAGAAAAAAAACTTTTAGTAAAACTTGAAGTAAAACTTGAAGCAAACCTTCTATAGGGCCCGCTTGACTTGGGACGAACGCGGGTGTGCGGGGGTGCTGTGTGCGTGCAGGGGGTGTGGAGGGGTGCAGGGGGGGGGGTTATTTTATTAATATTGAGGAACTAAGGAGAGCCATAATTGATGAAAAGGCAAATTGGATAAAAAAAATAAGCTGCCCAAATTACTAATTCCACGCGGACGGAGTCGCGGGCAAAAGCTAGTAAAAGCTTATAAAAACAAGCAAAGAAACTAATACAGGGTGAAATCTTGGTGATACAAAATTAGTGTTTCTAACTCACAATTAATGCTGGACAACATAATGCATTAAATCATTTTTAAGGTTCCGTAGTCAACTAGGAACCCTTATAGTTTCGCCATGTCTGTCCGTCTGTCTGTCTGTCTGTCTGTCTGTCCGCGGCTAAGCTCAGAGACTGTTAGAACTAGAAAGCTGTAATTTGGCATCAATATATATATCAGTCACGCCGACAAAGTGATTGAATAAAAAAAGTAAAAAAAATTTTTTTAGGGTACCTCCCGTAGACGTAAAGTGGGGGTGATTTTTTTTTCTCGGCTAACCCTATAGTGTGGGGTATCGTTGGATAGGTCTTTTAAAATCATTGTGGGGTTGCTAACATGATTTTTCTATTCAGTGATCTGTTTGCGAAATATTCAACTTTAAAGTGAAAATTTTCATTAAAATCGGCCGTCTCCCCCCCCCCTCTAAAATCTAAACTGTTGGGTAAAAATTTGAAAAAATTCAGATAGTATATATCAAATTTACTAGGAAAATTATAGCGGCTAAGATTGCTTGGAAATTATTTGTAGTTTAAGAGTAAATAGTAGCCTAAGGTATAAAACATACCTAAACTTGGATGATTCCGTACACATACGAAATCCTTAGAAAAATATTACTTGATTTTTTCGTAATGGCTAATTGGCTACGGAACCCTACCTTGGGCGTGTCCGACACGCTCTTGGCCGGTTTTTTTAAATCTGATTAGTCTGATAAAATTTAGAATGTTCATACGAGTACCTACCTACTTTGTTGAAATGAAATCACAAAATCAATGTAGGTACTTATATGGACAGCTCAAAATAAATAAGACTATTTAAAACAAATGAGTTAGTGCATTGTATTGTACAGCATTAACTGAGTTTGAAATACTAATTTTATATCACCATTTAGATGGAATACTTACAGGGTTTTATGATGAAGTTTTTGTCGTTTCGTTTTCGATGCCGTTTCGATACCAGTAGCGACATCTAGTAGACTACTCCTCACTTAGACCGGTTGCCCTATTATAGTTTTGGTTTCGTACTTTTGGAGTGAATTGGACAGTATTAGGAAATTTAGGAAGGGATGCATACAATACAATACAAATATTCTTTGCTGAACACCAAAACAGTAGGTACAGAAAAATTAATAAAAATAAAAATTCAGGCAGACAATAAGCGGTCTTATCGCTCAAAAGCGATCTCTCCTGCGTAATGATTTATAACAAAAATGCGCCTCTAAGTTTTTCGGAATTTATTTGTAAAATTACATTTGAAATTTACCGTGAGCTTTACAGCGAAGGTAACGATCGCGAAGAAACCTGCACACCCCAGCGAATAAATTCAATGGTGGCTCAAATCGTTTCACACTGAGTGGAGGCCTCTGGCCTTTAGTGGGACGTAAGTAGGTAAGTAACGTTATTCTTTATTTTTATTCTTTTTTTTTCGTATAAGGACTAAGTTTGATTGAATTGACCTCAAAGGTTTACCAGAACGATTTCTTGCAAGAAATCTAATATGTACGCATCCAGGGGGCTATCTGGTCTGTCTCTAATAGTACAAGTCAATTTTAATTAATGACTAGCATCTAGCTTTCATCATTCATCATCATTCCAGTCGACAGACGTCCACTGCTGAACATAGGCCTCCCCCAAAGTTCGCCAAACATACTGGTCCTGCACCATTCGCATCCAATGCTACTACATCTTGTTGGAGGCCTACCTAGACTGCGTCTTCCGGTCCATGGAAGACATTCGAGAACCTTTTGGCCCCATTGGCTATTAGTTCTACGAGCCAGCCCTACCCACTGCCACTCGAGTCCGGCGATTCTTCGAGCTATATACTGTTTTAAACTTTCGTGATTTTCACTCATAATTATTACACTAAACGGGACTTATTACGCAAACAATATTTACCTCGACGTTTCGGCCACATTGCAGCAGCCGTGGTCACGAGTTGAGTCGAGGTAAATATTACTTGAGAGAATGGAGGAGGATCGTGCCGCTAAGAGAGCATATTTGGGGCGCCCGATCGGTAAGCGGCCGGTTGGACGTCCCAGATATCGCTGGAGCGAGGTAGTCACAAAGGACCTGAACGCCCTAAGAAGAACCGACTGGCGTGAAGTAGTGCAGGACCGCGCTGAGTGGCGTCTTCGCCAAGATCCTCTTTGGGTCCTTGAGCCAGCGTAGTAAGGAAGTAAGTAAGTAAGTAAGTAAGTAAGTAAGTAAGTAAGTAAGTAAGTACATATTACTTGCGTGATAAGTATAATTCCCTTTTAGTATAATAATTATTTCTTCGAGCTTAGGTAAACGTCCCTGTACTCGACACTGACCCAATACTTGGCACCTTCGATCTTATGCCATAGTAAGAGAGGTGACAGATGGGCGTCATCTACTGGGCTTTGAGGTGTCGAGCATAGGTACGTTTACCTTATGCCGCTGACTTTAGTTCTTGCGCGGATTCCATCACTTCTAATGTGATCCCGCAGAGAAACTCCGAGCATAGCCCATCGAACATCTAGTTTTATCAACAAAAAGTTGGGAATGTAAATATTATGTTAGACATTGTTGTGGCGCATTTTTTCAGGCGACCAGGCAAGCCCTTTTCTGGGTCGCTAAACAACAGATATTTAACCTTAACCTTTAATGTCGCAGAGTTAGACGCATATTGCCCTTTTAAAATCAGATATTTCTGTACATACATAGGTACAAATCCTGTAAATACCATGGTTGTAATGAATAAATGATTATGGAAAGGAATTTAATATACTCACTCATGACTTTAGATGATCATGAAATCCGCGCGAGAACTAAAGCCACCGGCATAGCTCGAAGAATTGCCATGCTTACATGGCAGGGCACATCGCTCTTAAAACTAATGGCCGATGGGGCAAAAAGGTTCTCGAGTGTCGTCCACGGACCAGGAGATGGAGTTAACTGCAGCGTCCAGCAAGAAGGAGCGACGAGCCGGTTAAGGTCCGTCCATGTGCGGTGCGACCTTACCCACGATGCGTCTGCGTCTCAAGAACACATTCACCACCATCGTCCCAGCCTATAGACATTCCACTGCAGAGCACAGGCCTCCTCTCAGAATGAGAGGGCTTGGGCCGCAGTTCTCGCGCGGGAACTGTGCAGATTTGGAACTTCACACACACCATTGAATTTCTTCGCAGGTGTGTACAGGTTTCCTCACGATGTTTTCTTTCATTGTAGAAGATATAATTTATTCAAAAGTTGATTTTTACAGAATAACTTAATAGGTATAAAGCCCGAACTAGGAAATCTTTTGTTTTGGGCTGGCGGATTCATGATGAATTTCAAATGTATTCGCACATAAGTTTCGAAAAACTCTGAAGTGCGAGCTCGGGCTCGAACCCACGACCCTTTGCTTGAGAGGCCTCAGGGCAAACCGCTAGGCCGCCACGGCTTTTTAAGAACAAACACATTGGGTACAGTAAATAGAATAAAAAAAATCTATAGGAATAAAATTTGTATTTCACAGTTCAGAAATGTTTTAATACACAATAGTATTTTATAATAAAATAGAACTATTCGCTATTTCATTGCAATAACACTCAAAAATACATTGTCATAACAACGTTAGATAAATTTCTAGTATGAATAACATTAATTTGCTGATGCAATCTAAACTAGGTATAAACTATGTTAATAATATGTAGCGCGGTCGTGTCGCCTGCATCCACTTCGGACTCTGTGGACAAAAACACATAAAATAAAATAACTGTTAAGGAGGGCCTAGCCGAGTTTTTCGCGTTAATCGATTTTGGATGGGCGATTTCGGGCGTGGGGCCGCGTGGGGGAGGCACGATGGCTCAAGATAGGTTGGTTGGACAGCGCGTGTTTTTGGGTATTTTCATCTTATTACTAAAACAAATACATATTTTAAAAATGTAGCATAACTACGCCCTAGAAAACATCTTGTTTTATTAACATTCAAAAAGTGATGACCTGCCGTGCAGTACTAGCGTCGTACTACGAGTTTATTTTATTTTTTAGAGATAACTTTGGATTTTTTTCTATCGAGCGAACTACAAGTAATTTCGTGTTTCGATAAATACTTGTCACTAGAGTGAATCCTCAAATATCTTACATATGAATTTCAGGACTATAGCATTGCTAGTAATGATACAGCACGAGTTTAAATGAATGCAATAAATGCGCCAAAAACACGGTAGGGCCTTAACTATGGTCGCCTTTGGATCGGAAAAGTTTACCTACTCTTTAAAAATGTGAAAAGTTTTTGGGAGCCAGCCCTATGGTCATTTGTTAAAAATTATTTTTAAAGTCAATATATAATTAAATATTCTGTGAATATTTCAAGCGTCTACCTGTTGCCGCTATCAATATCGAGCAAAAACGAGCAAAAAAATCACGTTTGTTGTATGGCAGCCCCCCCTAAATATTTATTTTATTCTGTTTTTTAGTATTTGTTGTTATAGCGGCAACCGAAATACATCATCTGTGAAAATGTCAACTGTCTAGCTATCACGGTTCGTGTGATACAGCCTGGTGACAGACGGACGGACAGCGGAGCCTCAGTAATAGGGTCCCGTTTTTACCCTTTGGGTACGGAACCCTAATTAACATTGGCCATCACAAACATTGGAGCATAAACATAAGTGTTTAAAAAAATCTGAACACGCATTTGACAATGCAGTAATGTTCAAACACTCTAATTTTTATGAAGACTACTCTACTTAACTTTTTAGATTCTAAAACGTTAAGTCGTTAATATTTCAATAATTTTTGCCAGCCACGCGAAAACTAGTATTTCAAGAAAATTACTAGATGATAGTTTGAGGTTGATATTAAAAATGTTTATTTACCTTGCAACTAGCACCATTTATTTGGTCATCCCCTGCTTTGCACGCCGCTCCCACTCTGCCCTCATCTGCAGAATCCCTTTGAACTGCGGCGACGCGTCCGCTTCACCTCCCGCCCCCTCGTCTCTGTCCTTCTCCTCTTTATCTCCCTTCTCTATCACAGCACTCTCTCGTTTATCTTTCTCAACAGACAAGTGTCTTATGTCGTCATCCTTCCTTTGCCAAGGCCGTTTCGTTAGAGTGTCGGCCTTGTAAGCTAAAGCTTCTGATTTGGTTATGTTTTTGATGTCCTCTCTGTCGTTAGAGGGATCCGGGAATGTTCTGTTTCTTAGTCGTTTTTCGGGTGTAGAGTCAGATACTTCTTTCTTGTATTTGTTTGCTTCACTTCTATACGCTGGAGCGCTTTCCCTTTTTGGATTGGATACGCTGTTGATGCTAACGCTTCGTTGATAATGTGGTACACCAAACTGACTAACGCGAGCAGCGATATCTATTATCCTGTTTTCTTCAGTTTTAGACGCTGTATCATCGTTCTCTTTATCGCTGTCCCTGGATTTTATAGATGCGTTAAACTCATTTTTAAGCAGTTTAGATCTGGTAGCACTGTTGTCGAGTAACTCGTCTTTTAAGCTGTTCGCTTCGGCAATCTCTTGGGCAAGAGTCTCGGCTTCGCAATCTTTTAGTTTCAGAGAGCGCCGAGCGAAAACTTTCATAAGTTCTGGTTCGTCGTCGTTGCGTCTTTCACTGCGGAGTTCCTTCGATAACATTACTGGTTTCTTACGGTAAACGACGGCTTCTTCGTTTCTATCTGGAGTTCTGATGTCGTTGCTGTCTGTACTCTGAATTGAGCTCTTGCTTCCGAAGCTCGAATGCGATTTACGGTCCATGGATATGTTGTCATAAATTCTTTCAGTGCTTCCGTCGGTACTCAATGAATTAGTTCGCGGTTTCTCTGGTCTATCTTGTAGTTCTACGCTTGTTGCTTTCCGTTTGAAAAATGCTTTGGGAGTAGAAGGACTTTGCGGTGTTAGAGGAGGCTGTGATGCAGACTTTTTCGCAATAACAGGAGAACTCCTAACATCAACTTGAGTATTTTCACTCGAAATTTCAATCTTACCCACGATAACTGGTTCATTTCTTACTTGGATATTCTGAGATTTACTTTCAGTCACTTCAAAAGTTTCAATGTCTTTTTCAGCTTGCGGACTATCAATTTTCTTTGGCGTTATGTTAGCGGTCAGCACCACATTTGTTGTTGGCTTGGTATCAACTCTGTTAAGTTGTATTTTTAGGAATTCTGGCACTCCAGGCTTAACCGTTCCAGACTGTTGTATTTTCTCGTCGCTTTTGGTTATCTTCGGAGCATCATTCCTTACAAGGGTTGTTTGTTCTTTGTTAATCATAGTAACAGATACATAGTTTTCTGCTTCCTGCTTCTCCTTCTGGATCATGTTATGACTGATCTTTCCGCCTTGACTTAAAGCACTTTCTACTGAAATAGTTTTCCTTCTATCCTCTACCTGCTTCTCAGGACTACTCTTAACACTATCTAAAGAACTAGACTTGAGTATTGGTGCCATAATCGGCTTTGGCGAACTTATTATATCATCGATTTTAGCCTCTATCTGCGAGATATCACTATCGCGCTTATGGCTGTCCATAGTGATCTGGATGCTGCTGGAGAAGAGCTTTTTGTCTTCGTGGATGTCAGTTTTGAGGCTGTCCAGGTAGCTACTGTCGGTGCTCGGTAGGCTGTCGTAGTTAGCTTCAGCAGTTCCATGCAGGATGTTATAGTTTCTCGCTGACACTCTCTTGGAGTAATCGTGTCGGTCGCTGACGTTCCTCCTGTAGTTGACCTCCCAACTCTCAAGCAGCGGCTCAGAGATGCCAACGATAGCCGGTAGACTCGGCAGCTGGCTCTCCTGAGAGCTGATCGAGGGCGATTCCGAAGCGTAACGGAAGCTGTGCGACTTGCCGATGCTGCTTCTAGTCTCCACGTACTCGTCGCCGAGCGATCGGATTCCTGAGTTCACGTAGGCCTCTTCAGTTTTAGAGGCACGGTGAGCCTTCTCGCGTTTCTCGATCTGCTTATCGCGGAGCTCGCAGACATGGTCGGAAGATCGGTGTAAATGCTTCACGTTTTCGGAACTCTGGTGCAGGTGCTTGGGAGGGGACGCTGACGCTGACATTACCACGCTGTGGTTGAAGTAGGGGATGTTTTTGGGCATGCTGCCGCTGTGAAACATGTAGTCACTGTGGACGCTCTTCATGCGGACCGCTCTGATTGGTGGCTCCTCGTCTGAGATCACTAGAGTGGGCGACAAGCTCTCCTCCTGAGCCAAACTAGACAGCTCGTTATTAATAAATGCTTTGGACGAGAACGGTTCTACCAGTCTCTGTACAGACGCAGGCCGTTTAGACTTGTCATGGTGCAAACTGAAAGATTCCCTTTTATCTTCGACGGTCTCTTTAGAAGAGGTCCGTTTCGAACGCTCCATTTTTTCATTGAACTCGTCGCGCCTGCTGAAGCGATTTTTCATTTCAAGATTCAGCATTTTGTCGGTTTCTTCAGCGATTTTGAGATCAGTTATATTGTATTCTACACCCGAAACTTTGGCGGCACTGTACACGTCTTTGTACACGCCCTCTTGCACGTAGGCGCCTTTGTTGTCGAGCCGCTTGTGCATCTGGTTGGCAAAAGCTTTCTGTGCGGCGGACTTGTGTACGTGAGTGCGCTCCGCAGGTACAGGCTTCTGCACTTGTCCGTGATCGACGTAAACGAATCCACTCCGTTCTGTGTCCATAACTTTATACTGCGGCGTTGACTTTTCCGTCTTAGACTTCTTAGTGTCCTGACTTTCCCCGTCCGTCTGATCTTTCTTCGACTTCTTCCCGCTTTTTCTCAGGAGCAGTCGACTGAAGAACGATTCCTCCTTCTTAGAGGACCGGATGACTTCGTTTTCTATTTTCTTCTCCGATTTAGACTTCTTTTCGTGGCAAGATTCCTCGGTGTATTTATTGTCTACTCGGTACTTGGACATGCGTTCTTCGGAGTGGTAGGTGTTAATTTGGCTTTCGCTGGTGGTGACGTGGGTTTGGGGTGAGCCTTCCCGGAGGGCTTGACCTTGGGAACTGGACTTGCTTCTTTTTATAGAGGAGCGTGGGGTATTTTGTTCGGCAATGCTGAGTTTGGCGGGCGACTGGCCGATCATTTGACTGAGGGCGAGTCCAGGAGGCAAGGAGGAGGACTTGAGGCGGGTGTCGCTAGGGGTTTCCAGTACTCTGTGGAGCTCCCGGTTCAACTGCTGGTGATGCTCCTTCATGATGTGATGCTTCGTAGTGGTCGATGAAGAGAATGATTCTGGAAACGAAACAGATAAATCACCGAATATAGGTCATTCAAGAGTTCATAGTCAAAATAGACTGTTGAACGTACCAGTAACTACTTCTGAGGTCTTAAAGGTGACGTCAGGAGTAGTGCTTCGTATCATTTCTTCGTTGAGTTCTGGCGTAATTGGCAAGGCTGACGCGGCAATCTGAAATGACGATAGTTTTTGTTAAAATTTCATTTTCAAAATAAGCGTCTTTGCTAACCTACATACCACCTGTACTTACATTGTCAATTATCCTTTAATAATAATATAATAATAATATAGTTGCGCCCATCTCATTTATATTATATGGTACCAAAGGCCTCTTCATGTTGGCTTTGGCCCCATGAATGCCTTTCAAATGACCGGGTCCCCATGGGCCCGTGATCGGAAATCCGTACCAACATAATAATAATAATATAATAATAATTTATATTATGTATGGATGGAGTTCAAAAAGTTGGACACCTTTTTGTTGTAAATAAGTGTATTTTCTTTCTTTTTCTTTATTTCTGTACCTAGTATTCTCAAAATAAAAAAATCGTTATAAATTTGTTAAAATTTTGATAGTTAAATTAGTCATTATTTCGAAGTAAACAATACTA
The DNA here is from genome assembly GCA_947859365.1 of Archips crataeganus. Lineage (NCBI taxonomy): Eukaryota > Metazoa > Arthropoda > Insecta > Lepidoptera > Tortricidae > Archips > Archips crataeganus. Next base: position 16,918,326 of record OX402064.1, read on the forward strand.
TGAAGTACAAAGCTATGTTTTGCTGGGTTTTATCCGGTTTCTATTTGCCTGGCTTTTTGAAATAATTATGTTATGTTGGTATGCTTACAGGATTGTTTTTCTTCCGCCGGGGGGCGCCGTGTGTCCGCCGCGGCCGTACCGCCATCTTGTGTTTGGCGGCGGAGTGTGACAGTGGTGCGACGCCCAACGCTGGCTCCGAGAAGTCTGTAATAGATCACAGATGGCGTTAGTAGTAAGACACGTTAGAGTCGTCGAGGATTTTGAGGAAGTTGCTTTACGAGTATGTTACCGATGAGATGGAGGAGCAATTATATTGAGCTGTATATTTATACAGATACATATATAGGTAATGAAATTATATTTGAAATTTACCGTGAGTGAGTGAGAACGACCTCTTTAGCCTAGTTGGTAGTGACCCTGCCTACGAAGCAAGAGGTCCTGGGTTCGAATCCCGGTAAGGGCATTTATTTGTGTGATGAGCACGAATATTTGTTCCTGAGTTATGGATGTTTCTATGTATTTAAGTATTTATTTATCTATATAAGTATGTTTATCGTCGTCTAGTACCCTTAGTACAAGCTTTGCTTAGTTTGGGACTAGGTCGATTTGTGTAAGATTGTCCCCTAATATTTTTTTTTATTTTTTTTTATTTAGCTTTAAAGTGCAGGACAACAAAGAAACAACGTGAGGAAATCTGCACACGCCTGAAAATACACATCTTTTCACACTGGAACTACGGGCCAAGCTCTCATTCTGAGATGAGGCCTGTGCCCTGCAGTGGGACGTATATAGGCTGCGATGATGATGATGATGAGGTATCTTTATTCTCTAGGCTGATAAACCATCGGCAATCTCCTGGTGCTTCAAGTGTCCATGGTGGTGGTACTCACTGAGGTGTTCACTTGCTCGTTGACCATCTTATTTCAGAAAACTTACTGTATTCGGAGTGGTCGCTCCGATTGGAGTGGTCGTGCGAGTGATGGTGGCCGCTGCTGCTGTCTTCCTCCATCTCCGAGGATCCCACGCTGAGGAGCGAGCCATCGCTGCAGGATGACTGCGATATGCCCGCATGGTGCCGCTGCGGACAATAAATAATAACATCAATAAATATACATCTAAATACCTCTTCACCCTTAGCCGTTCATATCAAGGAGTACTAAATCAAAATGACTGTCAATATCTGTTCAACATCGCGTTCCTTTAACCATTTTCCAGGGGCTAAATTCAGGAACGGCCCAACACGGTTTGCGAGCGGTAATTCAATTGTTTGGGAGAGGATAGGAATGGGTTGAGCTTATTTTCCTGTTAATTCGCTTTGTAAATAAATAAATAAATAAGGCTCATCCCAAACCTCTCGCAAACACTGGTTTGGCAAAAATCACTGATTTTTGGCGTTCCTGAATAACAGTTCAAACCAAACCCGATCAAAACGATTGAATTACCGCTACAAAACCCGTGAAGGCCCGTTCCTGAATTTAGCCCCTGGCCCCGTGTATTTAGGTAGGTACGCTTCTACAAAATGAATCATTGAGATTGAGTTATATTGATTCCCTCTGCAGGATTCATTTAAAAGCAAAGCATATTTTAAACAAATTTTTTTTTCTACCACATCGCAAAGGGAGTCAATTTGGTTTACCCCTGCTTTTAACCTACATTTTTATTTATTTTTATTATAAGAGGGAGGCAAACGAGCGAGCGGGTCATCTGATGGAAAATGACCACCACCGCCCATAAATATCAGCAACTCAAAGAGAGTCACCAATCTGTTGCCAGTGATAGTTGTAATATTGTTTTTTCAAAGTAATCGACTTCAAAGTTGTTTGCTTTTCACCCGACTGTCGAAGGAGGGTTATGTTTTTCGAGCGTATGTATTTATGTATCATTCTTAGGCACGCCCTGCAGTCTAAACGGCTCAATGGATTTTGAACTGTGAGGTGTCATTAGAGTCGTCTCAGTTCCGCGAGAGGCATAGGATATATATTTTCCCGGAATTCCCATGGGAACGGAAATTATGCCGGCAAGTTTTTTCATCCAGTATTGAAATTAAAGTTATGGCGAACGTCAATCCCTCCCAGGACTTCATTGATCCCTGGGGGTCGATATAGACCACTTTGGGTAAATATCACTGCTCCAAAACAATATTAATAACCCTGCTTTAACCAGTTTTACTCTAGAGGGGTCTTTGCGACATTAATTTTGTTTGGAATTTCGACCTTTGCTTAACAGAATGGTGCCATCTATGAACTCAATGAAGAATTTAAGTAATGTAGTATTACTGTATGTAATCTCCTCGCATTTCCAAAAGCTGCAGTTACGTCTCGAGGGAAAAGCAATACTTAGGCCGGTGCACCCTGGGCATCGGTCAATGATGTACCTGCTGAACAATTTATGGAATGTCATTGGCCGATAGCTAATAACCCGACACGAGGAGGGGGAGAACGGATAATAGTCTGGTTTTACATTTTATATCTTCTGACCTAAGTCATAATGAATAATAATGATGTGGTGATCTTTCATCCCACATCTACCTTACACAAAAATCCTTCGAAGACAGTTGATATCTTACGCAATTGTATTGTAAGTCATGTTATAAGTCAGGGGCAATACCGGATACGATTCATGAATGCGTTTTTATGGAAAGGAGCCGTTCAGGCGGAACGGTTTACATCATGCCGGTCGTGAGAGCTGCTAGTAGTGAATGTTTCTGAATGAATGAGGTTACTGTGATGAATCCTTTGTTATCTAGGTTTACCTAGACATAAGAATACATTAGAATTTGTGCATAGTAATATCGCTGCATATTTTGCGAACGGTAGGAACTATTGTAAGGTCTTATCGTTAAGAGGGTAAGACAGCTGGAGCGATTACGTCAAAGGTTTTAGCCCCCTAGGATAGCAATGCAACTGAAATCCCTTAGGTACTCGTTTTGCGAGTGTACATGAACAACGGTGGTATTTTCTTTCTATTTTCCCATCGGGTTATATTAGGTATTTTATTTTATTCCTCACAATGGCCGCATGTATGATTGGCATTAGTACATTACTGCAGCGGCCGCGAAATAGGGGATTGCCGGCCGAGTAGTAATAGATGGCCGAGTGTTAACGAGGCCATCTAGAGATACGAGGCCGGCAATCCCTGTTCGTGGCCAAGGCTTGTATAGTGCTTTTCTCAAATAAATCCAAGGAAATGATACGAATGTTCAACTTATACATTCATATTTAATTCAAATTTTTTTTTTTTGATTCCTGCCAAAATATTTATTTTCCAGCAATTTATTTGTAAGCTGTTCCAGTTAATGTTTTTGACGCAAAATCTTGAGATGATTTATATTTGTTCAAAAATTACGACCTTATTAATAATAAATTGTTAACAATAAACGCCAATCCTTATTTATTTTATTGAATACCTGATTAAATCTAGCCAAGTAAGATATTAAAAAGTAAATTCACAAACTAAATTTTTCTTAATTGGCAGTATGTCATTGATAGTCAATAAAAGAAAATACGACCCACTAAAACAAAAGACAATCTCTTTGCTGGCCTTGGCCAGCAATGTTTGTATGAAATTCCATTATTGTCGTCTAATTTGAAATTGGAACGAATCTTCCTCAACTGCTATACAATGACATACTTCGTGTTCTATTGTCACGACTATAAGGACCACATTTCCTTGGATGTTTGAGAAAAATAAAATCTCGCTCTGGTTGTAAATTGCATAGGTACCTAGTGGTATCTCTTTATATGAGATTTCTTTGTTTTCTTTTATTTATTTACGAGTACTGAGGATGACAATGAGGATTTCTAGTATATTACTGATACTCATATTGGAGTATAAAAAATAGATAATTCCTTTTACAGTCAGTTGTAAAACTTAGCAAAGCGCGTAGCACAAAGACGGGGAAATTGCGGCCCTTGGGTTAAATCTGAACCGCGATTGACTAAGTAATCTACCTGTTACGACTTAATATGAGTGTGGTGTACACCGTAACGAATATTTTAAGTCGGTAACACGCAAAACTATTAAAATATATTATATGCGAACTTCTTCAATCTTCTTCCTTACCTATTACTCATCCGTGATCACCTTATACTAACGGTATCTCCGAAAGACGTCAAAGAAACCTACTAGTCTGTAGTTAGCTACCAGAAAATTGGATAATGATTAGTTCCACGTATTTCCCAGTCCAATACGGATATAAATCTGCTAATTTAAAATCTATAATTGGAAAGCAAATAGGCAATTATTGTTTCGAATTAGAAACCCATTTGACTGATTTTCTTTTGATCAAAGGAAGCGGTTCCTGAAATTGGTTTGAACCGTTTAATGAAAACAGGTTGCAGTAGGTACAATTGAAACAAACTAGTATTGTTTACTACGGATCGCAAATAATAGTGTCGACCCAAAGACATCGGAAGTTTACGATGTAGAAAGAAACAATTATGGAGAGTCTTGCTCAATAAAAAAAGATGTGATAATTATACCTATTTGTACGATAGAAGAAGTTTTAACAGATGCTCGTTCTTCTCGCTCCTGTGGAAGAATAACTTTATTGTCCACAGTTTCAAATGTTGCTCTTTGTGAAGATGTGAGCATAAAGCATAAAGTTTCGTTTCTTCTACTCACTTGGGCAGTTTATAACTTGGAGATGATTACTCCAAACGAAAGGGTTAAACGGATTTTCGAACCTCGCGGAGTAACAAGTCGCAGGAATGCCACAAAAACAAATTTGAAGGGAAAAGTTTAGCAGTAAAAACCAAAACGCGCGTTTCTCGTGGTTCATGAACAGACATAGTAATCCGCGGGATAAAATTGTTTGACAAGTAGAGAGTTCCTATATCGATAAACTCAACTATCGATGCTAGTTCTATGTACTAGTGATCACTCAAGGGTTTGCTTGTAAAAATATGTTTTTATTAAGTGTAAACAAAAATTAAATAATAACTCAATACTCAATAATAATATTTATTTTCACTCATAAATATAAAATACAAATGTAATATAACGTTTTTACAAATGACACTGTCCGACGACATTGACAAGTACCTATTGTTTTATAGTGAGTGTCTAAGTAGGTAATTTACTTCTATTTAATTATCTAAAGAGGTTGAGATAATTATTAACTATTTTGTAGTGCAATAGGTATTACGCCCTACCTATATATAACCTAGCGATTAACTTTAAAATATGCTATGTTGAACAATAAAACAAAAAACACACAACGTTGGGGGCGATCACTAGTGTATAGAACGAGAACCGATAATTTAATTTGTCGATATAAGAAGTCCCTACCTGTCAACAAAATTTGCCCCGCGGATTCCTACGTCTGTTCATGAATTTACAAGCCATTTTATATCCTGGTGGGTAGAAGCGAGACGAGATAATTACGTACAAATTTGAAGGAACAAGTTTAGTACCTACTAAACCTACCTACCTAAAAGTTTCCTAGTTCTCCTTTTGAACAGATACAATTGAAGACTATAACCAGTAACAAACCTTTATTCTGGCACTGATGTGCCTCCTCCGTGGCGGCCTCTTCACGGCCACATCCTCCGTGGTTTTGGTCACGTATAACATCATTTTTCACGGTTTCAAGTACAGTCACAGCATTATTGTATCACAGTTTTTATTGCACTTTCGATTTTATTTTAACTTATAATTAACTCTTTAGCTTTTTGTGTTTGTTGTTGGTTATTAAGGATGATTCTGCACACAAAAAAATTGGGAATATACCTAACACATTTCCTTATTTTTTAAAATTCTCGTCCGTTACCAAAGTAGCTAATAAGACACAGTTAAAGAAGTCTTCGAAGTCTGATCGACTTCGCAACGATAACACTGCATATATTCTGTCTAGTTTGGTCTCTACGTTAGATATAGTATTATATTATGTATTTGTTTTTGGATGAGAATATTAGCAAATTCCTAGCGCGTGTTTTCCGGTCAAAATCGAATGCATATTGTAATATATGTATTAGAGATATCGGTCACCTGATGTCCGCATGCAAGATGATCGGGGTTGATAACGTCAGATATATTAAACATCTGACGACGCCCTCACGTTTCATCTCAGATGACGATGATGTGATAACAACATTTCTCCCAACGTATTATTATCACAATACAGCGCGGAAATGCTGCCAGCTTTATGGGACTCTTCCGCACGGACAGGTCTTAGGCAAACCGTACCAAGAAATTCTTTTATCACCCTAAGGTTAAATGTCATTTAATTTGTAACGCTTAAAACACCAAAGTCTATTTTCACTTGCAAGTCAATGTGCTAATCAGCCTTATTGTAGGTATTTCTTCTGATATAAGAACGGTCGACCATCTGGGGCTGCGTACGTACACTTGTCGCGAGTGCGGCCGAGGGGTCTTATCCCGTATCGGTCTTTTTAGCCACGAGCGGAAGTGTCGCCAGGGTGCTACTTAAATCATCTGTCACAGATGTATAGGCCTATTATTATTATTATTAAGAACGGTCATAAAATTTAACTTACTTGATCGACTATACAATTATGAGTGTTAGATACCAACATCCATATCAATAATATACATTTTCATACAAGCAAATTAAGTAATCTTTATCGAAGCTTGAGGTCCCGGGTTCGATTCCCGTGTCGGTCAGATATTTGTATGAAAAATACGAATGTTTGCTCTCGGGTCTTGGGTGTTTAATATGTTAATGTTTAATCCGTTGCCTAGCACCCACAACACAAGCTTTGCTTACTTTGGGACTAGGTCAATTGGTGTGATTTGTCCCGTGATATTTATTTATTTTATTGTATTAGTATAATAAAGATGATTTTTCGCTAAATACGTATGTTACATATGTATATTTTGAGTGAATGGGTACTGCTTATAATCAAATTGCAATATCATATCAACAAACTGGAATTGATAAGAAGCGGGTTATTGATATCAATGCCAAAGTCACAGATAAGAGATTATGAGGAGATAACTCGCCTTATGAGATGCGTGATACCAAGGATGATATAGACTGGCGATTAGTAATCGCCATAGTACAGATCGTCCGCAGAAAAATAATTCGATTATTAAATCTAGATGGCGCTGAAATATAGCCCGAGGTTTTGAAAGCAAAGTAATAAGACTACATAATAATACATTTGCGGTAATATGAAATATCTGTAGTCTTATTGTTTTTCTTTCAAACCCTCGGGCTATATGTCAGCGCCATCTAGATTTAATAATCGAACTATTTTTCCGCGGCCGATCTGTACTATGGCGATTGCTAATCCAGTCTATATCATCCTTGAAGATACACATATTGACTTCGGTCCCCGGGCATAACATCTGCCTGGAGAAAGATCCCTATTGTAACTTCCCATCAGACGACCAGATGGCCTAGTGGTTAGAGAACCTGACTACGAAGCTCGAGGTCCCAGATTCGATTCCCGTGACGGGGCAGATATTAGTATAAAAATACGAATGTTTGTTCTCGGGCCTTGGGTGTTTAATATGTAAATAAGTATATAGTTTAATATGCATATAAGTATGTTTATCCGTATGTTTACCCGTTGCTTAATAGTACCCATAACACAAGCTTTGCTTAGCTTACTTTGGGACTAGGTCAATTGGTGTGAATTGTCCCGTAATATTTATTTATTTATATGAAACTGTATGACAGGCGTCGCCAAAGGTCCGCCTACGGACCGCCGACCCATTTTGTGTGGAACAAACGCGCACACAACTGAGAAGACATTCAAGGGTGTGTGAGAAGTTCCCAATCCACACTGGGCCCGCGTGGGAACTATACTATACACCCGACATTAAGAGGGTACGATGGCTGAGAGACTTTTGAGAAATAGGTATTTTAATGAAATGTCGCTGTCTCGCCCGAACCCCTTCGTGTCAACACAGCGAGAGCGGGACAGCTGCAGCTCAGACCGTTAATAGGCGCGTAAAATTGATCAAAACAGCATTTCGTAGTCCCCTGTTTTCTTCTCGAAAACTGGACCAATAAAATTATTTTTTTCATAAATAATTAGAGGACAGATTTAGCTATTGCCCCTATGTTTTCCTTTTTTTGTTTATAGGAGGGATTATTTTCTGATGAGTTTTCTGAAAATGACGTTGTAATTGGGCAATTTTTTCAGTTTTTGTAAGCTCATATTTCTTATGTTAATTGAAATATTGAAAAAAACGAAACATAGCGGCATAGCTGTGGTAGATACAGATAACACAGTAAAAAAAATTTGGCTCTAAAGCCATTATCCAGGGAGGAAACAGGGGACTACGTTTGTATGGAGAAATGGGTGCGCATCGTACCCTCTTAAAGCTCCAAACGCACAGAAAGCAGAGGCGTGGCGGTGCGGTGGCGGTGACGGTTGTAACATTCTAACTTGTATAACGAGTTCGCGGTACGGCACCGCACAACCGTTCATACAAGTTAGAATATTACAACCGTCACCGCCACTGCACCGGCACGCCTCCGCTGTCTGTGCGTTTGGAGTTTTACAAATGACCACGATTCTTAAACGGTGTAATTAAGTCTCCAGCCAATCAAAACGCAAATTTATTTTGTAACGCTAATGACTGTTTCGGTTGCCTTGAAAATTTTACGGTCAATTCACTGCGAGCCATATTAATGGCTACCTGATGCAAATTCTGATCGTGAAATTCAAAACTATGTATTGTTGGTTAATTTAGAAACTTACAAAATAAGTTTTAGAATGCAAAGGCATTTTATTTAGCAATTAGCAACGCATTTTTCCTCGCAATGTGGTTCACGACCTATTTTTTTTTCAGAACGGGTACAACTTGACTTCTACGGTAAAGGTGCGGCAACACCCGATGATATGGCTCGTTATAAAACTAAATGCAACATTTCAGTGCAAATGGGACCTAATGTCGGTGGTTACGTTGTTTATACACGAACCTAACCTGAAATGACGTAAGCGCTAAGAGTTAACATCCTTTTTAGGGTTCCGTACCGAAAGGGTGTCTATCGGTCAGTCTGTCTGTCCGTTCGTCTGTCTGTCCGTCCATCCGTCCGTTTGCCACAGCTCTATCACTTGAACCTTAATACACTCGTCAAAAGTGCCTGGGGATATTTTTATCCCTAGAAAATTTGACGTTTTACTCAGTAGAAATATATTATGCGTATATTGGAACGAAGTGAAACAATAGGGATGAGGACGGCATTAAAAAAATTCTATTAACTGCAAATTTAGACTAGTGTTGCTTTAAAACAATTAAATAATTGATTGAGTTGGCGAACAAGTGACGTCACAAGTTGCTATTGCCATTCAAACTCTTCGGGAAAATTGTGTTTTGACAGCTCATAAAAAGGACGTCAGTTGATTGGTGGTGTCAACATCCCTATTACTTTGCTCACCCGCGACCTTTATATTGAAATGTTCAAAAGTGTTTAGGGATACAAAAATATCCCTCAGCAATTTTGTTAAGTGTAGCAGACACACTAAAATTTTCACCGATTATGTATTACCATGGCCGTTATAACAATAAGTAAACACTAATAATAAAATACCGACAGACCGAAGAGGAGATGGAGGGAGGACCTAGATGCCTTTCATGTGGAATGGCAGGAGCTCGCCTTTGATAGGCAGGAGTGGAGCAAGAGAGAAGAGGCCTTTGCCCAGCAGTGGGACACAAAAGTAGACTATCTAAAAAAAAAGTTAAAAAATAATGGGGTCGCCATAACGTGTTTTTTTCAGCGTTTTTAACTCGATCTTTCTAATTTTTTTACTGAAATATTTTTCAACCTTGTACGGAGGTACGGAACCCTTACGAGCCCGACTCGCACTTGACGGGTTTTATTAATTTTTATTACTACAAGCAGACAGTAATGATGTAATACGTGTGGGTGTGCATTAGGAATGTAGGAGCTTCTATTTATAAAATGAAATGTTTCTGTTTAATTATGGAACAGTAATTATTTTTGCGAAGAGGTGTTGCCATATGTGGGAAGGACGTATGACATCAGCTCGGTTTGTGGCAGCTACAAGTTGCTGCCCACAAGTCGTAGGTATCACAAATTGTACTGTAAAACAGCAGTAACTAAAGACTACTGACTGTTGTGTTAAATGGATAATTTTAAAATTTTGCGCAGGTAAACTAGTCTCAAGCTAAAAAAAAGTTGTTTCCGTATATATAGTATATATAGTGTGTGTATAGTACACTGTCTACTTTCTGCGGTTATTTCAGTGAAATGATTAATTATTTGCTACCAGTTACTTATACACCGTGAAATTTTAGTGGTTGTTTCCCCGAAACGAGGTGATTTAGTTTCGATTGTACAATCGATTAATAATTACTATTTTGACTAGAGTCAAAAATCCAATTGTGAAAAACGAAAGTCGAAAATGACCGCAAACCAATAGTAACGCTTCGTTGGTACAAGTAGCGTACGATCGTACGATAGGTTAGGTACCAACGAAGCGTTACTATTGGTTTGCGGTCATTTTCGACTTTCGTTTTTCACAATTGGATTTTTGACTCTAGTCAAAATAGTAATTATAAATCGATTGTACAATCGATACTAAATCACCTCGTTTCGGGAAAACAACCACTAAAATTTCACGGTGTATAGGTATCGCACATAATTACAGACTATCGGAATCGTAAAAGTTTTTGCTAAAAATTCCATTTTGAATATAAGCTTTTTTTGCCGACTATACTTTTTGTCCCTTGTTACATTTAGGACGTAAGTACCTACTCGTCAAGACGAATCACACGAGCCCAAACTTGTTGAGGTCGTGTCGTTTTATCACAGAGTTCCTATGGCTACCGTCCAGCTCCATCATCAGATCAGCTCCATGTCATAATAATGTTGTATTGTCGAAATTTGGTAGTCCCAAAGGACCATGAAACCAGACATGCAACATTCATGCAACATGCTTTCATGGAACATGAATGGAGACCACGGACTGGCAAGCGCAGCGTGGGACGTCCACCAACGAGATGGACGGACGATTTGGTGAAGGCCGCAGGTACAGGGTGGATGCAAGTCGCTTCCAACCGTAATGATTGGGCGTCAATGGCCTATGTCCAGCAGTGGACGTCCTACGGCTGAAATGATGAATGATGATATTGATGATGATGAAAGGATCTAAATAAGTTATCAAAGAGTCTGTGTGTCCATCCATTATATTTAATGTTTTATCAATTGAAAGCAGGAAGAGGGGAGATCCAATCTGCTGCAACACGGACGCGTCTCATACTCATGCAATTTATCGATTTGTATGAGTTGTATGTATGAGAACCCATTTGAGCTGTAAAAAAATAAATGGAAGCGAGAGGTAAACAGGACATCAATGATATCATAAACAGGTAAATATTTTCATGAAACATAACTCATGAATATAGCACATGAAACACACTTTTCTGCGTGTTTATGTAGTTATGAAACAACATGTGAACTGAGAGCGAATGTTTGAAGATAACGGATAACTCCTATCACCGAAAAAATCGCTTCTGAAATCTGAGATAAATCGTGAATGCGTCAAACTGAAACTTTGCTGCTAATTAACGTACAGTCGACCAAGTAAGTGCTTTACCATTTTTAATGACAGTTCCTACATCAGAATAAAAACCATAAGGCTGATTGTCACATTGATTTGTGAGTGAAAATAGCCTTAGATGTTGTAAGTCATGCAACTGACTTTGATCCTTAGGGTGGTAAAGGAGTTTCTTGGTCGACTATACTTCAAATGAAGAATCAAACTATGCCAAACAATATCTAGCCTCGCTCTTTTGCGACAATATGAAGTGGATTTCATTCAACTAGGTAATACATATATCGCTGGTATCGCCAGTGTGGAAGAATTGCTTTCTCTGGCGAGAGATAAGGAGAGATATGCGGAGCTGACAGCCAACCTCCAGTAGTGGAGAGGCACCGCCAGAAGAAGAAGAAGGTACTTAATACATCGGTTACACATTGATTCAGGCATCAGTTCAGTCCATCATTCTGACCACAATGACCAGAGAATTATCGTATAACCCTCTCGGACTGACGGACTGATGGCCCGAACTGATGTAAATTAAATATTTTAAATAATCATTCGTCAATCCGTGATGGCCTAGTAAAGCCATGAGAGCCTAGTTGTTTGACCTATGGCCTCTCAAGCAGAGGGCCGTGGGTTCAAATCCCGGCTCGCACCTTTGAGTTTTTCGGAATTTATGTGCGAAATTACATTTGAAATTTACCACGAGCTTCACGGTGAAGGAAAACATCGTGAGACACACCTGAAAAGTAATTCGACGTTGTGTGTGAAGTTCCCAATCTACGGCCCAAGCCCTCGCATTCTGAGAGGAGGCCTGTGTCCTGCAGTGGGACGTATATGGGCTGGGATGAATCCGTTGTGAATGTCAGAAAACCAGAATGATGGACTGAACGGACGCCAGAATTGTCTTGTAACCGACGTCTAATGTTATGGCAGGGGGGTTTCACTCCGCAGTTTAGGTATGTTCGGCCGGCGCTCCTCCCGGGAGGAGTATGGCAGTAGGTTGTCGCGCGGCCTTCAGTTCGCACGCTAGCCGCGTCGCGCGTAATTAAGCATCTTTTTTTTCTGTGATTTTTCAACAAACATTGACTTCTACACGATATTATAAATAACTTACTTACATACTAAAGGTAGTTTACTGAAATAATACACACTGTTATCTTTCTTGATTTATATACCTACCAAATATGGGCGAGTGGGAACCCTGTGCCCTTGGTTTCGGATCAGCGGTGCCCAACGGAATATGAACGCTCGTATCACACGATAAGTTTTAATTTCGCGTGCACGCAGTAGGAGTAGGAAAGTTTTTATACCTAAAGTTGACCTTTGTTCAAGAGTGATCCTTCTGTACGTTAGTACTATTACTTATTCTGTGGTTATGGGTCGGTCTCTGGCCATCTTTGCTCAATTGCTATAGAAACGTATCCTTACCGCAATTAAGACGTCTCTTACCCGATAAAAGCCAATATAACAATGTAAGCCAGCAATATACGCACGTCAATTGCCGATATTGTATCGATAAACCATCGAGTGGTTAATTATCTTATATCGTTATTGAAGTATCGATTGTTATGGAGGTATTGTCTTTGATGTTGCGGTTTGCCCATTACCTACGTGTGTAAATTGTGGAAGGTACTCAAGTATTCTGTTTGCTAATTAATTAATATAGTGATATGTTGTGTAAATGGTGAGGTATTTGGATTATGAGGAGTGTTAGTAACTAGGTACCTACGCAAAACTGTAGTGCAATATTATCCGGACGATTTAGAATAAAAATAATTCAATGGACGATTGACACCAAATTGACCTAGTCCCAAAACTCCCAAACTAAGCAAAGCTTTTATTATGGGTGCTAGACAACGGATAAACATACTTATATAGATAAATACTTATAAAACATATTAAGCAATCAAGACCCGAACCCCAACATTTGTATTTTTCACTCAAATATCTACCCCGACCGGGAATCTAACCCGGGACCTCAAGCTTCATTGTCAAGTTGTCTAACCACTAGGCTATTTGGTCGTCAATTTTTTTATCATGCGAGATGACAATTAAAAAATACAATAAAAATAAACTGAAGCAATATCTGGCATTTTTTTGCTGTACGTAAATTTAATGATTATGACAAATTCACGAAGTATTTTCAAAATCGCGACATAAGAAACAAATCATGTTTTTACTAACCTTTATGATTGATTATGAATCTAACGAGCTAAATAATAACTATAGTTCCCAAAATATTCCCAAAATCCGCACAAAGCGTTTTCGCTCTTCTTCATCAACCGCACTGCTACGGAGTGGAATTCCCAAATTCAGGGAACACTACAATTTGGCCGCTTTCAAGTCTAGGGTGAATGAACATTTACACTGAACTGATTTAGATGAAATTTGGTACAGGGACAGCTTAAGTCCTTTTAGCAACCTTTAAAAATACGGAGATATGCCTAAAGGCCTCCCCGAGATTCAATAATCCAATTAATGATGCTCCAAGATAACTTATCTTGTAGTTAACAACGAAACAATCGAACTGTGGAAAGTGAGAAAACGTGCGCGGGAGTCAATATATCAACTATTTTACTAAGACGCGCTATCAGAACATCGAACTGAACAAAGAAAGGTCTACGTATTTTGGTTGAGTAATGAACATTTTCCAACTATTTTAATTTCAATAGACCTTAAGGAAATGTTTTCGTTTTTGCAAAAAAACGTTTTGCAAGTATCAATGGAGCCATTCACCTTTTTGTGATTGGCAGACATGAAAATGATAGAGAAACCTCTCACTCAACTCAAGCGTGGTAAGAAAAGTTTAAACAAAAGATTACAAATAGTTCTGTAATCAACAAGCATCATTAAACAATACGCAAGCTGCAAGGAAAAAACACCTAATTCCACAGTACTGGCCAGCGAAGCGAGGTTTTACTTTTAAAACTGAAACGTTCCATTTTCAAACGCCTTGCGTAAACGCTCGCACGGCGATGTGACCGGACGAGCTTCCGAGTTTAGGGTTCTACCATTACGTGTAATTATCGGTTTTGCAACGCAAATGTGTCAACCTTTTTTAAATTGTCACTAAGTGTAAGTGGTGTAGGCGTAAATGCGGTTGATAAATTATCCGACTACGCTTTTAAATTGTCACAAGTTAACCTTCAATTGAATCGGTCCTTAATAAGGTGTGACATTCGTTTCGCAGTATGCGTCGAGATTTGTAAAGATTTGGGTGGGTTTTAATGACAGTTTTTGCTAAGGAGTGCAATATGAAAAGAAATATAACCCTGGCCCTTTTAGATACTAGCTTAACTAAAGAAATTTTACGGTACGAACAGCAGACCAAACCAACTCTTTTATGACCTTTTGATTATTATAAACTTTTACGGCATTCCTCACAGATTTAACACCGATTAACGGGTGGAACCGGTTTAAGCAAATGACGAAAAGAAAATGGTGTCTTCACCGCAGCCCAGCCACCGGCTGTCTTTGCATCTCGTGAAAACAATAAACAATAGACGTTCATCGAACCGGCGTCTATATCAAAGTACCAACTTAATTTTGCGGATAACGTGACCTACTTCGTGTATAAATCAAATTGTTTAACATACGCAAATAACGTTGCGGTCGCGTGCACGTATGTTTCAAACGTACGCGTTCCGTGGCATTGGTGCCTTGTGCTTGTGTAATACACGATTTTGTTTAAACGCAGCAAGATACAATCAATATAACGCACAATAGGCATTACGGTAAATGTTCTAATGCTTTGTTTCGAAATATTTAACGTGTGGATTAATTTATGGTGTAAAAGGCCTTGCTGGATCCGGCAGCTTATGAATCTAACGATTCAAGGTTTAGAAGTACCTATGGAATGCACCAGAACTTTTGCAAACAACTAAATACACATAATTCTCAGGATAAAGTCAACACCCAAAAGTGATTTTAGAAATTAAGTCAAAAGTATTTTCGCACTGGATACCAAAAAGTGTAACAAAGTTGTCTATGCTCTGTCAGCCATGTATGGAATTGGGGGTAATTAAAAAAGACTCATTTACTAAAGTCAGCGTTTGTTTTCCCGTTTTCAAGTCTTGGTTAGATATTTTGAAATGCTGCACTATTTTGTAATTGTAAAACGGCTGAGTCGATGATTACCGTTGGCAACTTAGTGCGTGTTTTACGAAAACTGGTAATTTAGACCCCGTGGTTATAATTTAAATTAGTTAGTGGTAAACAAGATGAGAAAATGCTAAAATGGTGTTTTACATTAGCACAATAATACTATAGAATAGGCAAAGCAACTCTTAAATTCTCTTGATAATAAGTAACCATTACAGAAAAAATAGACTTTACGTCAGCAAGTCAGACAGGGTCGACGTGTGCTAAAGTTTGAAATAACCTAGATCCGCGAGTGGATTAAAATGAAAAACTGTTAAAATTGTCCTTTTTAGTGATTTCTCGTGGGTTGTTATTGCCAGTATTGCAAAAGAAAAAACTTGACAAAATTAAAAAAGCTACACCATGGGAATTTATAAACACTGTGTCCAGATACAGTATCGCACCGGTGTCGGTCGACGCATATATTAATCACATTAAGCAGATATTTCACGTTTCCGCGTGGCTCGCACGATCCTTATTTACACTGACTGACGTTTGTGCTAAAGAGATTACAATATAAACCAATTTCTAAACAGTCAGCACTGCAGGTGCTTCCGTCGCTGTCAACGACTTCATCAAATGTCACGGTGAGTTAAGGGCGAAAGGTAAACACGGTCTTGGTGTGAAAGAGAAAACAGGTACAGTTCTTACTAGAAAACGGGCTTACTCGTGGTTGAACGTGTATATGGACATTGTGATAGTATGCGTACGTGGTAGTAAATTAATTGAATTTTTATTTTCATGTTTCATGCTAGAAATACCAAATTTCGCTTTAACGCACACTTTGGCATACATACAGATTCGTGTTTACCACAAGTAAAAGGCGCCTTAGTGACTTGCAAGAACTGTAATTAAAAGATAGAAGAGTTGGGCAAATTAAGAACAGATGGGAGACGTGATAAAAAAGGGAAATGACAAATCATAGGTAGCAACACTGGTTCGGTTGTGATAATGTCTTAAAAGTCAACTAGTTTTTTTATTTGTTTAATGACGATTTTATGGGCAATTTATGATATATGTAGGTACTTACCTCTAACAAAATTATTATATTACCTATTTAATAACAAAAATAGTTTCTGCCTAATAAAGTCAGATTCAAAAACAGGCATTGTAGAAGAGCCCTTTTCTAAACATACTATTTTTGTCCTGACAATGAAATATCATAAAATACTAGTGCAGTCCAAAAGTTTCTGGCTGGAGAAATATGGCGGTTTAAAAATAAAAATAAAAAGTGTCATTATGATTGTCATTTGTTCTGCTCGTTTGTGTTTAGTTTTGAGGTTTCTGTTGGTTGTGGTTTTGATTTGGCGGTCTCTAGAATAATACGAAGTGTGAAAGTTATTGAAATGTTTAAGTTGGAATATCGTTCCGTGATCAAGTTCCTGACAAAGGAAAGGGTCAGCCCGACCGATATAAAAATAAGGTTAGATGCTGTGTACGGGGATACCTCTCAGTCATTTTCCACCATTAAAGAGTGGAGTAAGCAGTTTCGTTTAGGGCGGGAGTCCATTGACGACGAACCTCGCTCCGGCCGGCCTGTGGAAGCACTCACCGTGGACTGCGTCAAATTAGTGGAAGAGGAAGTTCTGAGTGATCGAAGACTGAAGACTAAAGAAATAGCGGCAAGGACAGGGCTTTCGAAAACTTCAGTTCTTAGGATTCTGCATGAACATCTTCACATGAATAAAGTTAGTGCGAGGTGGGTGCCCAAACTTCTTTCGAGCTTGCAGCGAAGTGAGCGAAAAGCGTGCTCTCAAGAAGTTTTAGCCGCATATAGACGCCACGGCGAGAGTTATTTGGAGTCAATTGTTACGGGAGATGAAACCATGGTTTTGTACTATGATCCTCTCTCCAAAAGGGAATCGATGGAGTGGCGTCGTCCTGGTGAAAAGCCGCCTAGGAAGGCCAAGGTAACACAATCCACCAAAAAGACAATGGCTACGATATTCTGGGATTGTCACGGAATACTACTGATTGACATAAAAGAAAGGAATACCACGGTAAATGGTAGCTACTACGCCACCCTTATTGAGCAGTTACGAGAGGCGATCAAGCAGAAGCGTCGTGGAAAACTTAGCAGAGGTGTTCGGCTTCTCCACGACAATGCACCCGTTCACACTGCTTCAATTGCCAAGGCTGCTGTTGCAAAATGTGGCTTCGAGGAAATTCGCCACCCACCTTATAGTCCCGACCTGGCACCAAGTGACTATTATTTGTTCTCGAACCTTAAGGCAGACTTAAGGGGGAGAAGATTTTCTTCAGATGATGAAGTGACCAGTGCGGTTTACGCCCATTTTGAGGACAAATCTTCTGAGTACTTTTATAAGGGGATAGAAATGCTTATATCGAAAACTATATCGAAAAATAATAAAAAAAGTTTTGTAAATATATGTACTTCTTTTCTTTGTTAGGCCGGAAACTTTTGGACCTGCCCTCGTATGTATCCTTTTCGTGGTTTTGCATGAATTTCAGGATTATGAAATTCGGAATAAACCTCCAACCTTTAGTTTTTAGGTTTTCAGTCCTAAACCGCTCCTTATTATGCTATAGCCTGGTATTAAACTTTTCCAGCATCTAACAATTACCATAGAATACCAGCGAATAGTAAAAGTAGTGACGTAAACAATTGTCTTAAGAAATTATTCAATTATCGAGTTTTCTACAAATTGCGAAGCGCGTGTTGTGGTGTTCTCACGTTTTTGCGATTTTAAAACCGCCAGCGAATTGCGCTAACGGCTGTTAAATAGAAAATAATTCGCTTCGTGATATGTTACTTTACTTGTAACAGGAAAGATATATGAAAGCGTAAAGAATTTTGTTGACATTTTCTTTAAACTACGTTGTGCGTACTTGCGACATTGCTGGTGACGTGCGAAATTCTAAGCTAATGAGGGTTTCCATGACAGGCTAGTTGGCACTGAGAGGTCTGTGTGACAATTGTGACACATTTGTGACATTTGTGTCACGTTTTTGATTGGTTTATTTTTATAACTTAATGAGCCCGTCACAAGATTGTACCTAACGTCAAAAGACCTCACGATAGGTACTATCGCCATCTAGTCAAAGTCAAGTCAAAGAAAAAAAAATAGGCTTCAATTGTAGCTCCTATGAACCGCGAACAATCTATAGGTATCGCCACAAGAGTTGAGGTCACGCACACAACAACATGTCATGTAATGACAGCGGGATTTTGACATTTATTCGTACCGATAGCAAGTTCAACAGACAGTGCATTGCATAATTATTAACTAAAAATTTCTTCAACCTATTTCGTTTAGAGTTATCTAGGAAAATAAATCTAGTTCAAACAAAACCGAAAATAAAACATTTTGATCTATTTTATTTAAATGGGAGAATCATATTTTTCGCTATTTATAAAATACTTACCGATTCTTTTGTTGCGAATACTTCTTATCAGTTTCAAATTGTTATATTACAAAAATAATTACACTGTTTGAACACTGAAGAATATTTAAATTTCGTTGATATTGGAATTTTACATCCCAATCACATGCAAAATACCTTGTCTTATTCCCGAGATCCAGCTATATACATACCAAATTTCATTCAAATCCGTCCAGCCGTTTTAGCGTGAAAGAGTAGAAAACACAGACATGCTCACGAACTTTCACAGTCATAATACTATTAGGATAAAAACACATGTAGAAGTGATTATTCCAGTTAGATTTGGTCATGATTTGAAAGAAACGAGATCGTTTAAAAACTTAAACATAATTCTAATTTGGTAGTTAAGTTGATTTACTCTTAATTAAGTAATTATAGATTTTAAAGTGAAACGTCTTTAAAAATATCAGTATTAGCAAACAAGTTGACGCAATAGTGTAAGTTTATCTAACAGCTTATCATTAAATTAATATGGCTCGTAATAAAACCCAAAAACCTCATTAAATGCGTTATCATAATTCACAGCGAAATGAAACCATTCTTTAAATCAATACAATCAAGATATTCATCCACAAATCAACACGAGGAAATGCATTAGCGACTTGACTTTCTTTGTCGCTTTTTTTTAATTTTTCGCGTTTGTTTACTTGGCGAAGTGTGAATTTCACGCACGCATGTTGAAACGGTTTAAGTGTTCAAAACGCAAACGCTTGTAAGATCTAAAATCATCCAGTAAACGCGAAATCATTATTGAGAACAACTGTTTAAATATTAAGTAATTTTTCTGTGTGCAGAAAGTGTTAAAAAATAACATATAAAAAAACCGTAAAATATTTACAAACAAGCGGTCCGTCACATTACTATTTTGCACTCCACTTTTGTTTTCATTAAAACACACAAGTTCCAATTTTAATTATTTGTACTGTTTCGTATATCGTTTTTTTTTCTAACGCGCGAGTGGTGTTAGCTAAAGCCGAGTAAAGACTGGCTGGCCGTAACTGGCAGTATTCGCCGTCAAGTGTGTGGAAGCCTTAAAAGGTAACAATGACGTCTGCTGATAGAATACTGGCAGCTTACAATGGAGATAGCGTAGATAAATATTTTTATAGTTTATCGGATAATCTTATTCAAACTGAGAACAATCAGGATACCGATTTTGTATAGAACAGCTCGAATTTTTCCGTGAACAAAGTTCTCGATTCTGTTTTAAAAGAACCGTTGTATTTATGCATATTTATTGTGGCATTGTAGCCTAATGGATTAACGGTTTAGAACTTTTCAATTCAAATATATATATATATACGCATGTTTTTGCGATGAATCCCAAATGTATAATTGAGTTTAGTTGCCATAGCCTATGACATTAAACTAGTAGTTTATGACTGCATATTAAACAACACTAATAACATCCTACACGTCCCAAATCAAAACGAAGTAGGTTGTTTTAGGAACTGGAAAATTTTCAGATATTCCTAGAGGGAACGGGTTCAGATATTTATATGAAAAATACGAATGTTTGTGCTCAAGTCAAGTCTTGGATGTTTAATAATATGTATAATAAATATTTAAGTGTGTATTTATCTGTATAAGTATGTTTATCTGTTGTCTAGTACCCATAGTGTATAAGCTTTGCTTAGTTAGGGATTAGGTCAAGTGGTGTCAATCCTCGTATGATGTACCTATTTCATCATCATCATCATTTCAGCCGAAAGAGGTCCACTGCAGAAACAGGCCTCCCCCAAGGCTCGCCAAACAGATCGGTCCTGCGCAATCCGTATCCAATGCGTTCCAGCAACCTTAACCAGGTCGTCGCTCCATCTTGTTGGAGGCCTACCTACACTGCGCCTTCCGGTCCGCGGAAGCCACTCGAGAACCTTTCGGCACCATCGGCCGTCAATTCCACTAGCGATGTGCCCTGCCCACTGCCACTTAAGTCTGGCGATTCTTCCATCTATGTCCGTGCCTTAACATCTCGCAGTTAGACATACTTAAATAGGTACTCAGCACATAGCCACATACAATACTGGCAGTCCAGCACCGTCCACTTTAAGCGAAACTTTATCCCCCGCACGACGAAGTTATGGAACCAAGCTTCCTGGGACAGCATTCCCAAAGCGATACAATATATCTAGTTATAGGGGTTTTCAGAAAAAAATGTACCCGTTTTGCCTTAATTATCCTTAATTTTCCATAGTCAATTTATTAGTCAGTTCTGTGACGGTCCATACAACATGTATGGTTAACTGCGTCACAAAACTGACAATTAAAAGTGGGACACTTTTTTTATTGCTTAAATCGATAGTACTTGTGATTCTGAGTAGAAATAACCCAAAATTTGTTAGGTTTTTAAAAAAAAGTACAGGGTACACTTTTTTCTGAAAATGCCCTTATACATAAAACCCTTTTCAAAGCAAAGCACTAGTGTATTTTTCTTACCTGTAATTACAGCATCTAAGATCAGTTCAAGAAGAGTTTTATTCAACCTAGGCACATCGAAATGAGTTAATTCACAATTTCCAAAACAATTCTGTGCACATTACAAAAATAACAACACTAAGTAAACATTATCTATTAATCAAAACAATACACTAGTACAACAGTCGTATATATATTATATCATCGATCGGTAATTACTGACGACATAGCATTTGTATTTGGAGTTTTCACCTACGGGTACTAAAGGAGTACTTATGATAGGAGTTGGTAACGTGCACTTTACTCTCTGCCAGAAAATACGAAGGGCAATAATAACATAATTATTGATCATATTTACAGAGTCGTGAAGAAGAAGTAGTAAGTAACCTTCAAGTTTTGTTTTAATTCATACCATTTGAATTTTAACTGGTGCATCATTTGTAATTATTCTACTTAAGATTATTTAATTATCAGAAATTTGACGGCTGGTTCGACATTGGTTACCATTATAGTAACATTTATGGTGTGGAAAATGAGCCTTAGGTATGTGTCCAACCCCCTTCGGGGAAATAGTGGTATGTGGTGCTCGCCCATGACATCTACGTCAGGATTTTTGACTCTTTGCCAGCATTGCGGCCAAATTTGGCAAATGTCAGGATTTACTGAAATTACCATTATAAATATAATAGAAATGTTTTCGTGGCACATTTATAACAACGTTTTCACAATTTTAATTAATACACTAATAAATAAATAATAATAAATATCACGGGACAATTCACACCAATTGACCTAGTCCCAAAGTAAGCTACGCAAAGCTTGCGTTATGGGTACTAGACAACGGATAGACATACTTATATAGATAGATATATACATATTAAACACCCAAGACCCGAGAACAAACATTCGTATTTTTGATACAAATATCTGCCCCGACACGGGAATCGAACCCGGGACCTCAAGCTTCGTAGTCGGGTTCTCTAACCACTATAGGCCATCTGGTCGTCAACTTTCACTGGCTGAAAATCAGCGCTGGGGTGCTGTTAACGCCCCAACATTATGCTGAAGCCAGTGTCCGATTTGCAACCGCAATGACACAGACTATCTTTATCCTTCGTGTAGTCTATTTGTAATAATATTAATGTCCTGTGTCATGTGTAATGTCCTGTTGTAAATAAATGTATTTTCTTTCTTTACTTACTTAATTACTTGGCAACTTGGAGCAACTCTGATCACTTCAGCTAAAGGCAACTCTAGTTATAGTACTTATATGCCGTAGTCGTGGATATCGATGTGGAAGCCGTAGTAATAGGGCATTATATATGTTGTTAATATTTAATGGCGCCTGGCCGTGGCCGAGGCCGTGTGAGTCATACTAAGGTTCTCATATGTCATAGCACTCTTCATAATTATGTATATATTTAGGGCTACTGATCATCATAATCATCATCATCATCACCCTGCTGCTGCTGGACATAGGTAAAAATAAAAAATAAAAAAAAATATCACGGGACAATTCACACCAATTGACCTAGTCCCAAAGTAAGCTAGGAAAGCTTGTGTTATGGGTACTAGGCAACGGATAAACATACTTATATAGATAGATACATACTTAAATACATATTAAACACCCAAGACCCGATAACAAATATTCGTATTATTCATACAAATATCTGCCCCGACGCGGGAATCGAACCCGGGACCTCAAGCTTCGTAGTCAGGTTCTCTACCTACTAGGCCATCTGGTCGTCAAATAATAATAGGTGTTCCTTAATACTCAATCATTACGGTTGGAAGTGGCTTGCGTCCAACTTGAACCTAATAATTTACCAAATCATCCGTCCATCTCGTTGGTGGACGTCCAACGCGGCGCTTGCCAGACCGTGGTCTCTATTCGAGAACTTTTCGGCCCCAATGGCCATTTGTTCTGGGTGCTATACCTATGATATGCTTTATAAGGTACTAATAAAATATTAGGTACTTACTAATATTTCCAGGGCGTAACTTACTCATCAAAACAAGTCACTTCCACTCAGACAACTTTTTTTTTTTAAAAAACGCAAACTTTTCATACATATTCATCCAAACGGATTACTGCTTTAGTACGGTAATTAATGGAAAATAAAGTTTTTTTTTCAAATTTTAAAAAATTGTTATAATAAGGAAAAGTGACTGGTTTTGATGATTAGATTAAGCCATATAAATATTGTATTGGTACCTAATTTGTTAGCAGCCTGTATAGAACCGACGGCCGACGGAGCAGTAAGGTTCTAGAGTGGCGATTGCCACCCGTAAGATGTGGCGTGGAAGGCTACCAAAAAGGTGGAACTACGATCTGATGGACGAATTATCCGACCGATTTCGGTCAATGCGACCACTACGACTCCTAATTGCATTACAACTCCGGTGGTAGGTTTACCTATAGGGTGATCCCTATAGGTAGAGCCAGGCCGCCAAGCGACTCGTCGTGCTCCGGCCTGTTGCCTATAGTAACCATTCAGTTGTGTAGTCGCTTGTAGATAGTAAGCCAGATATAAAATTACTTACAGACTTTTTTCTATGCTTTTTTTGGGTCGTTCCGTCTATCCCAACCAGTTAGGATGCATGGATTTTTTTTCCACTCTTTCCAACATGGCTAAAGTACAGTTTCGCAGGCTTTACTAGCCAGTAGGTATGTGCCTACAAACAGGAAGTATCTAATATACACCGTGAAATTTTAGTGGTTGTTTTCCCGAAACAAGGTGATTTAGTATCGATTGTACAATCGATTTATAATTACTATTTTGACTAGAGTCAAAAATCCAATTGTGAAAAACGAAAGTCGAAAATGACCGCAAACCAATAGTAACGCATCGTTGGTACCTAACCTATCGTACGTTCGTACGCTACTTGTAACAGCGAAGCGTTTCTATTGGTTTGCGGTCATTTTCGACTTCCGTTTTTCACAATTGGATTTTTGACTCTAGTCAAAATAGTAATTATAAATCGATTGTACAATTGAAACTAAATCACCTCGTTTCGGGAAAACAACCACTAAAATTTCACGGTGTATAAGAAGTAGGTACTTAAAATATAATAAGTAAGTATAATGTGTTATCTCAATAACTGTAGGTACAAGTTTTTCACAAGTTGGGAAGATTGGAAAAAAACCATGTATCCCAACTTGCTGGGATAGACGGAACAACCCCTTTCTTACTATGTGTATGTGAAGCTCGCAATCCGCACCGAGCCTGCGTGGGAACTACGGCCCAAGCCCTCTTTCTGAGCGGAGGCCTGTGCCCTGTAGTGTGACGTATATACGTTGGGATGATGATGATGATGATGATGATGACTGCACTATTTCTTGGTCAGCACACAAGTAATACTTGAGAACTAAAATGCAGTAATACCGAATGCATGCGTGAGTACTTGAAATGTGATACCGTTCTTCCACGCTCGGTTTGCGCTTACAATGCCAAAGCGCGGTTGCATCACACGCACCTAAAGTATGGCTGGAAGTTTTACTCAACCCTTAAAGGTAGAGGCGATTTAGCGACCACATGCATTGACTTGGAAATTCAACCTTATTGCTTTAGTAATATGTTACAATATCCATTGTAATTATTGAAAATACTACTTTAAAAATATGCTTTTGATTCTATGTATGGTAGAGATAATCTACGATAACATGGCCTGTCCCTCCACAAATCAAGAAGTCTTCAAAGTATTGTGAAAGTATTTATAAAGCACACCAAAACTTTCAACGCATGTGTGCGTGTTGAGACAGCTGTCTAACAAAAACAGATACTTATACAAGTTAGAATTATACAGCCGTCACCGCCACCGCACGGCCACGCCTCCGCTGTCTGTGCGTTTGGAGCTTTAAAGATCCTCCGCCGTAATCTATACATATAAAATCCTTTGTCCTGACTGACGGATCAACGCACAGCCTAAACCGCTGATCGTAGAGACCTGAAACTTGGAGGGTGTGTTCTTTGTATGACGTAGGCATCCGATAAGAAAGGATTTTTCGTAGTTCTACTCCTAAGGGGGTAAAAAAGGGGGGCAAAGTTTGTATGGGACAACGTGATTTCTTGGTCCAATCTACTTCAAATTTTGCATAAACATTCTATAACAGAATTGATGGAAGACGTGTTTCGTATTTTATTGAAATTCATCCCTTGACGGGGTTAAAAAAGAGTAGAAAGTTATTTTGGGGGTGATTTGCTTCGAAGTTGATATCAATACTCCTTAGTGCTTTTGATTTAAATTACATTTTATCTTGACACAAACGAAACTTCAAATTTTGCAAACGATTTGTCTACGTTTGTCAACCACTTCCTGATCTGATCTCTGATAATAACTAATTACTTATATGTATAAGTATTTGCATTTCACCAAGCTTTTGCTTTTACAAGCGCAGCGTGGGACGTCCACCAACGAGATGGACGGACGTTTTGGTGAAGGCCGCACGTTCAGGGTGGAAGCAAGTCGCTTCCAACCGTAATGATTGGGCGTCAATGAGGGAGGCCTATGTCCAGCAGTGGAAGTCCTACGGCTGAAATGATGATGAAGCTTTTATGTGAGTTCAACCTTTTTCGAATAAAATCGAATTGAGTATTCAAACATCATTTTTGAACTCGCATAAAAGCTTGGTGCAATGCAAATACATATAAAATGCTTTGTCCTGGAAGTCCTAAATGACTGACTGGCGGATTAATACACAGCCTAAACCGCTGTATGTAGAGACCTGAAACTTGGAGGATGACGTAGGCATCCGATAAGAAAGAATTTTCCGGATTTCCCACGGGATAAGGAATATACAGAATGTATATATTTCATCAATCAAGATCCCCATAACGAAGATTACTAAACTGTTCAAATTGGGCATGCAAGTAGACTATTAGAATAGGTATAAAGCTAATTTCAATAATTTTGAAAATTCCCACGGGATAAGGATAAATCAGGATTTATGTACTCAAATGAACTGGATCCTATCTCCGTAACTACAATTATTAAACCTTTCAAATTCAGTATAAACATAAATGTTCATACATAACAGCATAAAAACTTGTTGCAGGATTTTTGGAAATTCCTGTGGGATAGATAATCTCTGATACTTCCGAGCTGATTAAAAAAATCTTTTACCAGTAAAAGTATCATTTTAAAATGTCTTTCACTAATAGAAAAGATACACTGTCCTTGATTAACATAGGATGCTATTTTCCGGATAAATGCAAAATTCCCGCGGTATAGAAAATAGTAAATTTAACTTCGGGGCTGAGTTTAAAAAAAATGACCAATAGAAAGCTACACTATCCTTTATTGGTATAGGCTAGGCTACCTACTATTTATTCGGTAAAATGCAAAATTCCCGTGGGATAGAAAGAAGTGAATATCACTTGAGGGCTGATTTGAAAATTTCTTTTACCAATAGGAAGCTACCCCAACCATTATTTACATAGACTACTTTTCTCCTTGAAAAAGCAAAATTCCCACGGGAAAAAAATAAGTGAATTCAACTACGGGGCTGATTTTAAAACTTCTTTTACCTGTAGAAAGCTACACCTTTAAGGACATAGGCTACTTTTTCTCGGGAAAAATGCAAAACTCCCGCGGGATAAAAATAATTTCACTTATTATTGCATAGAATAAGGACAAATTTGTTGAAATTCCCACGAGATAGAGAATAAACGGGATTTATAATATTCACTAACTGATACTGATAATGATGAAATGATAATAATGATGGATGTTGCCGTTGCCGGATTTTTGTTTTATACAATGAAAGAGATGAAGAAGCTTTACCACAAATTGGAATTCTACGCGGACGAAGTCGCGGGCAAAAGCTAGTCTATACATATAAAATCCTTTGTCCTGACTGACGGATCAACGCACAGCCTAAACCGCTAATCGTAGAGACCTGAAACTTGGAGGGTGTGTTCTTTGTATGACGTAGGCATCCGATAAGAAAGGATTTTTCGTAGTTCTACTCCTAAGGGGGTAAAAAAGGGGGGCAAGTTTGTATGGGACAACGTGATTCCTTGGTCCAATCTACTTCAAATTTTGCATAAACATTCTTTAACAGAATTAATGGAAGACGTGTTTCGTATTTTATTGAAATTTATCCCTTGACGGGGTTAAAAAGGAGTAGAAAGTTATTTTGGGGGTGATTTGCTTCGAAGTTGATATCAATTACTCCTTAGTGCTTTTGATTTAAATTACATTTTATTTTGACACAATGCAAACGAAACGAAACTTCAAATTTTGCAAACCATTTGTCTACGTTTGTCAACCACTTCCTGATCTGATCTCTGATAATAACTAATTATATGTTTAAGTATTTGCATTTCACCAAGCTTTTGCTTTTACAAGCGCAGCGTGGGACGTCCACCAACGAGATGGACGGACGTTTTGGTGAAGGCCGCAGGTTCAGGGTGGAAGCAAGTCGCTTCCAACCGTAATGATTGGGCGTCAATGAAGGAGGCCTAAGTCCAGCAGCAGTGAACGTCCTACGGCTGACATGATGATGATGATGATGAAGCTTTTATGTGAGTTCAACCTTTTTCGAATAAAATCGAATTGAGTATTCAAACTTCATTGTTGAACTCGCTTAAAAGCTTGGTGCAATGCAAGTACATATAAAATGCTTTGTCCTGAAGTCCTAAATGACTGACCGGCGGATTAACGCACAGCCTAAACCGCTGCATGTAGAGACCTGAAACTTGGAGGATGTGTTCTTTGTATGACGTAGGCATCCGATAACAAAGAATTTTCCGGAACTACCACGGGATAAGGAATATACGGGATGTATATATTTCGTCAATCAAGAGTGACCCTATCCCCATAACGAAGATAAACTGTTCAAATTGGGCATGCAAGTAGACTATTAGAATAGGTATAAAGCTAATTTCAATAATTTTGAAAATTCCCACGGGATAAGGATAAATCAGGATTTATATACTCAAATCAACTGGATCCTATCTCCGTAACTACAATTACTAAACTTTTCAAATTCAGTATAAACGTAAATGGTCATACATAACAGCAAAAAAACTTATTGCAGGATTTTTGGAAATTCCTGTGGGATAGATAATCTCTGAGACTTCCGAGCCGATTAAAAGAATCTTTTACCAGGAAAAAGTTACAGTATCCTTTATTGGCATAGGCTACTTTTTCCGGGAAAATGCAAAATTCCCAAGGGATAGAAAAAAAAATTCAACTTCGGAGCTCATTTTAAAATATCATTCACCAATAGAAAAGATACACTGTCCTTGATTAACATAGGATGCTATTTTCCGGATAAATGCAAAATTCCCGCGGTATAGAAAATAGTATTTTATATTTACATAGACTACTTTTCTCTGTGAAAAAGCAAAATTCCCACGGGAAAAAAATAAGTGAATACAACTACGGGGCTGATTTTAAAACTTCTTTTACCGGTAGAAAGCTACACCTTTATGGACATAGGCTACTTTTTCTCGGGGAAAATGCAAAATTCCCGCGGGATAAAAATAAGCGAAAATTTGCATAAAATAAGGACAAATTTGTTGAAATTCCCACGGGATAGAGAATAAACGGGACTTGTAATATTCACTAAAGTGATACTGATGATGATGAAATTGTAATAATGATGGATGTTGCCGTTGCCGGATTTTTGTTTTATATAACGAAAGAGATGAAGAAGCTTTACCACAAATTGGAATTCTACGCGGACGAAGTCGCGGGCAAAAGCTAGTCTTAATATATAAAAGAAGAAACTGACTGACTGACTGACATATCAACGCACAGCCCAAACCACTGGGCCTAGAGATTCCAAATTTGGCATGTAGGTTCCTTATAAGGTCTAGGGGTGCACTAAGAAAGGATTTTTCAAAATTCACTCCCTAAGGGGGTAAAAAGGGGGTTCAAAGTTTGTATGGGGAAACAAGATTAGTTCGACTATTTTAATCGAAACTTCACTGAAATACTCCTAATGATAAATGAGTAAACACGTGTTTCAGGTTTTTTGAGAATTCAACCCCTAAAAGGGGGGAAAGGGGTAACAAAGTCTGAAAATCAACATGGGTGTTGTTTCTATGGTTTATCGGGTCGCTGGTTATGAAAACAACAACGGTTTTAAAATCCGATGTGGCATACGTAAAATACCATCTCCCTGGATGGGGTGCGATGGGGTTGAAATGTCTAAATATCAATATGGGTGTCGTTTTTAATGTATAGCCCAAACCACTGGACCTAGAAACTTGAAATTTTGCACATAGATACCTTATACAATGTAGGTATCCACTAAGGAAGGATTTTTGGGAATTCCCACGGGAACGGGAAAAAACGGGATTTATATATTGGATTCCGAGTGACCCTATCTCAGTAACTATAATAACTAGACTCTTCAAATTTGATACACAAGTAGGTATTACATTAGTTAAAACATTAATTTCAGGATTTTTCAAAATTCTCACGGGATAAGGAAAAAACGTGATTTATATATTCAGTTCAACGGATTAACTATAATTACTAGACTCTTCAAATTTGGCATAGATGTAGGTAATTATAATAGTAAAAAACAGTTTTAAGGATTTTCGGAAATTCCCACGGGATAAGAAAAAAACGGGATTTTTCGTTTTAATGGTCGTAGAAAGCTGAAATTCGGCATGTAGATTGCTTGGGAAGTGTAGAGGAGCATTGAGAGAGGACTTTACAAAATTCCCACGGGAACGGGAAAAAACGGGATTTTTCGTTTTACTGGTCGTAGAAAGCTGAAATTCGGCATGTAGGTTGTTTGGGGAGTGTAGAGGAGCATTGAGAGAGGACTTTCCGAAATTCCCACGGGAACGAGAAAAAACGGGATTTATATATTCAGTTCAACGGAATCCCATGAACTATAATTACTAGACTCTTCAAATTTGGCATAAAAGTAGGTAATTATAGTAGTAAAAAACCGTTTTAAGGATTTTCAGAAATTCCCACGGGATAAGGAAAAAACGGGATTTTTCGTTTTACTGGTCGTAGAAAGCTGAAATTAGGCAAGTGGGTTCCTTGGGGAGTGTAGGGGAGCATTAATAAAGCATTTCCCGAAATTCTTACGGGAACGAGAAAAAACGGGATTTTGCGTTTTACTGGTTGTAGAAAGGTAAAATTTCAAAATTCAAAAGTTTATACTGTAAATAGGCCACAGAGGGCTTTTTAACCGACTTCAAAAAAGGAGGAGGTTATGCATTCCACTGTATGTATTTTTTTTATGTAGGGTATGTTCACCGATTTTTCGGTCAATTGTGGACCGATTTTAAAAATTCTTTTTTTATACGTAATAATATAATATACTCCTAAGATGGTTCCATTGTCACCAAATCAGGATCTGATGACGGGATCTCAGGGAAATCGAGGGCAACCTTCAAATTTTGTAGGCACGCATTACGTTTTTCATATATTTTCTCAAGCTATTTAAGTGTTTGCGTCTGGTAGACATCATCTCTCGTGTTTATGAGCTGATGATGGAAGGTAAAACTCCTTAACGGTTAGGAGTTGAGGATATTTTTTCAAATATTATAGGTACGTATAGACCGATAGTTGTATTTTTGCAGGTTATCCAGGTGAGCTGATGATGGAAGGTTAAACTCCTTAACGGTTAGGAGTTATAGGAAGTTTCTTTAAATATCATATGCATGTATAGACCTTTAGTTGTATTCTTTCTGGTTATACAGATTTTTAGTGCTCGCTTCCGAATTAGTGAAAAACATTGTATACAAAGAAATACTGTAAAGGATCGTATCTACCTGAAGTTTAGTCGTGCTTGCTTGCACGCTTGCTTGCACGCTTACTTGCACGCTTTCTTGCACGTTTGCTTGCTTGCGTGCATGCATGCTTGCTAGCATATTGCTTGCATGCTTGCTTGCATACTTGCATGCTTTCTTGCTTGCCTGTATGCTTGCTTGCCTGTATGCTTGCTTGCCTGTATGCTTGCTTGCTTGATATCTTGGTTCTTTGGAATACTCATGGTACACGCGAGCGAAGCCGCGGGCAAAAGCTAGTCATATTATACGAGTACAGTGATAGAGCGACGTTGAATATAGCAGTTTCTCTAATTGACGACTAGATGGCGCTTGTCGCTACAGTTTCGCGATGCGGCTAAGATGTTGAAGCCGCATCCAGCGTCTCTACATTCGCGTGCGCACGCGCAACTGCTTCGGATGCAACGGTGAAAGTGCAGCGAGGTCGATGTTACAATAAGTATTGTCTCTGTTCTCTTCTTGTTCGCTTGTTGCATGTGCATGGGGTTTGTTTGGACGAGCAACGTCTTTAATGTTTGCAAAGGGGAAGAGTTTGAGTGTATTATTGGTCGAGCGAGCGAAGCGTCCACATTTCAGCTTGGACTTGAACTTTTAGTCCGTTCAACGGATGTCCTGATGTTTTCTCGTGAAAATTTGCGACAACGCGCGGGCGCTTACCGTCGCTTATACAATCTCTTTCTGTCACCATTTTATAGCGTTTGAAAGAAAGAAATAGTGAATGCGATAGCAAGCGTTCCTCTTTAGACAATACGGCTTCAGGTTCGATAATTATTATGTGATTTTTAGGCAATTCATTTTTGGAAAATTTTCAGATTGTTGGAGCCAAGGCGGTTGAAAGCATAGTGAAAAAATACGGATAGCTCACATCTATGTCGAGCTGAATTCGATCATACATAGCCGTAAGTTATCCGTATTTTTTCGCTATGAGCGAGTCTCATGGCAGTTTTGTGTTCAAAGGGGTTGACAGCATTAAAACTATTTCTCAGACTTTTCGACAATCTCGTGATGTACCGAGTAAGTATAAGGCTCAGGTACCAGTTTAAGTTAATTAATTGATTCAAGCGCTACTTTACGGATTTACATAGGTACATATAAATGAAGCACGACATAATAACACCACAGATAGGATAGGATAAGTACCACAAAATAACACTGAATGAGCATTTCTCAAAAAAAATTGCCAATAAGATTTTCGACTCCGATTTGTAAAAAAAATACACACAGATAGATTGAATGATACTGAGCTCAACTAAGATAGTTTCCCAAAATGTTTGAATTAATTTGTATGGAAACTTCCTTTTTGTTACCACGAACCATAGACTTTTGGTTACGAAAAAGAAAGTTTCCATACAAACGAATTAGAATCTATCTGCCTGTATTTTTTTGCAAATCGGAGTCGTTTTTTTTTAGAAATGCTCAATTACCAAAAAAAGTAAAAGGATTAATATTTAACTTTAGTTGATCACACTTCAAAGTCAAAGTCAAAATTCTTTATTCAATAACATCAATTGATGCTCCTATGAATGTCGAAGATTCTACCAATCTAATATACTTATCTTATAAATCATATCCTTTGTATGCCCTTCCTTATCCATGAATATCTTCCGTCGAGTTTCGCACATACAAATAGAGTCCCCTTTTGCGTATTTTTGCACCCAGCCCACCCCCGTGCGAGAATATGAGCCATTTTTTTTTAAACTTTACTTTTTAATTTAATCAAATAAAAAAAGTAACAACGCATATTGTCTATTGATTGGTTCGCATGCTTACCGGATATCCATCATAGATATTAGCCGTTATCACATATACTGGCTGATAAAAACAAAAGCTATTTATAAAACTATCTGGCAACAATATTTTTTTTTGCAATTAAGAATTAAAAAGATTAAGTTCAGGATTAAGATTTTGTTTTATCTCTGACGTGATAATCTTTTGTAGGCGGCTTTTTCGGATTTCAATGGTCATTGAAATAAATATTTGACTCTGAGGTCTGAAAACCAGACTAATTAAGAAATTTTGTTGTTTTCCAATAGACAAACAGTTAGTCAACTGAGTTGGCAAATAAGTGACATTATTGCCTTATAAAATTGATTTTTGATTGGGTTGTGACAGCTCGTGAAATATTTGTCAATTGATTGGTTGTGTCAAATGCCTAATTAACGATCTCAAAACAGAAAATAGAAAACAGCAACCTATTTATAAATAAATAAATAAATAAATAAATAAATAAATAAATAAATATTAGGGGACAATCTTACACAAATCGACCTAGTCCCAAACTAAGCAAAGCTTGTACTATGGGTACTAGACGACGATAAACATACTTATATAGATAAATAAATACTTAAATACGAAAACATCCATAACTCAGGAACAAATATTCGTGCTCATCACACAAATAAATGCCCTTACCGGGATTTGAACCCAGGACCTCTTGCTTCGTAGGCAGGGTCACTACCAACTAGGCTAAAGCGGTCGTTGTTATTATCATCGCGTTGTAGTCATACCTAACTGTTTCCAGATTTATTTAATACTTTAATAAAAAAATAAACAAATATTTAATCCCCAGAAGAGGAAGGAAATTATTTAACGTAGGTAGGAACTACTTACCACCTACTTACCTATTAATAAATAGAGGAAGAAATCTTAGGAGGAAAGACTGGATTTGAAATTTGGAGTCGTGTTTAGTACAACGAGTTCGAACGTGAAATAATCGAATGATACACAGGGTGTCTTAAAACTAAACGGTAACCAGGGGCTAAATTCAGGAACGGCCCAACACGGTTTGCGAGCGGATTCAATCATTTGCGAGAAGATAGGAATGGGCTGAGCTTGGGATGAGCCTTATTTTCCTGTTAATTCGCTTTGTAAATAAATAAATGACAACAATATAGAGACCTCACTTAACCTAACCTGGTGTTTATAGGCATTGGTCTCTCCAATGCCTATAAACACACTATACCAGGTTAGATATGCGCACATGGCACATTGAGCATCTATAAAAGTATGAAGAATGTTGTGAAAGTAATAATTAAAATTAATTAATAATGCAAATGCACTGATCAGAGGTACTACATGACTATACGAGCGTACGGTTTTAGGTTTCAAGTGCGATATACTTACTTCATAAAGGGATTAAGATAATTTATTATTAAGGCCCATATTTTAATGTGTTATCTATGCAAAAAAGTTGTTACGTTTTAAAAAAAGATTAATGCAATAACGATAAACTTATCTGCGATTATATTTTATGAATAACAGTTGCATTTGGGTTGATGCCAAAATGTAGGACCACGTTATATCGTTGTTAGCCATACAGAGTGATAAACTGGGAAAAATTCCATTGTGACACGATAATTAATTACTCTTACAATTGTATGGTTAATTTTCGTGTCACAACGGACTTTCATACAAACTTTAACTACAGTCGTTAAGGTGTTCAAATTTTTGAACTCTTACCACTTATGTATGTAGGTTGCCTGTCAAATTTTAGAAATATTTTTTTCCGAATATTTAAAATCCCGAATGCTCATTTATCCGAATGCATTTTTTTCTGAAACTATAAATATTTCAGGGTTTTTATAAAACGACCCTAACCTAACCTAAAGGGTTCTACACGATGGTCCTGAAATAAATCCTGAAATATTTACAGTTTCAGAAAAAAATGCTTTCGGACAAATGAAGTTTTCGGGATTCTAAGCCTTCGGAAATAAAATTTTCTAAACATCGATAGGTTCCCTCTAATTAGGTTTATATTTAATGAATTTCAACTCGTCATCATGAGTCTTATGAAAATCTCAGTTGTTTGCTACGTATAGCAGATTTGGAGCATATAGTGACATCTGTTGGCTAGTTATAGAAACACTTAGAGAGCTTACTTGGTGCTATTGTGTATTGCCGTTACTCTACTCTAGATGGCACTAGGCGCAACATAAGGTGAGTCTCACTGTAAAGTGAGTGAGTAAGATAGTAGTTTTGTTTATATTGTGTGTTTTCAATTAAAGTCGTGAGTTATCAGTATGCCTAGTATAAGTTTTTACTTCACCAAATACTTCTCGATCGCGTTTACGTAAAAAATTCAATTACTAGGGAAACATGGACAGTGTCTCCGCGCGCGCGCTCCCATGTTTCCATAGAATTGAAATTTTTACGTAAACGCGATCGAGAAATATTGAAGTGAAGGAAAACTTATACTAAGTGTACCGTATACATATTTCACGACGAGTGAGTCTCACGGTAGTTTCATATTCAAAGTGCCTCTACGCCTTCGCAATACATTACGACAGGAAAATCATGCAAGTTGCATTTGATTTTCCTGTGCATAACTAAACTGAGCATACGAGTAAGGGAGGACTATGTTTAGCAATGGACGGCTTATGGTACAAAAATAGGTAAAGGTACGAATATTATAACCTCCTCCTTTTTTTGAAGTCGGTTAAAAAGGTAGCTTACCTTATCAGCCTTGTCGGTGGGCGGGGAGGCGGGGGGACTCCGCGGCAGGCCTAGGTCTTCGTCGTCGTCGCTACCGTCGCCGCGCCCGCGCCGACGCACCGCCGCTACTAGCTCCGCCTGGTGGAAGAAATACGAAACTTAAAATGGATAAATTTTATTTGCTCCTTAGGGCCGATTTTTCAATGCCCAGATAAAATTATCCGTCGTTAAAACTATCGCTTTCCTTTTCTTAAGTCTTAACTGATACTTTTATCTGGGGATTGAAAAATCGGCACTTAGCGAAATTTTAATATTACTAGCTGTTACCCGCGACTCTGTCTGCGAATAATTCGATTATCGCTGTCCCGCGGGAACTAAGGTACGTTGGGGTAATAACGGATGTGGGGAAAGAACGTAGCAATCAAATTTCCGCCAAATTTGGCTTTATTTCTTCATGTTGGCAACAATGCGCAAGACGCCATTTTATTCCGTCTCGGCCGCAAGTCTCCGCCAACCTCTCCGTGATGTCGGACGTGTGCTTCACACTGTTAAACATAGCAAGGCCATTTTCGTGATTTTTTTGTCTATCCGTTATTACCCCTGTAATTTATTTTGTGTATTTTGATGAAACTGGTGCTTTTTTTGTGATTATATTGTCAGACTAATTAGTTTCACAAGATGGTAGTTAAATAAATCCGACTCAAACAGACCTATGATCGCTGTAGGCCGATATCCGATCTTGTCCCTCGCGGTCAAACATCGGAAGAGGTCTATCCGATCTTTACCCATTTAAAATACAGCAGTGATTGTCAAACTTTCAATTTTCATGATTATAAAATGTTCTCTGTGTTTTAAAATTTGATTACTATTATGAGCATAATACAGGGTGGCATCGGGGTCATAATTCTAACCTTTTTTTTTTTAAATCGGTAAATGATTGCAATTTTAGATAAAGAGATAGTTTTTGATTAGTTACAGCTATGTATTAATAATTGACAACATTTTATATCTCTATTTTACGTAGGTACTAGACAAAAAGGAGGCGAAATTTGAAGATAACCGAATTTTTCTTTTTCGTTACCTACTTATAACTCAGTTTTTCGTATTAATAAACGTTTGAAAATAAAACAAAAGTTGTAAGTAAAAAATGATGCCATTTGCCCAACAAGAACACAGAGCTATTTTTTTTTTAAAGTCGATAACATTAATACTGACGGTTAGTGACAGATGTTGATTTGACAAGCCACATTAAAAACAAATGTCGAAAATGGACAACCGCATATACCTAACTTTTTAATCATTTCAGGACTAATGTTTAACTACTTTAACTCATTAGAGCAGGGAAAGGGACGTCAACATCATTTGCATTAATTCACGTTTGCTAGTGACATAGAAAAGTTTGAGAGTCACAGATATGCCAAATTTTTGTATGAGGGGCAAGATCGGATACCAAAATACTAAAAAAAAGTATCTAACGGGTATACTTAAGTTTGTAGTTATTGGTGACTCCAATTTACATACGTTTCAGAAGGGATAACATCGGATATATTCCCTTTAGAGACCTTATACTCTAAGCATTAAAAGCGCCTCTACATCTACATCCGGTGTTACCCCTTGATGACCAATTAATCGTTACACTTTAGAAATGGTTTGTGCTATCTTTCCACAGGTATAAAATATTAACCTTTGATTTTATAATAATAACCGATATTTGAGCCTAAACGACGGTTATTTATTAATCATTTACGCCATATTTCAACAATCTGACGCGTACTGATACCGAGGAAAAAAGTTTTTACCAGGCTCTCTCAACTAGTCTAAAATCTGTCCGGTATTACCCCAACGTACCTTATGCAATTTTCTTCTATTCGTACTTATGTTCTTTTCTCTCTACATGCCAAATTTTATCTCATCATCATCATTTCAGCCGAAAGACGTCCACTGCTGGACATAGGCCTCCCCCAAGGCTCGCCAAATAGATCGGCCCTGCGCCATCCGCATCCAATGCGTTCCCGCTACCTTCACCAGGTCGTCGCTCCATCTAATTTCATCTAAATCGGTTCAGACTTCCACCAGTTCCACACTCCTTTTCATCCAGATTGATTTCTGGGATAAAACTATATTGTCTTTTCCCGCGGCTCAAACTATCTCTATACTAAATTTCATCTAAATAGGTTCGAAGTTTAAGCGGGAAGAAGTAACAGACTGACAGACACACTTTCGCATTAATTATGGATTGCTATGTTTTATTATTGATACACTGGCAGACCATGGATTAAATTACTTAGCACGATAGCTCAATGTAGGTATGTCTTCAGATTAATAATAATAATTAATAACTATAAATTTAAAAACATTAAAAACTCCCAACGCAATTTAGTCACACATAATGTTTGAAATTAAAGTAAATGCCCTTTATGCGTCTAAGATCCCTTCCGCAGCTAATAAAAGAGCTGATAACTTTGAAACGTCTGTACCAATTTTGATGAAACATGTCTAAGAATCATCGCCAAGAAACCCGCTTTTAAATGAAAGAAAAAACACACAGACACACACACATACATACATATAGCGGTCAAACTTATAACTTAATTTTTGTGTCGGGGGTTAAAAAATGTTGTAAACATTTTAATACAGTTTTACTGTAAAACAGGACAATATAATTAATTTGTATTTTTAACAAAGTACAGTGCAATTAGTCCAAACGGAAACAGCCGATACTATATCCTGACGTTTTGTTTTTGTATGTCTGTGCTTCCTTCCCTGCTTATCAACTTTACCGAGTATTGCACTGTGAATCAGAATTTATTGGTACCTAATTGTCTCTTGTTCGAATAACACTGACATTTAAGGCGACATAGTTACACGTATACTTCGTTTACGTGAGCATTAGAAAAAGGAACAATCTTGACGTATCTTTTTATTGAAAAACATTTTTCAAAAATAAGTCTCAGCAAACATGTAACTGTTAGCGATTACATGTGGACATTTACATTATTTTGGTTTCATAAGTAAAAGTCACCGAAATGTTCTCGAGTGGCGTCCGCGGACCGGAAGACGCAGTGTAGGTAGGCCTTCAATAAGATGGAGCGACGACCAGGGGCTAAATTCAGGAACGGCCCAACACGGTTTGCGAGCGGTAATTCAATCGTTTGCGAGATGATAGGGATACCTGCTATTCCGGAACGCCAAAAATCACTGGTTTGCGAGAGGCTGAGCTTGGGATGAGCCTTATTTATTTATTTATTTATTTATTCATTTATTTATTTACAAAGCAAATTAACAGGAAAATAAGGCTCATCCCAAGCTCAGCCCATTACTATCCTCTCCCAAACGATTGAATCACCGCTCGCAAACCGTGTTTGGTCGTTCCTGAATTTAGCCCCTGGCTAAGGTGGCGGGAACGCATTGATAGCGGATGATGCGGGCCGATCTGTTTGGCGAACCTTAGGGGAGGCCTATGTTTAGCAATGGACGTCTTTCGGCTGAAATGATGATGATGATGATGAAATATCGCCCAGGATCGCGAATGCTGGCGCAATATGAGGGAGGCCTACGTCCAGCAGTGGACGGACAATGGCTGTAGATAGATAGATAGATGATGAAATAATAGTTACTATTTTTTAAAACCGTTTTTCAATAAAAAAGACTCTTCAAGATTGTTTTTTTTTTAATGCTAAAATAAACAAAGTTTAAGCTTTGTTTCATTCAATACAATTCATGAAGCTCCTAGGTCAAGATTTTTTAATGGCATGTCATAATATACAAATTAGCAAAATATAAAAAAATGGCAAATACAAGTATGAAGGTCACCCTTGGACAAGGCTATTGGACCGTCACACATAGTTGAACTAACTGCTCAAAAATATGATTATAAATAATATTGTTGACACATTTAGGTACAGTCGACCAAGTAAGTGTTTATCCATTTGTTATGACAGTTCCAGGGGCGTAGCTACCGCCGTATCAGCCGTATCAATGATACGGGGCCCCTGGGCAACGGGGCCCCTAACGTGTATAAGCAAAAATTAGTAAAATGTAATCCACAATATCACTTAATCTCGTGCTTTCCGGTAAAGCCCCCCAACTAATTTTGATACAGGGCCCCTCTAAGACACGCTTCGCCATTGGACAGTTCCTACATCAGAAATGGAGCAATAAGGCTGATTGTTGCATTGACTTGTATGTTAAAATAGCCTTTGATAGTTTTGATTTGATAGCCTTTGATATTTTAACTTCCTGAGGCCCAAACTATTTTTAGGACGTTTGTAATAACGACCCAGTGTCCTATTTATGGGCACTTATACTAGTAGCCCAGGACTTCAATTATGTATTACAAAATCATTATATACTTTAATATATTTTAGACAATATTGTAATTGCTAATTAGTGCGTGTCCTTATTTTTGGGACATTGGGACGCTATTTGATGAATAGTAACATGTACTTGGGCTGAAAGGATTAGGTACATTTTACAGTCCTGAAAATAGGACGTTGGGCCTCAGGAGGTAAAAGCGTACAACTGACATTGAACCTTAAGAGGGTACGATGGCTGAGAGACTTTTGAGAAATAGGTATTTTAATGAAATGTCGCTGTCTCGCCCGAACCCCTGCGTGTCAGGACAGCGAGAGCGGGACAAGTGCAGCTCAGACCGTTAATAGGCGCGTAAAATTGATCAAAACAGCATTTCGTAATCCCCTGTTTTCTTCTCGAAAACTGGACCAATAAAATTATTTTTTTTTCAAAAATAATTAGAAGACAGATTTAGCTATGCCCCTATGTTTTCTTTTTTTTGTTTATGTGAGGGATTCTTTTCTGATGAGTGTCTGAAAATGACGTTGAAATTGGGCAATTTTTTCAGTTTTTGAAAGCTCATATTTCTGATGTTAATTGAAATATTGAAAAAAACGAAATATAGGGGCATAGCTGTGGTAGATACAGATTACACAGTAAAAAAAAATTGGCTCTCAAGCCATTATCCAGGGAGGAAACTGGGGATTACGTTTGTATGGAGAAATGGTGCGCATCGTACCCTCTTAAGATTGTAAAGGAATTACCTACTTGGTCGACTACTGCGAACGAACGAACATTATGATGCACCTTTTTCCCGTAAATGAGTAAATTTCAGAATATATTTTATGATTTCAGAAAAACTAGGTAGTTTAATGACGACACTATTTTATTATTTTTTACGTAAATATTAAACAAACCCATAATCTGGAAAACTTCGATTCTGTCACCCAACAGAACCGTCTCTTCCATCCTCGACTCATCACCAACTGGCACTGTTGTTCACCAATCACTAACTCATCATCACTAAACACTCATCACTGCGAAAGTTTGTTAGGAACTTTTAGAACAGCCACTATAAGAAAATAAAAAAAAGTTGATCAGACTGGCCGGAAATAAAATAAGAAGTTTGAGAACGTATTAAAAAAATCGGGACTGGCTGATAACAAATTTGAAATTAGAACGGTTTTTTTCTTCAACTTTTGGAACTCGTGGGTTTTGAACACGCGTCCGACTAAAACTCAATCTAGACACGTACTAAAATATAAAAACAAATACTTAATCAGAATTCGCTGATTCAAGTTTCTAGGGAAATAAGGTAAATTGAACGGGTAAATTTGAATGACAAATGCAATTAAATGAACGGAAAGGCTTGTTGTTGTTACTGTTTTTTTATAATAATTGTATTACACACCTAATTCAGGGCCATTTGCACGGTCTAGGGTTAAAAATTAAATCGTTAACCCATTGACAGTTCCATACATTTTCACACCATTAACCCTTGGTTAGCACTTAAAGTCGGGGTTAGGTATAGAGTTAAATCTGGTTTGTACAAGTCCGCCTTAATGGGGAATGTCCGAAATATATTAAGAAATGGCCTACCTAAGTTAATTTGTTTCTAAACAGGGTTTCATTGAATTAATTATCAATTGATTAGATACCTTTTACTTGCAGGTGTAAACTGGGCTTAAAACAAGCAACTGAATTCATGTAGTTTTTATTAAAAATATAACCTTTTTTACTGCCAACATAAGAAAAAATCAGTTTTTAACATCGAACGGAAATTAAAAACAAAGTTTACCATTGACAATTACATTCGTCAAATATATGTCAAACATTTATATATTTTTTACTGGCTTCGCTCTATGTTTTATATTTTAATTTCAATCTGGCAACACTGACTATTCCTTAACAGCGTGAATTTCCCAGAAAATGATTTTTGCCTTTGTTCAACGTCTGCCAAAAACGCATTATGCCTGTGTCGCGATTCGCCTAAACTTCATTCATAGGTAGCATTTAGGCTATATGGTTAATTCGTCTATTTCGCTGTTGATCTGAGTATAATGTCTATTTCGGTAATGTACCTAAATCGCCATTTGACCAAGTCGTGTTTTGTCTTTATCTTCATTACTATGTAGGTGCTGTTCCTAATTCGCCATTTGACTCTGCTGTAGTCCTATTGCGTT
This sequence comes from Archips crataeganus, assembly GCA_947859365.1. Classification (NCBI taxonomy): domain Eukaryota; kingdom Metazoa; phylum Arthropoda; class Insecta; order Lepidoptera; family Tortricidae; genus Archips; species Archips crataeganus. The sequence goes on from OX402064.1 coordinate 16,960,446, forward strand.
TAAGTCTTATTACAACGTAGCCCAAACAGAGTTAGTCATAATGCGTTTTAGTACAACAGAGATTTAAGCATAGTGATAATTAGACAGACGTCGAACAAAGGGATGTTTGTTCCATCAATTAATCATAGGTACCTATATGACCTGATGAGATGACTAGCTGACCGCACACAGTTCCAATTTATTTATAACAACGCTGAAGTGAAGCTTAAGTTTATACATATTTCAATGGAAATTAATACATTTTATAGCAATTCGAGACAGAAATAAAGTACCTAATGTAAAACATGATTAAAGTGATGATTCATTGTATAGTCAACCAAATAAGTGCTTAATCATTTCATATGATAGTTTCTATATCAGAATAAAAACAATAATGCTGATTGTCCCGTTGACTTGTAAGTTAGGTTAGAATCATCATCATCATCACCAGTTCAGCCGAAAGACGTCCACTGCTAAACATAGGCCTCATCCACATCGAACCTGTTAACGATGGGTTAGAATACTTAGTAAATAAAATAAAAAAAGGTTGAATTAGAGTTCTACACTTTCTGCCAACAAAGGCAGGCAGGGGTATATAGGTATACTAAGTATTTTTGTACTTACTTCTTTAGTTAATAAATAATAATAAAAAATGTTAGAATAGACTTTGATATTTTAAGCTATACAGCTGACTTTGTACCTCAGAGTGGTAAAGGACAGGTGGTATTTCTTGGCCGACTATACATGTAATTTAAGGAATCGGAATATTCTAAAATGTCTAAAGGTACTTAAGAGCAGCCGTGGTGGCCTAGCGGTTTGACCTACGGTCTCTCAAGCAGAGGGTCGTGGGTTCAAATCCCGGCTCGCACCTCTGAGTTTTTCGGAATTTATCTGCGAAGTTACATTTGTAATTTACCACGAGCTTTACGGTGAAGGAAAACGTCGTGAGGTAACCTACATAACATACACCTGAGAAGAAATTCAATGGTGTATGTGAAGTTCCCCCTAACGCTGCCCATCCGAGTTGGATTTGCCGATTGACCTCTTTCTCGAAGTTGGACCCACCCAGTTGGATGGTTTCGTTCGGCGTTCGGGAAGCTCCGCAACATCTATCCGTCCAAAATCTTTAATCAGTGTGTTGCCAGTGATGACATATGGATCCGAGACGTGGTGTTTCACTAAGGGCCTGATGAATAGGCTTAGAGTCGCTCAACGAGCTATGGAGCTATAATCGGGGTTTATCTACGGGATCGAATCAGAAACGAGGAGATCCGTAGAAGAACCGGGGTCACCAACATAACCAAACGGATTAGCTCGTTGAAATGGCAATGGGCAGGCCATATAGCACGCAGAACAGATCGCCGTTGGGGCCCAAAAGTTCTGGAATGGAGACCACGGACTGGCAAGCGCAGCGTGGGACGTCCACCAACGAGATGGACGGACGATTTGGCGAAGGCCGCAGGTTCAGGGTGGATGCAAGTCGCTTCCAACCGTAATGATTGGGCAACAATGAGGGAGGCCTATGTCCAGCAGTGGACGTCCTACAGCTGAAATGATGATGTGAAGTTCCCAATCAGCACTGGGCCCGCGTGGGAACTGTGGCCCAAGCCCTCTTATTCTGAGAGGAGGCCTGTGCCCTGCAGTGGGACGTATATAGGCTGGGCTGTTGAAGAAATATCCATGATCGATCAACGAATGATTGCAATCTTAGAGTCATATTGCAACTCTGATTATATTTTCCACATCGTTTTGAGGGTTTCGATGTGTCAAGCAGAAGTGGCTGTGGGCGGACAGTATGATAATTTGGGTCCGCAGTATCACAAGAACCAGTTTTGGCTGACACACATCGGTAACCGCGATCTTTATCGTATCAAATTTAATTTCGAGTCGCGATTATGTTATTAACTTAATCTACGATATAGAAGGTTGACGGTTAAATGCATTGAACGTTCGGTTATTTATTGAACTAAAACTTTGTAATACGATGGTTTCCTTTTGATACATGATTCAAGTTACGCCAGATTCGTTAAAGTTTCAGCTTAATCTAAACTTGAAAGAATTGTGTTAAACTCATAAATTCCTTCACCTCAAGCAGAGGGTCGTGAATTCATCTGAGTTCGGACTTGGACCTCTGAGTTTTCACAATTTTAGTGCGAATTTAAATAACAATTGAAATTTACCCTGAGTTTTAAGGTGAAAGAAAATGCGGATATTATGCGGAAACCTGCATACCTACACCTGCAAAGAAATTTAATGGTGTGTGTGAAATTCCCAATCTGCACTTTGCCCGCGTGGGAACTACGGCCCAAGCGCTCTCATTCTGAGAGGAGGCCTGTGCCCTGCGTATAAAGGCTGGACGTATATATGCTGGCATGATGATGATGATGATTTTACATTTGTACTTAATAAGTTAATAACAGTAAATCGTAGTGACATAACAAATTGAAACTGTACCGCAAGCACTCTATCGTATTACAAAAACCTTCCGCTCGATGTGGCTCATTTCTTTAATATGCTACAGGATACTGATAATACTTGAAAAGCTACTAATACTATGTTATAAAAGGAAGCAGATCAAAACGATATAACTGCATGCCAAGGAAATGGCTCATTACTCATTACACCCTAAGGCGTAAAATGATGAATTACACCAGCGCGAAAAATGCATGTCTAAAGCCTTTGTGCGGTGTTTCAAGTTTAGGCCTCTTATATTTTATCGCGACAGCAAGATACAGTCAAGATCATAATTATATGTGCATTACCAACGCATCAAAAATATATATACAACTATATGTCACTAACCATAAGTTTGGTGTTTACATATTTGACGCGATATTTATACCTTCGACTGTACGGGACACATTGCAACACCAAGACAGTTACTGGAAGCGTTTCCTCTATTAATCACTAAGCTAATTCTTTGTGCGAGGTAGCTGCTAGCTCTTCGGTCCTCTGTGACGTAGTCTTTGATATTTCTTTAAGAAGCCTCCAAGCGCTAGGAACCGTGGACCAAGTGTCTCTAAGGGAGGAAATACATGGTGCTCAATCAATTTAACGTATAACGCGTCTCTCCTTAACCGACATTGACCGTGTGTTAGAGCAGCCACAATAAAATAAAATAAAAATTACCAAGTATATCTTAGTGGCAATCAGCATCGCTAAGTTCCAAACGGAAGTCACCGCACACTTTAACGAACCCATCTCAAATTTAGAATCGCGAGTAATTCCTAATTCGAAATTGAGTTTTTTTTCAGACACGCACAAACCACTGGCCAGCAGCGAGTTCACTATTTAATTGCTAAACGTACACATTTTACATAGCTGAGAGGTTTTGGAAAGTCGATGCATGCACCGAAACGGTACAGAGCATCGAAATCTACGTATTACATGTCAGGTTGTAAGATTTACTTTCTAAGAGTAGTATTAAATGCGATGATAGGTATTTTACAAAGTGTAATTAAAGGTATTTACATTTTATAAGATACTTAATTGGACTAATTTGAACGGTAACGAACCTAAAATAATTAAGTTGCGTTTACACTTGCGCCACCACAGATTAGGATAGTTTGTAACCTGCCATTAATAGAAGCGGTCATGTAAATCCAAAATGTAATAAATCTTAGACCGCCACATCACAGGCAATCTGTGAGTCAATTAAATATAATATAGAACCGGTTCTGCCTAGAAACTAGTTCTAGACTGCATTATAACGTTTGCCTTTTCGTTTGACTCCGATTTAAATATGAATCGCTTGAAAAATAATATATGGCAAAATGTCACATTCAGCACGAGCCAGGGTACCTAATATCAAAATTTGAATTCGCTTCCAGTCTGCCCACGCCCGAAACTTGAATGTTTTTTAAACTTTGACATTCGATTCAATGTCAGACAGTTATTCAACGAGAATGGCTTATTGATCAGAGCCGGCAAAACATGAGTCACGGGCATTAACTAAACTCACTGACCAATCGAAACGCTTATCCACGCACAGAAATAAACTTTATTGAACCGTAAGTAAACCACATGCTCCAAAAGGTGACATTTAACTTGAAATTCGCTATAAACCGCCACGTTCGACCATAACAACACAGCCTTCAAAATAAACCAGCCTGTCCGAAAAACCTAACAAAAGCTTGACGAGAAAAAAAAAACAAAAACAAACACTATATCACTGGCCACTTCACACCAATTCCAAATTCAAATTCGACACGGCCGCGTCAGTTCGCGCGGGAATGGCGACTGGCGTGATTCATCCCATCTCCGTGGATGGAAGGAAAAATAAAGCAAAAAACGGATGAAATAACTATACGCGTCTGGTGCACACGCGCGAATGTTCGAACTAAAAACCGACTCGTGGGCACGAGAGCAGAACCGGCCGAGCAACGGTGGTTATGAATGCCGATCATCCACATAGCGTCTAAGGTTACCAAATTCGCTGCATTTGCTTACAAATCTTACGATGTTTTTGCGGGGTTCAGTGTCCTTTAAATGCTCCCGTCGTGCAAAATAACCGGTAGGCCAGGCGGGATGGTACAAGGCATCGTCTAGACCACGTGTTAAAATTGCGGTTAGAGGGAGACCAAACAGTTGGACAACGTTAGATCGTAGTTAAACATACAAAAAGACTGACAGGAAAAAGTTCTGTTTGTGACTCAGCAATCCTTAGGAATATTATAAAACAGCTGTTACCTGAGACTCCGTCTGCAAATAGTTAATTTATCGCTATACCGCGGGAACTATATGCAATTTTCTGATATAAAATCTATCCTACGTCCTTCTCAGGGTGTCAACTAAATCAGTTCAGAGCTTTAAACGTGATGAGATAAAGGACTGACAGAGCTACTTTCGCATTTACCTATAGAATACTAATAAGGATAGGTACAGTCTGTCTGTCTGTTACCTCTTCACACTTTATACGTCCTTTAAAGGCCGGCAACAGATTGGTGACTCTCTTTGAGTTGTTGATATTTATGGGCGGTGCGGTGGTGATCATTTTCCATCATTTGCCTCGTTTGCCTCCCTCTCATAATAAACTTTAACTGTTGAACCGATTTACGTGAAATTTAGTACGGAGATAGTTTTAGACCCTGGGAAGGACACCAAGAACAGGATAGTTTTATTCCGGAAAATTGCATTTTTAGTTCCTACGGGTTAGCGACAAACGAATTCTTCGCAGACGGAGTCACGGGCAACAGCTAGTTACCAATAAAAATTAAATATTGTTATGGTTATTTTTTGAGTCACAACGGATTTTTTTATTTCTTTTCTAACACGGGCGATGCCTTCTTATTCAAATTCACGAGCAGAATTCATTTTCGATAAAGAAAACGTGTCCTTATTTTTTGGGACAGTTTTGTGACTTTTTTCATACAGTTTAGAGTGTGGCTCATATTTTCCGAAAATATTTTTTTCTTTGTGGCAATTATTCCATTCCCATATTTTCCCAGTGGCATTTTTCCCAATTATTATAATTTATCACTGTTTAATTTTGCTGTTGTCTTTTTTTTCTATTAGATATTTAAGAGAATAGAGTTTTAGTATTTTTATTATTATTTATTATTATTATATTTTAACGATTAAAGCTGATAATCGACGGAGGTCAGCTTGGCTGACCTCCTATTTCTAGGCGATTTGCCCTTCGGGTACAATAAACTACCTAACTAACCTAACCTACCTAGTATTCTAGGACAGGTATCCATTGAGATTAAAAAAGATTGAGAAAGAATGCCAGTAGAAAAAAAAACAATTTTGAGAAATAATGCCCACAGAAAATAACATATTGGGGAAAAATGCCACTGGGAAAGTATGGGAATGGAATAATTTCCACGAAGAAAAATTATTAAAATAATATACACACTCAAATTAATAGCGCTCTTGTTTCTGAGTAAGAAAAAAAACAAAATATGCTGATTTAAAAAAAATGTGAGGGATACACTTTTTATTGAAAACGCCCAGAAACGATATAAATAAGGTGAAAAACTTAAGTAAATGTAGTGTTGTATGTAGTATTAACGTGACCGTATAAATCAATTGACGTCCCAAATTAGAATAAAAACCGGCCAAGAGCGTGTCGGACACGCACAAGGTAGAGTTCCGTAGCCATTACAAAAAAATCAAGTAATATTTTTCTAAGGATTTCGTATATGTACGGAATCATCCAAGTTTAGGTATGTTTTATACCTTAGGCTACTATTTACTCTTAAACTACAAATAATTTCCAAGCAATCTTAGCCGCTATAATTTTCCTAGTAAATTTGATATATTTACTACCATTCTGAATTTTTTCAAATTTTTCCACCTAACAGTTTAGATTTTAGAGGGGGGGACGCTCGATTTTAATGAAAATTTTCACTTTAAAGTTGAATATTTCGCAAACAGATCACTGAATAGAAAAATCATGTTAGCAACCCCGCAATGGTTTTAAAAGACCTATCCAACGATACCCCACACTATAGGATTAGTCGAGAAAAAAAAAAACACCCCCCCTTTACGTCTATGGGAGGTACCCTAAAAAAATTATTTTTTTATTTTTTATTTTACCACTTTGTTGGCGTGACTGATATGTATATTCATGCCAAATTACAGCTTTCTAGTACTAACGATCACTGAGCTTAGCCGCGGACAGACAGACAGACAGACAGACAGACGGACAGACATGGCGAAACTATAAGGGTTCCTAGTTGACTACGGAACCCTAAAAACGACGTAAGCTCCATATCAATTCTATCCAACAGGACATTTACTTATGTTTTTTACCTATACATTCGCAACTTTGTATGATACAGCCGTTTTTTCTTAACTCGGTCTTATTTAACAATTAGGCAGCATAAAACACGAGACAATTACATTTTAATCAACATAGTTAACGAACGTTGTTTCCGTTAACTTAATCGCTCATTGCGATTAAGATAGGAGGCCATTATGAATTACGTAATTATGAGATCTCGCATCTGTTGGAATGCGAGTTGATTCGCTAACAAGTGTTTCTTTGTGGCATATGAACTACCTTTACTAGTATAATCATCATCATTATCATTTCAGCCGAAAGACATTCACTGCTGAACATCGCCCGCCATGATTCGTCAAGCATCCAACGCGTTCCCGCAACCGTCGTCACCCTTGTTTGAGCTCTACCTACACTGTGTCTTTCGGTCCATGGGCTTCGCGAACCTTATGGACCCATCGGTCATCACTCATCAGTTCTACGATGTGTCCTGCCCATTGCCACTTGAATTTGGCGATTCTTCGAGCTATGTCTATGTCGGTGACTTTTCGAGTAGTTCTTGCGAGGATGCCATCATTTCTAATGCGACCCCGCAGAAAAACTCCGAGCATAGCCCTTTCAATCGCCTTCTTAGTGACCTTGAGTTTACTTTTGAGGCCCATAGGAGGTAATTATCCTTGATACTCGTAATAATCATAATTATCTACGCGATCTCCACTCCGAAAGTATCAAACAGTATTCTAGCTGTTCAAACAAACGATTTGCATTTCAATGTAGGTTTAGTAAAGTAATTGATCCATGCCATCCAAATTAGTGCATCAGCATACGAAGCAGCCTTCAGACTAAGCTTTGATAGCTTTCTAAGCTTTTGCAGCTTCAGCTGTTAAATATTGCTTTGTAGAAAGTAGGCCAGCATAATAATTAATTTATTCGAAAAAAAACCGTTATACCATTTCGCTGCACTTTAATTGGTCGACAAAGGGTCGCATGCCGAAGTTGGGCAAGCAAAATATTATCGACTAGCTGATGCCCGCGGTTTCACACTCGCTGATGTAGATTAAAACGGGCTTTCCCGTGGGAATGAGGTAATTCTCGTGATAAAAAGTAGCCAATGTCACTCTCCAGCCTTTCAACTATGTCCATACAAAGAATCACGGCAATCCGTCGCTCAGTTTCGACGTGAAAGAAGGATAAACTAACAAACTGTCACATTGATTAATTTTAACTGACGGATAAATGTGATGCCGTCTCCGTCTATTCGAACAAAACAAACAGAGACGACATCACATTTATCCGTCAAATAAGTTTGATCAATGGATGGTGAAACAGGGAAGCTTGGATATGGGTATCGTCATTGTTTGGCATGATGGATAAAAGTTTAGTTCCGCGAACTTGTTGTTGTTCGACTGAGGTCTAGCCAGGCCTTAGGTATACTACGAAATACGATTTTCGAACTTCGTATCGTGCTGTTCTGTACACGCTAATAGTATTATAGAAAAGAGTGAAAAGGCTGGCACGATATGAATTTTCAAGTAGCCCTCCCCAAGGGCCCAGTCTGAATATCAGCGTAGGGCCTTCCCAGCGTATGCTGAGACCGGGACCCATCGTCACACCTTTTATATATGTTCACTATTATTTACTCGCATTGTTTTATTTACTTACTCTGTTTTACCTACTTTTCGGACTTTTTTTCTATTTTGGTGGCAAAAAATATTAAGTATTCGACTTTGAATATGAAAAGTTTTTTTTTATTAAATATTAGCCTTCCGTCCGCAGCTTCGCCCGCGATAAATTAATTTTCCCGTAGGAAAAGGTATTTTCCCGCGGTAAAAAGTAGCCTATGTTACTCAGTGATAATATAGCTTTCTAACGGCAAAAGAATTTTTGGAATCAGTCCAGTAGTTTTTAAGTTTATTTGTTACATACAAAAATACAAATCTTTCCTCTTTATAATATTAGTATAGAAAAAGATCTCATAACATAACTAAAATGCTTTATTCCATGTCTGGGAAAAAGGTAAAATATCTCGAAATTACCACTCAATTGGTTAATATTCTAAGTAAATACAAGTAATATTACTAACACGGAATATTTGCTTTGAAAAATATGAAGCAGGAAAACTGCTTTTGTTTTGCTACACATGCTTCAAGGACTTGTAATACCTATCCTGTTCATTTAAAATAACAAAGCCAAGGCCAATACATGCTAAAATAGATTCAGGTTGATAACTGTTTAATTTTTATGTAACTATAACTACATTTTATAAAAAAAGCCATTGTGGCCTAGCGGTTCAAAAGCTTTTCGGAATTTATGTGCGAAATTACATTTGAAATTTACCTGAGCTTTAAGGTGAAGGAAAACATCACGAGGAAACCTCTGCATACAAGCATACACCTGCGAAGAAATTCAATGGGGTGTGTGAAGTTCCCAATCCACACTGGGCCCGCATGGGAACTACGGCCCAAGCCCTCTCATTCTGGATGGAGGCCTGTGCCCTGCAGTGGGACGTACCTATATAGGCTGGGATGTTGAACTACTGTTTAAAGTATGCTTATATAGAAGCGGAACTTAGAGGTATGGATTTGCCTGTGCCTCAAACGACTCACAATAATATAGGTACTAGACATAAAAATAACATGAGTATGTAACCGAAATAGTTTATTGTTAATGTCATATTCATCGGGTGCGGCTCGATAAACATACAAACAACATTTGATATAACTGTAACATTTGGTATAATGCTACATTTGATTTCATACGATTTACTCAAAAAGTAAATTTTGCGCATTTTCGACCACATCAACTTCAAAATACTTGAGGAAACCTTAAGAAATCTTTCCTGCATAAAGATTTAGTCCTCAAACAACCACTTGAAATAAATTAAACTCGTCGTTTTCACGACGTATGACAAAGTCATTTTGTAACCACTTTCTATTTACATAAGTGACCAGAGGTATTTCAATTTTAAGTAATATTTAAATGGATTCTCTCCACGATGGGGAAATGTAGGTAAATAGCTATAGTTTGGTTTAGTAACTTCCTTATTAATTATTACTAACAAGAATTTAATTTAATTTAACACACTCGCTGTTAAATTCCTGTTTTCTTATGTGCCATTTTATTATACGCCATTAAATAAAAAGATGTTAAGCGAAGAAACTTTCGGAAAAATTAATTAATTTTCTGTTATGTTATGTTGTTTTATTATTAATTCAGTTAAGAATGTTTTAATGGATTTTGCTATAATTACAGTAGGTCGGTATACTTAATTACAATTGTTCGATGCAATTTAAATTATAGGCAGGTAGGCACTACTGTACTTTTAAGTTCTTAATGTACTGTTTAACATCCAATTGTTTAGTTAATTAAGTTAGAATAAAACCATTGTGGCTAAGTAAAATACCTTATCTGGGTTGCATAATACGCTAAAAGCTAGAAAAAATATTGTGTTTTTTTTATGTTTTTGCCAAATAAATATACTTAAATGTGTGTCAACACTTTCTTCATCCATTACTCAAGAGTCTTATTCTCTTTATTGTTAGAATTCGACCAAGGACAGGTCCAGTAAAGGATGGTGGGTAAATTGGGCTATTATGGCCAATATAAGGGCAAGTGTTATGTAACTGAATAGCTTATGTGTCATATAATAATGTGTATTTCAGTACAAAAAAAAATAAACAAGTCTGGTCATTCCCAGTTTCAACAAATATTCCCTGTGAATGAGGATAAACCATGTACACATACTGTATTACACACCTGACACTTTGAATCATCCAGCAGCGTGACGTGTTTGCAATTTACTGACGCAAATGCTAAGCGAGTAAATAGTAGCTATAGTTTAATTTCGCAAACAAAAGTAACTGAACGAAATAAATAGATTAAGAAATTTGATAAAAAAGCAACCGTATATTAGCTTTATTATTGGTTTCTCTTGTGACTTAATAAGTGAAAAAACAAAATATCAAATTGCAATTCGGTTTGCTATTCTTGCAATTTATATAAAATGTACCATCAACAAAATAAGTAAATATTAACTAAAGAAAAATTTCATCAAAACTTATAGCAAACCTAAAAGAGGCAAACGCTAGTCTATACATATAAAATCCTTTGTCCTGACTGACGGATCAACGCACACCCTAAACCGCTGATCGTAGAGACCTGAAACTTGGAGGGTGTGTTCTTTGTATGACGTAGGCATCCGATAAGAAAGGATTTTTCGTAGTTCTACTCCTAAGGGGGTAAAAAAGGGGGGCAAAGTTTGTATGGGACAACGTGATTTCTTGGTCCAATCTACTTCAAATTTTGCATAAACATTCTTTAACAGAATTGATGGAAGACGTGTTTCGTATTTTATTGAAATTCATCCCTTGACGGGGTTAAAAAGGAGTAGAAAGTTATTTTGGGGGTGATTTGCTTCGAAGATGATATCAATACCCCTTAGTGCTTTTGATTTAAATTAGTTTTTATTTTGACACAATGTAAACGAAACGAAACTTCAAATTTTGCAAACCATTTGTCTACGTTTGTCAACCACTTCCTGATCTGATCTCTGATAATAACTAATTATAATAAGTATTTGCATTTCACCAAGCTTTTGCTTTTACAAGCGCAGCGTGGGACGTCCACCAACGAGATGGACGGACGTTTTGGTGAAGGCCGCAGGTTTAGGGTGGATGCAAGTCGCTTCCAACCGTAATGATTGGGCGTCAATGAGGAAGGCCTATGTCCAGCAGTGGACGTCCTACGGCTGAAATGATGATGAAGCTTTTATGTGACTTCAACCTTTTTCGAATAAAATCGAAGTGAGTATTCAAACATCATTGTTGAACTCGCATAAAAGCTTGGTGCAATTCAAATACATATAAAATGCTTTGTCCTGAAGTCCTAAATGACTGACCTACCATAAATTTATGTTCCTGAACAAATCTATTTTCATGGGAGCATGATTTTTTCTGTACTAAGTAAAAAAAAAATACGACAGAGGAATAAAACAAAAATCACGACCTTGAAGAATCACCCTTTACCGGTAGAAAGCTACACCTTTATGGACATAGGCTACTTTTTCTCGGGGAAAATGCAAAATTCCCGCGGGATAAAAATAAGCGAAAATTTGCATAGAATAAGGACAAATTTGTTGAAATTTCCACGGGATAGAGAATAAACGGGACTTGTAATATTCACTAAAGTGATACTGATGACGATGAAATTATAATAATGATGGCTGTTTCCGTTGCCCGATTTTTGTTTTATACAATGAAAGAGATGAAGAAGCTTTACCACAAATTGGAATTCTACGCGGACGAAGTCGCGGGCAAAAGCTAGTTCTAAGATATAAAACTTTTACTATAGTCCCAAATCTTTGTATCGCTGCATAAAAATACCTACCTAGTTTGAGTTGAAACTATTATGTATGTATATTACCACTGGAGACCAAAGGGCTGACAGCTATCTCTCTCAACGAATCTCGATCGCCATTCAACGAAGGAATGCTGCCAGCCTTTTGGGTACGATGCCACAGGGACCATTTTTAGACTTAATCTAGTAGTTTTTAAGTATTATTGTTTTTAACATTACGAAATGTAAATGTAAAAGATATACCAAATTTTATCAAACAAATAAATACATACACAATTCTCACACTTCACAATTTAAAAATACGGTATGATCTTTAAAATACAAACAAACAAACAATAAATAAATAAATAAATATTAGGGGGCAATCTTACACAAACAATCTTCGTTTTGCTGATGACATCGTTCTCTTTTCAACATCGGCAATCGGACTACAAGAAATGGTTCAAGAACTAAGCACAGCAAGCCTTGAAGTTGGACTTACGATGAATCGGTCAAAGACTAAGTTGATGACGAATAGCATCAAACGTAGGGTAACGGTAGATGGGCATGTGATTTAATATGTCAACGAGTATACTTATTTGGGCCAGATAGTTTCCTTCGAGAATCGACAAGGCAAAGAAGTCGACAAACGAATCGATAATGCCTGGAGGAGCTACTGGTCCATGAAAGCACTAATGAAGGGTAAACTTCCCCTAGCCTTAAAACGCAAGCTCGTTGACATGTGCATTCTGCCCATCCTAGCCTACGGTGCTCAGACCTGGTCTTTGACTGAGGCCCAGAAGTCCAAACTCACTTTGACTGGCAACACTTTGCCGAAGCCAGGGACGAGTGGAAGGAGAAAGGGGAGGCCTTTGCCCAGCAGTGGGACACTGTACAGGCAATTTAAAAAAAAAAATCTTACACAAATTGACCTAGTCCCAAACTAAGCAAAGCTTGTACTATGGGTAACTAGACGACGATAAACATACTTATATAGATAAATAAATACTTAAATACATAGAAAACATCCATAACTCAGGAACAAATATCCGTGCTCATCACACAAATAAATCAAAATAGAATATTTTGACCCGGAACGGGGGTCACCGCCTCTGCCCCGCAACCTGCGACCTAACTCCCCGACCAAAAGAAGTTTAAGTCATATTTAGTTTATAGGTAACTTTTATTCATTGTTCTTTTTTCTTAATATTTGTATTCTTAGTTTCAATAAATGTTATTCATTTAATTATGCAGTTATTTCGATACTATGTTCCTGTATCGCTTTACAAATTGACAAAATTTCATATTTCTAAGACTATAATTTGATTCGTTCTCTGTATTCTGTTTGGAAAGAGAAAGACGCTGATAGTTTTAAATTTTCACTAGGATTATTAATTAATTTGTTACAATTTTTTAAAGATGTGCTTATTCTAAAAGAGCGTAACGATAGAATAGATTCATTACTTTTGTCTAGACTCTATTAAAAAAAAGTGATGACGTAAATGTGACGTTAAGGTTGTTATCAAACTTGTTATCAAATTATCAAATTTAAAATTATGACAGCTATTTTTTCCAGTAAAAAGGGTAAAGGAAACATATCTATTCTGTGGATGTATTTGTAAGTACATAAATGTTTTAAAATTTGTTGTATTTTTTTAAATATAGAGAAATAAATTATAATAAATATTTTTCCGTGTTCAGGAGGCGAAACTCTTTCGATTCCTGCAGTAATTTTCAGGTGTTAAAAAAATGAAAGGTTGTCAATTATGAAGGTTTTGGACTGTCGATGACTTCAAAAAAAGGAGGAGGTTCTCAATTCGATTTTATCTTCTTTTGCTACACACTATTTTAGATTTCCCGCCATACAAAAAGTTGTAGAATACAAAAAACTTTCCAATGGGAAGATTTGTATGGCCAGAGTCCATACAAATCTGCCCATCCCCCTTTCCTTGAAAATATTTGTACAACGTCCATGTTCAGTTTTGACGTGATGAGAGCAGAAAACCGTAAGCAAATGTTGATAGAACGAAGTTGTTGCTATTCTTTATGCACAGGGTCAGTCACAGACTATTTATTAAAATAAAGAAATATTTAACGGGGGCTCCCATACAACAGACATAAATTTTTGCTGTTTCTATAGATAAAGGATTTGCCACACTGGATGCGTTCTGCGGTCGCGGTAAGGTCAAATTGAACGCAGCCCGCATTATGTATGAACAACATTGTCGGTCTCTATATATTTTGTATAGATACACGCACGCGCAATATATGTATAGAGAGAGACCGACAATGTTGTTCATACATACATAATGCGGGCTGCGTTCAATTTGACCTAACCGCGACCGAAGAACGCATCCAGTGTGGCAAATCCTTAATGGTATGCAACCCTTCGTGCGCGAGTCCGACTCGCACTTGGCCGGTTTTTTTGGAACGTAATAAAATAAGAGTAATAACATGACATGATTGGTTACGAACCCGATGCGAGCTGGTCAGATGCGGCGTGGGACGTTCGTCGCTGGACTCGTCGCCAGACCGCTCTCCCGTGAACACAGAGTCGTGGGACACGGACAGCCCACTGCCGTAAGCGCCCTCTCTATAATCAACATGTTGGGTATGTAAAAGTTGCAAGTTGGCAGTTAAATAGTTCCGCTACGCGCCGGTAGATGGCGCTGTACGAGTTGAGCGTCATGATGACAGAACGTCGCCTTGAAAATTCAAGTTAAACCCGTAAAACCAGACTGGAAAAAATAAGAAAAAAAAATCCGTGTCATTTAGTTAAGCAATAATAAAGTTACATGCATACCGCTTTTAGTAGGTATTAGGTATTTTAGATTTTTTTTCTCATTTTTTTTAGGTCCATTATAATTGGGAATGTCTAAAAAAAATTACCAGTGGTTTTTATATTTTTTTTGTATAGAAAAGTCAATTATAAGAAACTAATTTCAATATTTTGTCATTTAGTTCTCTACTTTCTTCAAAATTAATTATTGAAACTATTTTAGTTGATGACGTCAGATTGTAATTGAAGGCTCCCACAATGCCAAATTTCTAAATCTATCTAAATGCGGACGATAAGGCAACCCCTTTAATTATTTTTTGCGTAGTGGTACACTATACACTGTGTCACTTTACTGGCACTGTCAAAGTGCTAGATGTCAGACAGCGGGTCCAAATCAAACTCCGTAGTATAATCCACGCGTAAATTGTGAAGAATTCTAACCACACAGAATAAAGTACGACTTGAACCGGTCACGCAATTTACACCAATGTCAAATGAAGGTCATTGCTTATTTGTTATATAATAAATTCATTACATAATATTTAAATTAAATAACTACAGAAAACGAGTTAAAAAGCATTTATCTCGAAATGGTTTTCGATTTACTATACATTGCAAAAAATTAGACATCCCCAATTTGGCCTCTCGCCTGGTACCGGGTTATCATTTGGTTTTGGGACACCCTGCATAGGTCGAGATGATGATGATGACACAGACGTCACAAAACCTCAAGAGTACTTATAGTTACATTACATAATAGGTCAAATAAGCCGATACGTGTAGGTAAGTAACCGCTAAGCTTACTAACTGTTGACACTAGGTATAACCAGGATTAACCTTATTAGCATAGTAAGCTACTTATCACAGTACCACACTTCTGGTTACAAGCTACTCGCTACGCCGCATTTGCGTCTTGGCTCCTAAATCGCCTTGGTTAGACCGGAAAAGCTTAAATTGCTAATTTTCACCCGACTGTCGAAGGAGGGTTATGTTTTTCGATCGTATTTATGTATGTATGTATCATTCTTTGGCACGCCCCGCAGCCTAAACCGCTCAATGGATTTTGAAGTGCGAGGTGTCATTAAATTCGTCTCAGTTCCGTGAGTGACATAGGATATATATTTTACCGGAATTCCCATGGGAACGGGAATTATACCGGTTAGGTTATTTCATCTAGTATTGAAATTAAAGTTAATCCATTCATCATCACCTGTCAGTATGGGTAAGTAAGTCTGAGTTTGAAACTATAAGACAAATAAAGATCCTGTTGTTAGGAACCATGTCGCTGATGCTTAGTAACAAGAAAAACTTAGTATAGAAATTAAAAAAAAAAAAAGTTTTATTTGATAATTTTTTAATAACTGTTTTATGTTGCATTTAATGTAAAATTTTGTATTTATTTTATTTCGTAAGTACCTATTTATTTCCTTTCTCTTTTGAGTATTTCTGTTTTTTTTCTTTACCGCACGTAATTGTTACTGTCTGCTTATCCACTATATAATAAATTTACTTCTCTTAACTAGGTTAGCTGGAAGAGATCCCTTTTTAGGGATAAGTTCGCCTTTGTTCTCCTCTCTGTGTACTTGTATTTTTATTTTTATGTGCAATAAAGAGTTTACATACATACATATTTCATTTTTTTTTTAATTTTTTGCTACTGTACTATTGTTAAGTTTATTTGTATAGTTACATACTATCCTATCTATACATGTATACCATGGGGTAAAACCGGGATGGTTGCCCCATTTTTTTTTAAATCACTTCATATCTCTTAGTAAAAAAAAGTAAAATGTTTTATCTATAAAACCAGCCGGTACTTCGTATTGGATTTTGTAATCACCTAGCGACCTAATGTTTTTTTATTCTGTCAGTCAAGCAATTGTGAAAAATACGTGTCTAATTGTATGTGACTTCATATTGTGTTTTAACTTTATTATAAAGCTTATTTGGATTAAGTATAAAGCTTGTTCATTACTCTTCTGAAACCACCACCTTCAACTGGTTATGGGCCCAGACCCAGAAGTTTAAAAGAAATGGAGCTTTCGAAAATTCAAATTGTGAAACTTGACAGCCACAATTGGATATCATGGAAGTACCGGATGGTAGCCTTACTGAGAGGTATGGACGGACTCATGGATATTGTGGAGGGTAAAACACAAAGACCAGCTAGACCCGTAGAAGGAAGCGGTGATGCTGCAGTAGAATTGTACAATAGAAGTTTACGTGTCTAATTGTATGTGACTTTACGAGTATATTGTGTTTTAACTTTATTATAAAGCTTATTTGGATTAAGTAAAAAGCTTGTTCATTACTCTTCTGCAACCACCACCTTCAACTCTTCGTGTTTTCATCAACCCATTTTAGTAAAAAACATTTTCTTGAATATTTTCAGAGTATCAGCGATTTTAGCAGACTTCTTAATTTTGTGACATCTATTCCACGTATGGGATAATTGCCTGATCCACATCAATGCCGTATAGGATAGATGCCCTCCCCCGAAACGGACTAGCCCTTAAAAACTTTGATCGTATTTTGCCTATCCATGCAATCACACAGAGACATGCGACTCGATCAACTTAGTGGCAGCTGGAAAGTCTCTCGATAGTTAATTTGCCTAAGAAACAGGCTACTTTAGTATCCTAGTTTAGGCATTTAAGTTATTTGTGAATATAGCACGGTATTGTTTGTATTATGTTTATGTTGTTATGTATAGTTAGTTTTCCATTAAGGTCAATTTGTATAGATTCAATACTTTAGTACGTCGGTCTTAGTTTACTAACACACAGACATAATCTCAGCGCTTACTAACGACTTTTCGTGTAAATAATTATTTATTTTAATAAACAATTTGAATTAAAACAAAATACGATTCATTCGCAAATCTAGATTAATTACAATCGGGGCAACTATACCATTGGGGCAACTATCCTGGTTTTACCCTATTTGAAGTCAACACGCGCCGCCCTCGCCTCACTCTACACTCTACAAAGTGACAAGCGACTCACTTCCTCCTGGCGTGGCGCTCGGCCGCGAGCAGTTCGCCGGTGGAGCTGCTGCGCGGGTCGGGCGACGCGTCTGCGCGCGCGCCGCTTCCGCGCCGCTTGAACATGCGCCGCAGCCCGCGCAAGAAACGACCGGTGCGCCCCTCGCCTGGAATCAGTTGAATCATGGTTTATACTTTCCTATTATAAAGAACGTGAAAATTACTTCATCATCATCATCATCATCATCATCATCATCAGCCTATGTTCGTCCACTGCTGGACATAGGCCTCTCCCATGGCACGCCACTGAGCACGATCCTCGGCCACTCTCATCCAGCTGTTGCCAGCCGCCTTGCGAAGATCATCGCTCCACCGAGTCTGAGGACGTCCCACGCTACGTCTAAAAAATCGAATTCTTAACGAAGTGATCCGACAGAGAACCAAAGTTATCGACATAGCCCACCGCATCAGCACGCTGAAGTGGCAATGGGCAGGCCATATAACCCGAAGAACCGATAACCGTTGGGGTAGACGAGTTCTTGAGTGGAGACCACGGATTGGCAAACGTAGCGTGGGAAAATTACTTAGCAAAAAAAAATGCGCCATGGTGTCGTCGCCGGCTACGCATGCAAACAATTTATACACGATGATTTTTAAACGCTGATCAGGAGTTGAAAGAATGAAAGATATTAATCCCTAGCTGAAATAGACTTTAATAGATGAGATCTTAAGCAATTAAGCCTCTGTTTAATTAAAAAATAAACGTTATGTTAAAACTTCTTCCATCCACCGAATGCAGGTCATCCTACATTTGATGAAGTTTATGTAGTTTCGTCAAATGTCATCGCTTTGGCGGGAAATTACACAGGTATCACGTCAAAAGTTTGCTTAAGAAACTGATTCGTCAAAGGGGTTTTATGCTCATAGACTTAACCATTTTAATTAAAAAGTGATTTACTAAATATTCATTATTTAAAAAAATAGAAGTTTGGTTTCATGTAACTGCGACTTAAACGTGGTCGCCACCGAGTACCTACTGATCTAGAAAAATGGGTTCCTAATCACCGATTAAAAATCATCGTGTATAAAGAAATGTGTACGGCTGTCAGTCACTTGGCGACGCTTTGGCAACATCGCCAATTTGGAAGCGTAGCCATAATTTGCGGCTCCTTACGTGGCGACTGGCGACTGCCGCTATATCAGCCTGATAATGTCACCACTAAAATGTACACGCATAAGCTGCATGTCACTCACTCAGTCGCCATTTCGTCAACCAGCTGCAATTTTGGATGCTTGCTCATATTTTACGAGCAAATTCATTTGTAGGTACGTGGTGTTGAAAAAATGAATTTCAATAGAGGTAGATTTGCAATCTCCTACGTCCAGTCCTAACGACGTCGTCAAACTGACTAAAGAGTAGGTAGCCATGGTGGCTACTCTGATTGGTGACCTTTGGATGCCAGAGGTAGCCATGCTTGCTTCGCCAGCGACGTCGCCATGGCGTCCCAGGGTTTAACAAAACGATGACGGTGGTACTGACCATGGTTGTGTGTGTCGGTGTGCGCCGGCGCCCGGTAGGGGGGCTCGAGGGAGCCCTCGCGCACGCACGACATCAGCCCCGCGCCGCCGCCCGACATCCGCCACCCGACCTGATAAACAAAACATGTCAATAAAATATTTTTTTAAATAACCTATTGGACCTCCCACTGCTGAGCAAAGACCTGCTCTTTTTAACCCCCGACACGAAAAGAGGGGTGTTTAAGTTTGACCGCTATGTGTGTGAATCTGTTTGTGTGTCTGTTTGTGGCATCATAGCTCTTAAGCGGGTGAACCGATTTGGATGCGGTTTTTTAGGGTTCCGTACCTCGAAAGGAAAAAACGGAACCCTTATAGGATCATTTTGTTGTCCGTCCGTCCGTCCGTCCGTCTGTCTGTCAAGACCCTTTTTCTCAGGAACGCGTCCAGTTATCAAGCTGAAATTTATATCAAATACTCAGGTCTACTGTCCCTTGGAGCTGTGAAAAAATCAAACTTCTAAGCCAACGCAATCAAAAGATACAGTCGTTTATGCCGCAAATTTCCGCATATTTTCGAAACTCGCAAGAGAATCAAAACCTACAGGGTACTTCCCGTGAACTCAGAATCTTGAAATTTGGTACGAAGCAAGGTCTTATAGCACAGATAAAGGAAAACTTGCGAAAAGCATAAATTTTTTTGTCTGTCTGTCTATATCAGTAACCAATCTACAATGATCCCACACTTCGCACATTTTGCTTAGGAGCAGGGGTCTGCTAAGACTGGATGTTCATAGATACATATAAATTTGTACGGAACCCTCGGTGCGCGAGTCCGACTCGCACTTGGCCGGTTTTTTTATTAGAAAGCAGGTTTCTTGGCGACGGTTCTTAGATTTATGGTTTTTATCAAAATCGGTTCAGCTGTTTTATAGTTATCAGCTCTTTTGTTAGCTGCGGAAGGTATCTATAAGACGCATAATGGGCATTTAGTTTATGTTCAAACGATACGTGTGACGTAATTGCTTAAATGTTTAAATTTTTTACTTTATAGTTATTCTTTCCATCCGTCTTTATCCTTCGCAAAATACCATGCTATACCTAGGTAGGGCTCCTCAAGGCTAGAGTGAATACCTACTGGCTGGCTGGCTGTTACTGAGCCAGTGAGATACACCCTTCCTTGGCCTCATCTGCACTTTTCATCAGGTGAGGTAGTGGTCAATAACGGGTCAGTTTTTAGGGTTCCGTAGTCAACTAGGAATTTAACCCTTATAGTTTCGCCATGTCTGTCCGTCTGTCTGTCTGTCTGTCTGTCTGTCCGCGGCTAAGCTGAGAGACTGTTAGTACCTACTAGAAAGCTGTAATTTGGCATGAATATATATATCAGTCATGTCGACAAAGTGATTGTATAAAAAAAAGTAAAAAAAATTTTTTTAGGGTACCTACCTCCCATAGACGTAAAGTGGGGGTGATTTTTTTTTTCTCGGCTAACCCGATAGTGTGGGGTATCGTTGGATAGGTCTTTTAAAATCATTGCGGAGTTGCTAACATGATTTTTCTATTCAGTGATCTGTTTGCGAAATATTCAACTGTAAAGTGAAAATTTTTATTAAAATCGGCGGTCCCCCCCCTCTAAAATCTAAACTGTTGGGTGGAAAAATTTGAAAAAATTCAGAAGGGTAGTAAATATATCAAATTTACTAGGAAAATTATAGCGGCT
The DNA here is from genome assembly GCA_947859365.1 of Archips crataeganus. Taxonomy (NCBI): domain Eukaryota; kingdom Metazoa; phylum Arthropoda; class Insecta; order Lepidoptera; family Tortricidae; genus Archips; species Archips crataeganus. The sequence goes on from OX402064.1 coordinate 16,981,479, forward strand.
AAGATTGCTTGGAAATTATTTGTAGTTTAAGAGTAAATAGTAGCCTAAGGTATAAAACATACCTAAAATTGGATGATTCCGTACACATACGAAATCCTTAGAAAAATATTACTTGATTTTTTCGTAATGGCTACGGAACCCTACCTTGGGCGTGTCCGACACGCTCTTGGCCGGTTTTTTTGTAAAAAAACCGCCAAAATGGGCCAAAACGGTCCAAGTCAACCCGCCAACTTCATTGACCTGCCCCTGTTCCGGTGCCCGACGGTGACAATCTTTGCCCAGCGATCCAGATGTATTCGGCAACGAATTCTTTCGTGCTCCGTACGACGATGTCCGCGCGAACGTTGTTTAAAAATGTTACCGTAAAATTTTTCAAGACAAACAGATTGAAAGTATTTCTCGTAAAGGTATTCCTAACGCGAGCGAAGTCACGGTTTAAAGCTAGTAACGATACATTCCGCTTTCCGCCCACAGCTGGAAAGCATTCAAAACTAGATATTCGGTGAATCCTTCCCGAAAATAAAACGGTTATTCTATTTTTTTACGAAGCAAGAGGTCCTGGGTTCGAATCCCGGTAAGGGCATTTATTTGTGTGATGAGCACGAATATTTGTTCCTGAGTTATGGATGTTTTCTATGTATTTAAGTATTTATTTATCTATATAAGTATGTTTATCGTCGTCTAGTACCCATAGTACAAGCTTTGCTTAGTTTGGGACTAGGTCGATTTGTGTAAGATTGTGCCCCTAATATTTATTATTTATTATTTATTACGACAAAGTCAAATATGAAATACCACCGAAATTCTAAATTACACACGAACACCCATGAAAAGTTGAATATGGTAATGTACGTATACATAAAATCCCTCGATATTTTCAGGAGCTACACCATATTACTTCAATAATTTTAATAGCAGGTCTTCATAAGGGCTGGCTAATTGGGGATGTCTATTTTTTTGCGATGTATAGTAATTCGAAAACCATTTCGAGATAAACGCTTTTAAACTCGTTTTCTGTAGTTATTTAATTTTAATATTATGTAATGAATTTATTACATAATAAATAAGCAATGACCTTCACTTGACATTGGTGTAAATTGCGTGACCGGTCCAAGTCGTACTTTATTATGTGTGGTTAGAATTACTCACAATTTACGCGTGGATTATACTACGGAGTTTGATTTGGACCCGCTGTCTGACATCTAACACTTTGACAGCGCCAGTAAAGTGACACTAGTTACAGTGTACCACTACGCAAAAAATAATTAAAAGGGGTCGCCTTATCGTACGCATTTAGGTAGATTTAGAAATATGGCAGTCCTCAATTATAATCTGACGTCATCAACCAAAATAGTTTCAATAATTAATTTTGAAAAAAGTAGTGAACTAAATGACAAAATATTGAAATTAGTTTCTTATAATTGACTTATCTATACAAAAAAAAATATAAAAACCACTGTTAATTTTTTTTGACATTCCCAATTGGGTTTCTATTATTTACTGAATAACCACATTCAAGTTGGTTGATTAACTTGACGATATAAAGGTCCACTGAAAGGACAAGAGGCTAATTAGTGTTCGAGAAGACAGACATAGGTACATGATATTACTTGATCGGTTGAAGTGTGTTCTTGATGGCTGACTGCTTAAACATCACGCAAGGATATTTGTAAGGACTTTTGAGGATCATCTTTTTTCTTTGCTCGTTGGATATAAAATAAATTGGATATAATTTTAGAGCACATCTGGGTGACAAAATGGGAATCTTTATAGGTTGACTTCGTGCGTCTGTCTGTCCGTCTTTCAACATCTTCTAATATATAAAAATCTCGTGTCACGGTGTTTGTTAAAGAACTGCTCCGAAACGGCTCGACCGATTTTTATGAAACTTTTTTTCTCCATACTCGTTAGGTTTGAGAATAGGTCGTAGGCTATTTTATATCCCTTACTCTTCGCGGACGGAGTCGCGGGCAACAGCTAGTACTTTTATATTTATTGTTGAATTTTGAATTCAGGGCGCGCTCTTCAGGGGCAAATGGGAAAATAAAATAAAAAGTTTTCCACACTGTACCCGTGTCAAATGTAAAATAGAGTGTCAAATCTCAAATATATTTTCATAATGTTTCAGTGTATAGTTTTAAAGTTAATTAATAAAATAGACGAACCGTCGCCCCTAATCTCCGAAACCACTGTACGCACTACGGATTCACGATGTTATTTCGTTACATCTAAAGTATTTAACACAAATAATGTTTTTAACAGTTACTTAGTTCGAGTTACTTTGCGGAGGTCCATATCACTGAACTGAAACAATTACTTTGCTCGCCCGCGTCCTTATGATAGTTACGTTACAGTTATATAAGTTATTCAATACTACTTAGAGAACGCCAACACGGTTCAGAATTAAGTATTTCCAATTATCACTGTCCATGATAGATATAATTATTGATTTTATAAGGCGCAACCACACAGAAGAGACGTGGGATGGAGGCGCGTCACAGTCCGTCTCCGCCCCGTCTCTTCTGTCTGCTTTAGATCGCGAAGCTTCTATACATTTAATATGAAAACTAATTCAAGAGCGCCGCGACTACGACGCGCCCCCGTCCCACGTCTCTTCTGTGAGGCTTGCGCCTAATACAATCTTAGACATCAGTTATTGAAATGAAAGAACACATAATCCTAAGTTTAACTGTGTTTAACCTTTAAAAGCAGAGATGCACCTTGACCGCATGCAAATCGACTTTACAATGTCCCGGCGGGAGCCACATTTGGGTCACGGTCAGGTTCCGGCCGGGCCCACAATCCTTGGCACTACAACTGCGTTTCATGCTGTATAAATGCAACGTTTGTGACTGCAGTTTTGATAAATTTGTGCTGGGAAAAAGGGGTGTTAAAGGAGGGAGGGTGGGATGGACTGACGATGTGGTAAAGGCCGCAGGAACTAGTTAGATGTGGGCAGCGAAGGATCGGTCTTTGTGGAACCCTTTGAGGGAGGCCTTCTTCCGGCAGAGGAAGTCTTTCGGTTGATATGATAACGATGATAAAGCGCCTAATTGTCAGGAGACAAATCCGAAAAGCCGAAAGGACATTGTTCCTATTTTCATTAAATTTCGTTGAAAATAAGTACAATTCACATCAAGCGGTGACTTAGGTATGTAGAAGAATATTATAAACGCAAAAGTTTATAATTATGATTGCTGTGATTTTTTTACTCTTTTACCCTGAAATTGTATGAAATTTGCTAAGTAGATAGCTAGATCTCGTGAATAACATAGACCACTTTTTATTCGGATATTCTCACGAGATCGGGATGCTACATACACGTATAAAATCCCGAATTCTCAACATTTAAGTGTATAACATTTTATGCGAAGTAAATGAAGACAAGGATATAATTTTTGGAGGTAATGCGAGCAAAGCCGAGGGAAGGGGCCAGTTATTTGATAAATAATTAAATTAAACGACTGATTCAGATGTTACTTTCCGGAGGTCTATATCAACCTATATAGCTACTCCGCGACCAAACCGCTTTAGTCTGGTTTTGGTTTGGTTTGGCTTTAGTGGGTCGTGGACTAACAAGATAGCAGGTCGGTTCATTTAGGTAACTTAATAACAACACAAGTAAATGACGTTATTACCCTGTTATAATAAGATAAAATATAATAAGAGCGTAGCGCTAAGAAGGCTTCAAAGAGAATTCAATATTTGCAGCTGCCATTACGTAGTCTTACACAAGACTTTTGTAATAATAAATGAGAGAAAACTCGGCGTCAAATAGGCGTGATGATTTTAGTGCAATTTCTGACACAAAAATATGTCTCAAACACTTGTACAATTTTTTTTTTTATGTTAGAGAGGCCAGACAAACGAACTAGTGGGTCACCTGACGTTAAATGATCACCACTGTCCATAGATACTCGCAGCGCTTTACACGATGCCAGTGCGTTGTCGGCCCTTGGAAAAGGAGAGGGAATAGGGGAGGGGGAGAGGTATTGGGCCCCCGGCGCTCTCACTGACCGTACGAAACGCAGCAGGAGTACTGCTGCTTCACGCCGGTGTTCTGTGAGAGGGTGGTACTGCCCCGGACGAGCCGGCCCATTTGTGATGCAGCGGCTAGCTACAACATGGCTCTACCACTACAAAATACACAAAATACAATGTGACAAATACTATAGTTTTAATTTGTAAATTGGACAAACTGTTCAGCAAAATGCGGTGCCCATACAGGGTTATGTTGGCGATTGTATTTAATACACTATGACTATGAGAAGAGTGGTGACTATCACAAATTACACTTTCGTCTCGGCCTATATACATCCCACTGCAGGGCACAGGCGCAGTCTCAGAATGAGAGGTCTTGGGCCGTAGTTCCCACGCGAGTCCAATGCGGATTTTAACACTTTCACAGTCCAGTGCCTCATATAAGGGTCACAGCGACTTAGCTTCATAGGTCTGTGCCCACATGTGGGGCACTAAGAATCAAACAGACTTGCATCCAGATTAGTACAATATCTTGTTTACACACTGAGCCAGACGGTACAGTGATTAAATTAATTTGCTGGACTTGCCAGGAATTTTAATTTTGTATGGGACTGTGAACGTGTTAAACTTCACCATTTTACACCATTGAATTGATTTGCAGGTGTGTGGAGGTCAGGATGTTTTCCTTCACCGTAAACCTCATGGTAAATTTAAAATGTAAAAAAATACATTTCGTACTAAATACAAACTGAAATATAGATGCACAGAAAAAACCCCAGAAAAAAGACCAATGCTGGGAATCGAACCCAGGTCCTCAGCATTCCGTGCCGCGTGCCATACCCCTACACCACCACTGGTCTAGAGATTAGACACGAATCTTTCCTATACATCATACATTTCAATCTGCTAAATCATCACCTTATGCAGTGACAAGCGCACATCTATGTTACACCCTCATCGAGAGATTTTAACACTCCTTCGGAACTAACCGCTCACCTGGACAAGAGATGGCGCTACTGTGCAACTTTAAACAAGTTAGCTATGAAGTATCTTTTTTGTACTTATTTTTTCAACTTCATTTTTTTATTACTTTTACGGTCATCCCGTGAAATCATACATTTCGTACTAAATACAAACTGAAATATAGATGCACAGAAAAAACCCCAGAAAAAAGACCAATGCTGGGAATCGAACCCAGGTCCTCAGCATTCCGTGCCGCGTGCCATACCCCTACACCACCACTGGTCTAGAGATTAGACACGAATCTTTCCTATACATCATACATTTCAATCTGCTAAATCATCACCTTATGCAGTGACAAGCGCACATCTATGTTACACCCTCATCGAGAGATTTTAACACTCCTTCGGAACTAACCGCTCACCTGGACAAGAGATGGCGCTACTGTGCAACTTTAAACAAGTTAGCTATGAAGTATCTTTTTTGTACTTATTTTTTCAACTTCATTTTTTTATTACTTTTACGGTCATCCCGTGAAATCATACATTTCGTACTAAATACAAACTGAAATATAGATGCACAGAAAAAACCCCAGAAAAAAGACCAATGCTGGGAATCGAACCCAGGTCCTCAGCATTCCGTGCCGCGTGCCATACCCCTACACCACCACTGGTCTAGAGATTAGACACGAATCTTTCCTATACATCATACATTTCAATCTGCTAAATCATCACCTTATGCAGTGACAAGCGCACATCTATGTTACACCCTCATCGAGAGATTTTAACACTCCTTCGGAACTAACCGCTCACCTGGACAAGAGATGGCGCTACTGTGCAACTTTAAACAAGTTAGCTATGAAGTATCTTTTTTGTACTTATTTTTTCAACTTCATTTTTTTATTACTTTTACGGTCATCCCGTGAAATCATACATTTCGTACTAAATACAAACTGAAATATAGATGCACAGAAAAAACCCCAGAAAAAAGACCAGACCAGACCAGAAGAAGGAAGAGAAGGAGTGTTAAAATCTCTCGATGAGGGTGTAACATAGATGTGCGCTTGTCACTGCATAAGGTGATGATTTAGCAGATTGAAATGTATGATGTATAGGAAAGATTCGTGTCTAATCTCTAGACCAGTGGTGGTGTAGGGGTATGGCACGCGGCACGGAATGCTGAGGACCTGGGTTCGATTCCCAGCATTGGTCTTTTTTCTGGGGTTTTTTCTGTGCATCTATATTTCAGTTTGTATTTAGTACGAAATGTATGATTTCACGGGATGACCGTAAAAGTAATAAAAAAATGAAGTTGAAAAAATAAGTACAAAAAAGATACTTCATAGCTAACTTGTTTAAAGTTGCACAGTAGCGCCATCTCTTGTCCAGGTGAGCGGTTAGTTCCGAAGGAGTGTTAAAATCTCTCGATGAGGGTGTAACATAGATGTGCGCTTGTCACTGCATAAGGTGATGATTTAGCAGATTGAAATGTATGATGTATAGGAAAGATTCGTGTCTAATCTCTAGACCAGTGGTGGTGTAGGGGTATGGCACGCGGCACGGAATGCTGAGGACCTGGGTTCGATTCCCAGCATTGGTCTTTTTTCTGGGGTTTTTTCTGTGCATCTATATTTCAGTTTGTATTTAGTACGAAATGTATGATTTCACGGGATGACCGTAAAAGTAATAAAAAAATGAAGTTGAAAAAATAAGTACAAAAAAGATACTTCATAGCTAACTTGTTTAAAGTTGCATAGTAGCGCCATCTCTTGTCCAGGTGAGCGGTTAGTTCCGAAGGAGTGTTAAAATCTCTCGATGAGGGTGTAACATAGATGTGCGCTTGTCACTGCATAAGGTGATGATTTAGCAGATTGAAATGTATGATGTATAGGAAAGATTCGTGTCTAATCTCTAGACCAGTGGTGGTGTAGGGGTATGGCACGCGGCACGGAATGCTGAGGACCTGGGTTCGATTCCCAGCATTGGTCTTTTTTCTGGGGTTTTTTCTGTGCATCTATATTTCAGTTTGTATTTAGTACGAAATGTATGATTTCACGGGATGACCGTAAAAGTAATAAAAAAATGAAGTTGAAAAAATAAGTACAAAAAAGATACTTCATAGCTAACTTGTTTAATGTAAAAAAAAGCAAGCAGCCTCTTTCGGTTACATTTAATTACAAAATACACGCCACGACTTCCGCATTGTTCGCCGTACGTTACTTACCCTAAGCCTACGGGACCCCCCTAAGGTCAGGAGACTGTTTACCCCCTCCGAAGGCCAAGGTCGCGGCTCCAATCGATACGGATGCTGCGGGACGGAGACGCAGGATAACGACGTAACGGAGGGAAGGAGACAGAGAGCTGGAACATTTGGTCTGGGATAGTTTTTGTTGCGTATCTTTTTGTGCTCGTGTGATTTAGCTGGGTGGTTCTTTAGATTAGTTTGTATGGAGTTTTGTGAAGTAATGTTGCATTGTATGAATTGCTTTGGAAGAGTAAACTGCTGGTCTTACAGTAAATAGGTATAGGTATAGGTAGGTATTAAATGACCTTGACGTCTCTCAAGCAGAGGGTCGTGGGTTTAAATCATGGCTCGCACCTCTGTGTTTTTCGGAATTTATGTGCGAAATTACATTTGAAATATACCATGAGCTTTACGGTGAAGGAAAACATTGTGAGAAAACCTGCATACACCTGCGAAGAAATTCAATGGTGTGTGTGAAGTACCCAATCCGCACTGGGCCCGCGTGGTTACTACAGCCCAAGCCCTCTCATTCTGAGAGGAGGCCTGTGCTCTACAGTGGGATGTATATAGGCTCGGATGACGATGGGATTATGTACCTTATTTCTTCACAATATGCGACAGGAGATTGACAGCGGTTGAAACCCTGGTAAAACTAGCTACCCACTTACTTTATACTTTTTTTTAATTTGTACGTACGTACGTAAGCCTCCAAAAATGAGCCGAGCTACTTCGTGTCCCACTGTAAATTCACGCCCCCGGGGAAATCCAAAATGCTTCCGACTTGTATCGCAGTGGAAATATGAACATTATTAAATAACTGGCCATTTTCATTTTAATGTGCGCAATTTTTTTTTTTTTACGTGTGGAAATGGGGTTTTCTTACTCAGAATCACTGCCACATTTTCATAAAGACAAAATCCTTACTTTTGAGTCAGTTTTGTGACTTTTTTTCATATACTTTATATGGGTCGTCGCGAAACGTACACACAAAAATTGTATGGAAAATTGGGGTTTCGCCAAATCTATCGACGCGGAAAAACCTTTATGTCAACGCAATAAGAGCGAAAAAGACGTCGATCGGCTCGGCTACGATTTGGGGAGACCCTTAAGGACTATTTTCATCATCAAAATTAATAGCGCTCTTGATTCTGAGTAAGAAAACCCCAAATTGTCCTCCTAGCTCGCGTTAACCATCAAATCTAGCTTAATTTATTGAATCAGGCGTTGCTCACCCGCAAAGTAATTGTTTCAGTTCATTGAATCTAGCATAACAAGAAGGAGCGACATGGTTAAAGTTACGTGAACGCGTTGAATGCAGATGGCGCAGGATCTTTGGGATGCGGGTCGGAATCGGAAACCTCGAGTGTTTGGGCGTTACCATTACCACCCCCTTCTATCCGAGGCGTAGGCCTCATGGGGTGAATAAGAATAAGGGGGTGTTTCACCACCTTATTGTCAAACTACTGGTCACGTAACCAATTAATAAACTAAGTACTGGACAAATCTGTCGGCTAGTGTTTTTTCAGTTTCACCACTCCGGTCCTGTGCAAACTAAGTACCACTTAACTAATCGTGGGTTTAACAAAAAGTCGGAATGGCAACGTCGCATTTCACGACCACGCGTTCCTGTTCGCACACTTTCGTTCAAAAAGTCACTCATTATTAAAGCAAAAGAAATGGTTAACTATATAATTTTTGAATACATCTATTTTTTTGCATAAACAAATATGTAACATTATAATTGATCCAAAAACGGTATTTATTTACGATACTTTGTTAACAATAACAAAGAAAAATAAAATCACGTAAAACGAATCGAAAAGTGGCGCCAAACCATTTGACAGATAAACTTTTTTTTAATGGCGACATACAAGTTCAGGTAGAACAAACGATTGAGCCACTGAAAAAAAGTTTGTTATTAAAAAATATTACGAAATTTTGGATTTATTTTTAAAATTTCAAATCTTGATATTTAAATTATTTTATGCAATTTAGCATGACCTCTTTCTTTAAAAAATAAAAAATACTTTGATCTATTTTTCTGAAACCGGCTGAAGGGCTCTCCAACCATGGCCACAAAAAATAAACTAACTTTATGTGACGGATAAAAATGCTAAATGCCTCCTGATCTGATGGTCAAATTAAGAAACAGTTTGTCCGTCACTTAGCGCTAATCGAGACTGGTGAAACAGAAATTTTAATTCCATCTGTCAAATAAGGTTATGATTAAGCTAATCCGAACTTTAAGAAAAGTGGTGAAACAGCCCCTAAGAATACTTTATTTGCCAGAATACATATATAAAGGTACAAGATGTTAAGGTACATAGTGGGATGGGGAAGGGTAACGCCTGGGACGGTGCACCCTGGGCAACAACGGGTAATTAATTCCTTGGGAGGAATTAGTTAACCGTTGGCTAATATCCGACTGCGGGGGAAGGAGTCAGCAATGTCCACATGTGCCCGGGCGTTAGTAACCGCTATCGTCTAGGCTGCACGACCGGTACGGTTCCCCTTTGTTAACCCTGGCGGTTAAGGGAGGGAAGACCGCAAACCAGCTCACTCGTTGGTTTAAATCGAATGGTCTGTCTCTTAACCTGACCAAAACACATTTTCTTCATTTTCATTTGGGAGGTAGAACTCCCAGACTGCTTCAGGTTCAAGCTGAAGGAATAAGTGTAGAGCAAGTGCAAACCACAACTTTCTTGGGGTTCCAAATTGACAGCGGACTTAGTTGGGGATCTCACATAGATAGACTATGCAGTGCAATGGGAAGTGCTTGTTTTGCATTGCAACGCCTGGCTCGAGTTGCGCCGCGGCACGCGGTGCGGACTTGCTACTTCGCCACAATCCACTCACTTCTTCAGTATGGTGCTGAGTTGTGGGGGCGTGCTGCTGATTGCCAGCGCGCATTCAGATTGCAGAAGAGAGCTGTACGAGCAATCGTTCGGGCGGGACAGGAGATGTCGGCAAGAACATACTTTAAAGAGTTAGGTATACTCACGCTACCCTCGCTTGTAATATTTCAGACAGCTGTATATGTGCACAGTAATCTGAATGAGTATGGAAAGCGCGCTGATATGGCGGCCCACTTGCTGCGGAATCCTCAAAGGCTCCTTACAGTGAAGCGACGGCTTGCTAAGTCTGGCAAGGTGACACATGTTGTAGGCCCGACAGTTTATAACAGGTTACCTGAAGCGATTACTTCGGCTCCTTCGTTGGACACATTTAGGAGACGACTCAAAAATTGGCTTCTCGAGCACACATCCTACACTTTTGATGAATTTCTTAACTTTCAGCCAGAAACTTCAACTTATTAATTATTATGATGACTATGAATAATATATTAAAATAATTTTAAGAATGACATGTAATGAATATTATGAATAAATGAGTATGAGTATGAGTATGAGTAAGAGTAGCGGTTGGGCCCATGGCCTGTGGTGATTGACTGACTGGGACGGCTAGTTGGCGTCGCGTTGTCTCTTCATGTTCCCGTGGCGTTCACAATGGCAATGGCATCCGTACGGTTTTTAGTGCGTAGGCCCCTGTGGAAGACCCCCACATACCCTCTGTTTCCACGAACAAAGACAAACGTATAAGGCGCATTTTCCGCACCATGTAAAAAAGGACAGCTCTCTGGTGAACCTTTGTTCAGCAGTGGACTTCTTTCGGCTGAAATGATGATGATGAGTGATGACAGGATAAGAGGAGTTGTATCCGAAGACGTACTCTACTTACGCTTCGCTCACCCTAAGATGCCTAACGAAAATTTGCACTCCACGCCTCTGTAACCTATTCAAACTTAGATACCTAAGTACTTACTTAACTACATAGGAAAATATGAAAACCATCAAGCCCCAATTACTGGCTCAGGTGCTGCCGTTCTGCGCGACATTTTAATGCAAACTCCATGAATTTATGGCATCCTGGTATAAATGGCTTGAAAAACTAATAACCATAAGTAATTGCTTTGCAAAGTCGGCTAATTCCGGGGGAATTGCTTGTCTTAGGCTGCGTGCTACGCAATATTCGAAGAATCATAATGATCAACGTCCGTTTAACACATGTTATACATATGTATGTGTAAGTAAAGGGCGTATGTGACCCTTAGAGATGTAAATTCAGCATTTTTTTAAATCATCAACAATAGTAACCCTGCGTACCTGACTTGTTGCCCGCGACTCCGTCTACGAAGAATGCGTTTATCGCTATCCCGCGGGAACCAAGCAATTTTTCGGGATAAGAACTATCCTATATGTTAATCCAGTATATAAACCGTGTACCAAATTACACCAGAATCCGTCAAACCGTTTTAGTGTGAAAGAGCAACAAACATTCATCCTCACTTTCACGTTTATTATAATGTTAGTAGACAAGTAAGTACCTACGGTAAACCAGGGTGCTTTTGATCACATTGGGGCAACTTTGATAGTTTTAAAATCGATATAAAGTCGACATTTTGTCGACATTGTCCATATGAGGTAAATGGTTGACATGTAGACAAAAAGAAGATGGATGAAGACATCGGCAACGAATAAGTAGCAAATGCAAACAAAAATGCATGAGCTTGTCGGCAAACTACTTTTTAAAGTCGCCCGCAGTTCAAAGTCCCGGTTTTCGGTACGAGTATAGTATAAATCTTCCCAGGTGAACTTTTCGCTTCGAGCCCTTATCTTTCAAAACAAACGGTATCGTCATAGTATTAAGGTTCAAATTTAATGTAATGGCTCGAAGCGAAAAAATCACCTGGGAAGATTTATACTATAATAATTATGTTGCTGTTATTTGGATAATGAAGCCGTGGTTGGATAGTGGTAACCTATTTCCTCTCAAACAAATGGTCTTGGGTTTGAATCCGCGCTCGCACCTCAGATTTTTTCGGAATTTAAATGCGAAAATTATGTTTAAAATTTACCATGAGCTTTACGATGCAGGAAAAATTCGAGAGGAAACCTGCACACACCTGAGAAGAAATTCAATGGTGTCTATGAAGTTCCAAAGCTCACTCATTCTGAGAGGAGTCCTGCGGCCTCCATTAGGACGTATATATAGGCTAGGATAGTGAAGATACATACATACAAGTAATATGTTGTTGTTATTTGGAATTCATTAACTAAAATGTTCATTACATTTATTTATACGTCATTTTGATCACGGTTGCAGCTGAGACAACATCCTTGCACATTGTGTGGCACATAAGCAATAGTATGTACGTATGTATACATTGTGGTAAAACCAGCCGGTCCAAATAACGAGGTCGTTCGGCGTCCTAGCAATGCCGTTCCATTGCACCTGTTCAAATAATATATTTACAAACTCAAGACCTCATTACGGCCATATGTTTCAAACTGTATGGTTACGATAATGCGAAGGCAGTTTCGGAGACCACAAAATGTACTTCGGGATGGGAGAATGTACGTTAACAATATACTTTATGTCTCTCGTAGCGAAGGTAGGCCAGTTAGATTGGGTAGTGGTACCGTTGAACTCAAACAATTAATTCGCTCACCCGCGACCTTCAAAGATCGCGGAAAGGTCGCGGGTGAGCAAAGTAATGACTTCAGTTAATTGATACGGACCTCCGCAAAGTAACGCCCTGATTCAATAAATTAGGGGTCTATCAGTTTTGATCTAAATATCGCTAAGGTTCACTTTTCTAACTGAGTAAAATCATTAATCAACAAAAATGCAATTATTAATGATGTTGCAAGGATTATGATGTGTACATTTTATAGTTTTGGATTGTAAATAATCGTTTGTATTAATATTTATATTACTGTATCTTATCTTTACAATTTCTTTTGTGTGCCAAAAATAATAATAAATAAATAAATAACAAATAAGGGAAAATCAACTTCGTTGTATCATGACGTGCAACTTAATTTCAACCGTATTTTTGGCCGACTGTACTCTATAATAGGGATGGCATCACCAATCAACTGACGTACTATTTATAAGCTGTCAAAACACGATTCTTCCATAGATTTTGTATGAAAATTGCGAGTTATGACGTCACTTCTATGCCAGCTTAATTGACTGACTAATTATTTATTGAATCAGGCGTTACTTTGCGGAGGTCCGTATTAATGAACTGAAACAATTACTTTGCTCACCCGCGACCGCCAAGTGAAAGTCGCGGGTGAGCAAAGTAATTGTTTAGACGACCAGATGGCCTAGTGGTTAGAGAACCTGACTACGAAGCTTGAGGTCCCGGGTTCGATTCCCGTGTCGCGGCAGATATTTGTATGAAAAATACGAATGTTTGTTCTCGGGCCTTGGGTGTTTAATATGTATTTAAGTATGTATCTATCTATATAAGTATGTTTATCCGTTGCCTAGTACCCATAACACAAGCTTTACTTAGCTTACTTTGGGACTAGGTCAATTGGTGTGAATTGTCCCGTGATATTTATTTATTTATTTATTTATTTATTTATTGTTTCAGTTTAATAGAAAAGCAAAAAAAAATTCTAAAGTGTGTGTAAAGTTCCCAAGTTACTAACGTTATAATAAAATCAAAAGGTATTGGCCAAATTAATGCGAATTCGTTCCGCTAACCTACAGATTGGTTTAATATAATACGTAACATAAAAATAATAAATTTAAGATTACCATAATCTCCTATTATACATACATGGAATTTAAATCAGATATCTGTTCTAGATCATTAATTTTTCTATGCATTTGGCACAGTAAAGGTAAAAGTGGTTCAAAGCTTATGTTTAATTCAAGAAATAAAATGCGGTAATCGGTAGTAAAAATTGTACAATTTGCCGCACGTCCTAAGCCTTATCTACGAAATTCGATTTTCGAACATTTTATCATGCCATTCCTTTCACGCAAATATTATTAAACATAAAAGTGAAAGGGACGGCACCATACAAACTTCGAATTTTGTAGTAGCCCCTCTAGTTGGTTCTCTTCTATGTAGGATTCATCATCATCATGAACTGAAAAAAATACTTTGCTCACTTGCGACCCCATCTTCAGAATAGATACCGCAACCGTTCACTATGCTATGCTTACCATAGTGAACGGTTGCGGTACCTACTCTGAAGATGAGCTTTGGTTAGGTTCGAAACGCGTCAGTGTAGTTTAGTGGTGGTGATAGTTGGGTTTGTGTGATTTGTGTGTTCACTTGGAGGTGGAGGAACTGCATGAATACGCATTTCTTGCATAAACGTAGCTACCGTAAGGTCGCGGGTGAGCAAAGTAATTGTTTCAGTTCATTAATATGGACCTCCGCAAAGTAATGCCGAATTCAATAAAACATTCGGTTTACTAATGTTTCAGCGAAAAATTTTCGCAAAATGATTCATAATTTGGCAAATGTTTACTTTTTCTGAAACTGTAAACATTTCAGGATTGTTATAAACAAACCTAACCTAACCTACAGGATAGCCCTGAAATATATCCTGAATAGTTTACAGTTTCAGAAAAAATAAACAGTTGCCAAATGAAACATTGAAACACACAATAACAGCAACTAACGAATGACTCTTCTACTAAGGACTAAGCGAATCAGCACGCGAACGTTGTCATTTTGAGACCTGTGTCCAGCAGTTGGACGTAAATTAAACAAAAGAGATCACTGACTCGGAAGAAAGCTTAAAAATCTCGCCCCTCCTTACGTAGGTTTAAAACCCGAGAAACGTAGCTACATTTTACGAACCAATCCACCAAATTGCAGCAGAAAATCCCGACATTTTCCACCCTTTTTATTTCCAGTTGCAACTTGCAAACCGTTTCACCTTTGCACTTTGCCATGTTGGGGAGAGTAGGTCATGCGTTACTCACTTCGTTCAGGGATTTGTTTCACCACCGGTTGCCATGACGACCGACGGCCCCGACTCGACCTGCAAATAGAGAGGTACCAATGAAAACCATTAATTGTCTGGAGGCGAAAACCTTAGTTCCTCGATCGATTCTAATGCGGAAGGCGAGTCCTTCCAGCGAAGGACTGGCTTGGTTAAAGCTTACGTAACATATGTATGTGTTTTCACTTAAATTGTACAAAAATAAAGAAACTAATGAAATTGGCAAACGTTCGATGTATTTTAGAATTCATCGGAAATGTTTAATAGTAGATTGATAAACAAGAGTCGTAGGTGATTAATTACACCCAAGATATTTAGGCGCACGAGCGTGCAAAGCGAGCAAGGGTGCTTATAATTCGCGGGTGTAATTTGATAATTTACACTCGAGTTGAACCCTATATTTTTCATCACAAATGCGAGGAAATAAAGAAAAACCGTTATGCTAAAAATGTATACGCAATAGGGATGTTGACACCACCAATCAACTGACGTACTTTTTATGAGCTGTCAAAACACATTTCTCCCATAGAGTTTCTATGGCAATAGCAACATTATGACGTCACTTGTTCGCATACTCAATTAACTAACTATTTATTTGTTTTAAAGCAACAAAAAATCTAATTTTGCAGTTAATCGAAAATTAATCTGGTTTTCAGGGCTAAAATAAAGCGTTTTTTTACTGGAGTCGTGTCTTTGAATTATTTTTTAATGGTGTCAACATCCCTATTTGTAGCAGAGCGGAAGAAAATTGATCGCGCCAAATCGTCTTTTGTTTTTTTTTTAATGGCCTCGCGCTCTTTGTCTTTGGCACATTCAGAAGCATTATGCCAGCATGGAGGTTTGGAGGTAAGTATTACGCATTACAGTCTCCTTGGTTACCAGTTCGTGAATACAAAGGAGCACCATTCGATTTTTAAATTTACTTACATCCCTAAAGATGGAAATCGAATTTACAACACGGATTTCAAGTTAAATGCAATCTACTTTCAGAGCTTAAGTGATGAAAATGTATAAACTCTTATAATTCCTTTACCACCAAGGTTCAATGTCATTTGTCGGGCTTAAAACATCAAAAATCATTCTCACTTACAAGTCAATGTGACAACCAGCCACATTGTTTTTGTTCTGTCGTGGGAACTGTCATAAATAATGGTAGATAAAGTACTTAATTAGTCAACAATACCAATAAATGTAAAATCAACTTTCTAAACCTAGAGGCACAACAATTAATCAAATTTCTCACAAATAAAGTTCCTTAACTTCCATCCACTAAATAAAAACAAAAGCAATGAAGCTCACACGAGGTCGCCTGCAAAATCATTTGTATAAGACATCGAGTAAATCTGACATTTGCAATCTTGAGGGTCCTTCGTGACAGGCTCTCGATATGGGTAAGACTGAGTTGAAAGCCTTCAAGGATTTAGAAGTAATCAATTGTGAATATTGTGATCGACGATACCAAGTATCTTGTCAATTCTGTCTTGGTTTGGACCGATTTCAAAAATTCTTCTGCCATTAGAAAGCTACATTATCACTGAGTGACATAGGCTACTTTAAAAAAAAATCACGGTCGTAGGTCGAATAGTTTAGCTAGCACTAAGAAACTAGACCTAAAATCCAACATTTCTGAAATTTTCTCTAAAATGCTCATAACTCTGAAACAAATGAAAATCGCTGAACATACATGGGGGTCGTTTCGGTAGCTCCTGAGGTCCTCTACCTTTGGTCTTTGTTTGATCCACCCCCCCGTATACATCCTGTATAACAAGTTTGGTATGAAGTATCTTTTTGTATTTTCATTTTGAATTGTATAACTATGTAAATATTTCAAGCGTCTACCTGTTGCCGTTATCAACAAAACGAGAAAAACGAGCAAAAAATGAGATACGCTTAATGACAGACAGACAGACGGACAGACAGCGGAGTCTCAGTAATAGGGTCCCGTTTTTACCCTTTGGGTACGGAACCCTAAAAAACGGTTGGGAAATGAATCAGTAGGAGAAATATA
This sequence comes from Archips crataeganus, assembly GCA_947859365.1. Lineage (NCBI taxonomy): Eukaryota > Metazoa > Arthropoda > Insecta > Lepidoptera > Tortricidae > Archips > Archips crataeganus. Next base: position 16,998,489 of record OX402064.1, read on the forward strand.
TTCATAACGTCCGTTGACTATATATCATCTATTTCGTCGAAAGTGTCAAATCTTTTTAAACAAAGATTAGTCTACCTGGGCCAATCAACTTTTTTTTGTAAATTTCTTTTTACTCCTTTACAAGTAACTCTGTAATATCTGGTTAGTGAAACCATGATTTTGCAGTAATTAGATAAACTGTTTATCATAGTGCGTATGTGAAAACCAAAAAAAAAAAGTATTTCTATGAAAAAATCCGGTCACCCAGGGGAAATACCACTATTTTCATACAAATTTCGGGGACAACATTATCCCCTGGGTCACCCACGAAATAGAAGCTAAACAAAATAAAATAAATATGGCAATTACACCATTATTGACTACAAAAATCTAGGGTTTTGAAAAGTATACCTACTTTAAATAAGGAAAAATAATCAGTTTTTTAATTATTTCGGTTTTCATAGAAAGTAGCAGAAAATCGTTTACAAAAAAAAAGGTGATTGACCCACCTACCTACACAACTCCGGTTGGTCTAATGCTCTAAAACTGTGTTTTTCAATCTGTGGGTCGCGACCCCCTGGGGGTCGCGGATGCCCCTTAAGGGGGTCGCAATATCTACCAAATACTCTCACCGTTATAGTGTATGATTATTCAATGTTTGTATTATCAACGTCAGATAATACAAATAACTGTAAGTGGAGGTAAGCAGGGGGTCGCCAAATATTTTTCAAACCAAAGGGGGCCGCGTCTGGAAAAAAATTGTAAAACACTGCTCTGAAATGTACGCTTCTTGATTGTATGAATAATTATCTTTGACAGAGACTGTACGCTTCGTCTAACACTCCATCCAGGCGTGTTAGAAAACTGGACTAGATTTTTTAATCAATGAGACGTCTAGATTATATTTCTTTGCAATGCAATTAGGGTTTCTGACAGGTGGAATATTCCTAGATGACGTTAGTATCATGAGGTCTGTTTGTTACTGTCTTGCTTGTGATTGCGATAAAAATAGTTCGGTAAAAAAAATATAAAGATTGAGTTAAAAACGCTGAAACAAAACACGTTTCTTGTATGACGACCCTTTTCATTTTTAACATGTTTTTTATTTTTAGTAATTGTTGTTATAACGGCCAGTAGGTAATCGGTAAAAATTTCGAGTATATTCTATTAATGTCATTATAAAGATCGAGTTAAAAACGCTGAAAAAAATCACGTTTCTTATACGACGACCCCCTTTAATTTTTAAGTTTTTTATTTTTAAAATTTGTTGTTATTACAGTTTTAGAAATAGACCCCTGTCACAGTGACAGACGGATGGACGGACAGACAGCGGAGTCACAGTAATAGGGTTCCGTTGGCACCCTAGTAAAGAAAAATGTCGGAACATACATACATACATAGGGTTTATTCAGATAGCCCTCGAGCTGTCCTACCCGTCCCATATTTCACCAACGTGACATTGTTAGTGACATATGTCGAGAGACATTATAAGTACCACTAGCGGGTTCTTTGCACTGAACGTGTTAATAACAATTATGTTGTGAAGAGAATATTTTTTTCTAGTCGACATGTTTGTAGATTTGTCGGTAAATCTTGAAATGAGATCAAAGCTGTCAGTCTCGAGTTACAATTGTAGTATTTGGTGGTTAACATACGCGTCTGTACCGTCTTAATATTTTTTTTTTTTTTTTTTTTTTTTATATAAGAGGTGGCAAACGAGCAGACGGGTCACCTGATGGAAAGCGATCACCGTCGCCCATGGACACCCGCAACACGGGGGGCATCACAGGTGCGTTGCCGACCCTTTTAGGAATTGGTAGGCTCGTTTTTTAAAGATCCCTAAGTTGTAACGCTCCGGGAATGCTGCCGCAGAAAGCTGATTCCAGATCTTTGTCGTGCGAGGAAAGAAGTTTCGCTTAAAACGCACGGTACTAGAATGCCAATCATCAAGATGGTGAGGATGGAAAGACAAACGGTTCCTCGAAGTGCGGTAGTGGAATTTAGCCGCAGGCAGCAATTCGAACAGTTCGTCAGAACACTCCCCATGATAGATACGGTATAATATACAGAGAGACGCCACATCCCTCCGCAAAGCCAAAGGATCGAGTAGGCCAGAGAGTGCCTGATTACCGACAAATCGAGCAGCTCTACTTTGGACGCGGTCAAATGGAAGAATTTGGTACTTGGGTGCCCCAGCCCAGAGATGAGAGCAGTACTCCATGTGCGGCCTAACCTGCGCCTTATAAAGTTGTAAGCGATGGGCTGGCGAGAAGTACCGTCCCGCTCTATTAAGCACCCCCAATTTTTTAGAAGCTAACTTAGCTTTGCCTTCCAAATGACCACGAAACTGAACATCACTCGAAATGTCGACACCCAGGATCCCAATAGACGATTTGGCATCAAGGGGAGTACCATCAAAACAAGGCGAAACAACAAAGGGATCCTTTTTAGTGGAGAACGCGCATACTTGAGTCTTTTGGGGATTAAACTGAACTAAGTTTAGTCTACCCCAATCTGCGACATGCTTCAGCATGATCTCAATTTGAGACTCAAGTATATTCCGGCTTTCAATGACGTGTTCCCTGGATAAATTAGCGCGACCGGTATAATACGTATATATATATTTCGCATGTAATTAAGGTGGTGATATAGGGGCCTGGACTTTCGCTTGACACTATTTCCCGGGGCATCCTGTATAACTGAGACGAAACCTGTCTCAACGAACTTTGGCCAAAACAAGACTGGACTTAAATAAAAAGTTGTCCAACTTGAAACTGGTGATAATGAACGTAAAGTAATTGAATGCTGAATCCTAAATGAGTTCCGGATTCGAGAGGATTACATTTGCGTGACGCCAGCGTAAAAACGATTGCATCTTTCGACGAAGGAATTTATACTTTAAAGTCTTAAAGAAGAAGCCATATTTTTGCTTACGTCGGAAGCAAGAGATATTGAAATTTAATGCTAATCTTTTGTTATTGGTACGGAAGAAATTTTTTAGGGTCTTTGATCTGTATTTTAGGATGTTGAGCAATTTACCGGACGAACGGATAGCCTAGTGGTTAGATGGTTAGAGAGCCTGACTACGAAGCTTGAGGTCCCGGGTTCGATCCTCAGCGAGCAGATATACAGGGTGTTACAAAACTACCCGTAAAGCCGAAAGGAGGTTAAATGGGGCCTTATAACGAGTCCATTCACAATATTTAAGAACCGTAATAACGCTGTATAAAAAAAAAAATATTTTCACTGATGTGCAAACCTTATTTCAGTAAAATTAAAGAGTAAACTTCGCAGAATGTACCTACATTTCTATCTAATTCGCGGAACGACAAAAATTTTAAAAGACCTAACCTAACCTAACGAAACAACCTAAACGAACACTTCTCGATCTAACACGCTCTTCCATCTCGGCAACCGTGGGCAATCGGAGAAATACACTCTGTCCTCCACATAAACGTCTCTTGTCCGTTTTTACACGCTTTATATTAGCTTCACCTGTATGTTTTTACACGCTTTATATTAGCTTCACCTGTATGTTTGTATGTATGTATGTTTGTATGTATGTTTGTTTGTAACCGACTCCTTAGGGCGCGATTTTGACCCACTTCCCGGTTTCCGATTGAGCTGAAATTTTGCACATATGTGTAAATTGGATGACAATGCAATATTATTGTAACATGGAGCTGATCTGATGATGGAGCTGGATGGTGGCCATAGGAACTATGTAATAAAACAACACAACCCCATCGAGTTTGGGCTCGTTTGATTCGTCTTGACGAGCACTTTGATCCCATATGGTAACCAGGGTCTGATGATGGAGCTGGAAGATGGCCAAAGGCACTCCACAATAAAACGACACAACCCCATCGAGTTTGGGCTCGTTTGATTCGTCTTGACGAGCACTTTGATCCCATATGGTAACCAGGGTCTGATGATGGAGCTGGAAGATGGCCAAAGGCACTCCACAATAAAACGAAACAACCCCATCGAGTTTGGGCTCGTTTGATTCGTTTTGACGAGTACTTTGGTCCTAGATGGTAACAAGGGTCTGATGATGGAGCTGGAAGGGGGGTAGGTGGCGGGGTGGGGGGAATGGGGTATGGGTTAAGGGGGTCGGCGGTTTAGAGGGTTGGGGGTTAGGGTGTGGCGGTTGGGGTTAGGGGATAGGGGGGGGGGGGGGGGTTTACGGGAAATAGGGTGGGGGTGTTGGGGGGTTCGGGGGTAAGTGATTTTGGGGGGGTTGTGGGAAATGGGGAGGGGGTAAGAGGCCTAGATGGTAACAAGGGTTTGATGATGGAACTGGAAGGGGGGGCGGTAGGTGGCGGGGTGGGGTGTAGGAGGGGTTGAGAGGAAGGGTAGGGGGGGTAGGGGGGGGTTCCGGGTGTTTGGGGGGTTCGGTGTTACGGGGGTTGGGTTTAGGTGGTTCGGGGGTTTGTAAAATGAGGAGGGGGTAAGGGGGGTTTGGGGAAATGGGGTGGGGGATGTTGGGGAGTTGCGTTTAGGGGGTTTGGGGGTTGTAGGTGAGGGGGATAAAGTTAGAAAGAAAAAAAATGCAACTAAAAAATAGAAAATAAATAATAGTTTAAAAAAACTAAAAAGCACGCTTTAAAAAATAAAAAATAAATTTTAATTAATTTCAATTCACTATTCTTATAGTGCAGTAAAAAATCTTAATAAGCAATTATTATATTGTTATATCCAGATCAAAATTTGTAAGCAATTCTAAATATTGATAAAATAAATAATAATAGTTTAAAATATTTTATTGTAAAAAAAGCGTGGGGTGCTTTTTAAGATGTTATCAAAATGATAATCCTTGACAATTGACACCATGCACCCCACGCTTTTTTTACAATAAAATATTTTAAACTATTATTATTTATTTTATCAATATTTAGAATTGCTCACAAATTTTGATCTGGATATAACAATATAATAATTGCTTATTAAGATTTTTTACTGCACTATAAGAATAGTGAATTGAAATTAATTAAAATTTATTTTTTATTTTTTAAAGCGTGTTTTTTAGTTTTTTTATTTTAAAGTTTGTTTTGATATTTGAATTGTAACTTCGGAAGCCGTCGCCGTTCCGTAGATCGCTCCAAACGAAGGCCAAAGCCCCGTGCCCTTTCTAAAGGACATTGTGCTGAAATATAGCCCAAGTTTCAAGGGATTCGAAGGTCCGTGACCTTTGGAGTGAAAAGGTTGAAACTTGAAACATGTTTTGTCAGCGCAGTTTCGTTGTAACATATGGTTAGGGATATTCGGTAGGACCAAGAGCAAGCAAAGACAATTATTTATAGCCTATAGTTTGTATTTTTTTACATTAAGGGGCTGTTTCAGCACCCACTGATTAATTTTATTAATTTTAACTGACGGATAAATGTGATGCCGTCTCCGTCTATTCGAACAAAACAAGCAGAGACGGCATCACATTTATCCATCAAACAAATTTGATCAATGGATGGTGAAACAGGGGGTTAGAGTAGATTTAACATTTTTATTAGAGTAGGTATATACTTCCTATAAAGGCCGGCAACAGATAGGTGACTCTTCTTGATTTGTTGATATTTATGAGCGGTGATCATTTTCCATCAAAATCACTTGCTCGTTTGCCTCCCTCTCATAATAAAAAAAAAGCTAATGAAATTAGATTTCATCATCCCAGCCTATATAAATCACACTACAGGGCACAGGTATCCTCTCAGAATGAGAGAACTTGGGCCGCAGTTCCCACGCGGGCCCAGAGCCACTTCGGAACACATAACATTCAATTATTCTCAGGTGTGTGCAGGTTTCTTCAGATGTTTTCCTCCACTGTAAAGCTCATGATAAATTTCAAATGTAATATCACACATAAATTCCGAAATACTCTGAGGTGCAAGCCTGAGCTTGATCCCACGACCCTCTGCTTAAGAGGCCATAGGCCAATCCACTAGGCCACCACAGCTTTGACCCCTTACGCAGCTAAAATCTTAGCAAGAACAAGTCGAATGTCTTAATAATTTCCAACTTTCAATCCACTTGATTGTCGCGTCGCCCATCAAATAAGAGCGAACCACAAAAACCACGGAAACAAACAAACAATCCTTGAACTTGGCAAGACATCGCCGGCACACCAAAACATGACCTCACTCTGTCACGCGAAACTGGATCGTAAAACATTAAGCAATAGAGTTATCAAGGCTGCACGGCTATTGTGGTATAACGCAGTTCATTGCCTGTCGACAAAAAGCGTGGAACCTTAGCAGTCTGAGCACGCTATTGCATTGCGTCTTAAACCATTAAGCCAACCGGAGGCGTCAAGCATACTTATTTTATTTAGCCATAACCTGAGACTTAAGTAGATGTGGTAATTGAGGTAGTTCAATTGAAATTCTAGATTTTAATAAATCACAACGGGATTCCCTGAAATTCATCGTGGCCGTTGCATGAAGAACAAACATACAAAATTTAAGTCTCTACATATACTTGTGGTTAAGATTACAGTGTTTTACGTGCGCATCCCGATCTATGAAATTTTCCGATATAAAAACTATCCTACGTCCTTCTCAGAGTTTCAAACTAACTCCATGCTAAATTTCATCTAAATCGGTTCAGCGGTTTAAGCGTGAAGAGGTACAGACAGACAGACACACTTTTGCAGAGACAACGAACTGAGGACCCACTCCTTGTTTTGATATCGGTTAAATAGTACTTATAACTTTTCTTTTTATCTACACATTTTGTGCTTCTCTACCACAGAGGAACACTGTCTTGGGCTTTGCGCCACGCCACACAGTCGCGTAATGGATGTGACTGACAGGTAACTACTAAAAGCCAACACAAACCGGGAGCGCGGGGCGTCGACGGAGCGTGCCCAGCGCGCTCTGTAGCACTGAATCAAATATACGGTGACACACACCGGCAGCGCGGCACACCGTATTTGATTCTGTGTTATTGACCGCGCTGGGCACGCTCCGTCGGCGCCCCGCGCTCCCGGTTTGTTGCGGCCTTTATAGTCGTTGACATCTCCTGTTGGTTTAATTATCTAAGCAATACATAGGCATTGTTTTAGATGCTCATATATCGATCTAATAACTTCATTGTTCTAATTTGAAGTCTTTGGTTATAATTACTGCAAGCTATTCAACAGAATGGTGGTATAGTGCACGTTGGAAGAATAGGTAATTAGATAGGAATGAACCAAATAGTGTATACATATAGGTATGACCTATCCAATTTTATAGCACATTACTGCGAATTGAGATTACACACACCACTGAATTTCTTCTCAGGTGTGTGCAGGTTTCTTCACGATGTTTTCCTTCACGGTAAAGCTGGTAATAAAGTAAATTTCTAATTTAATTTCGCATATAAATTTCTGGTGATTTGACCTTATGGTCTCTCAAGCAGAGGGTCGTGGGTTCGACTCCCGGCTCGCACCTCGAGTTTTTCGGAATTTATGTGCGAAATTACATTTGTAATTTACCATGAGCTTTACAGTGAAGAAAAACATCGTGATGAAATATGCAACGCCTGAGAAGAAACTCAATGGTGTGTGTAAAGTTCCCGATCCGCACTGGGCCCACGTGGGAACTACGGCCCAAGTCCTCTCATCCCTGTGATGATGATGAGTAGGCTAGGGCGAGAGAAGTCACAGTTAAAAGCTAGTCAACACAAATATCAGCAGGTATAAATAAGTAACATCAACTGTAATTAATGCCGAGGCGTCGACCAACTACAAATCGGACCACTCGTTTTTATTCACTTTCTAAACCAATCAAGATTAGAAATTAAAGGAAACATCGATAATTGTAGCTGTAAAAGACCACTGGCAGTTTATGGTGTTTATTTTAATACATTTTGTTTCTAGGACAGCTAAAGAGTGGAATTCCCTACCACTGTGTACAATCTGGTTGTTTTCAAGTCTAGGGTGAATGAGCAGAGCATTTACCTACTAGGTACGCGCGCACCATCGTTGACCTGATCTTCGTTTTCCAGGCGTGATTGTTATCAAACGCAGCCCTATACATACTGTATAAAAAACCGGCCAAGTGCGAGTCAGACTCGCGCACCGAGTGTTCCGTACAAATTTTTAGGTATATCAAAATATACGCCGTAAACAGATGTAACTATAATAAATTAATCAAGTGTTAGCAGAACCCAGTACCTCTACCATGAGTTTACACTAGTTTACAGTGACCGTACTCGCTAGCGACGGCGTAAATGATTTGTATGGAGTAATGTACTTCCGTAAGTGACCGCTAGAGGCGCTGTACAATACTCGAATCCATACAAATAATTTACGCCGTCGCTAGCGAGTACGGTCACGTCAACTAGTGTAAACTCATGGTAGAGGTACTGCTTCTAAGTAAAATGTACGCAGTGTGGGATCGATCATTTTATATTGGTTAATTTGGACCCCCTTAATATTTAATATTCGTCCGCGAAGAATGGGGGGGTGGGATAAAAAATAGCTTACGACCTATTCTCATACCTACCGAGTGTAGAGAAAAAAGTTTCATAAAAATCGGCCAAGCCGTTTCGGAGTAGTTCGGTAACAAACACCGTGACACGAGATTTTTATATATTAGATTATTTGTTGTTGTAGGGTCAACGTCATAAATAAGTGATCACTTTTGAACCTTGTCACTTTAACGTCATGTTTGAAAAGTCATACGAAATTTGAAACGACTGAAAGCGACAAGGTACAAAAGTGATCACTTATTTATGTTATGACGTTGACTACCTACCAGCCACAGTAATACATAATCGGTGAAAATTTCAAGTGTCTAGTTAACACCAGTATAAAAATCGAGTTAAAAACGCTAAAAAAACACGTTTCTTGTATGACGACCCTTTCATATTTAACTTTATTTTATTTTTGGTACCTATTTGTTATTATTATTATAGTGGATACAGAAATAAATCTGTAAAAATTTTAACTGTCTAGCTATCACCGTTCATGAGATACAGCCTGGTGACAGACAGGCGGACAGTGGAGTCTTAAATAAATAAATAAATAAAATAAATAAATAAATATCTTGGGACAATTCACACCAATTGACCTAGTCCCAAAGTAAGCTTAGCAAAGCTTGTGTTATGGGTACTAAGCAACGGATAAACATACTTATATAGATAAATAAATACTTAAATACATAGAAAACATCCATAACTCAGGAACAAATATTCGTGCTCATCACACAAATAAATGCCCTTACCGGGATTTGAACCCAAGACCTCTTGCTTCAACCAACTAGGCTAAAGCGGTCGTTAAGTTTCAATAGAGAGATCTCTCTTCAGGCAGATGTTATGCCTGGGGACCGAAGTCCAAAAGTCCAAAAGTCTTAGTAATAGGGTCCCAATATACTGTTTTAAACTTTCGTGATTTTTACTCATAATTACTAAACTAAACGGGACTGTTAAAAATCGCCAAGTAAATAAGTCAGCCATAGCCGAGCATTTGTTGGAGTCAGGACCAAACCACTGGATTGAACTGCACAATCCCAGAATTCTCAACGGAACGTCATTTCTACTCTAGAATGGTGCGTGAAGCGGTTGAAATTAAAAAACACAAAAATTTTAACCGGGAGGATGGATATAAGCTTTCGTCTGCGTGGAATCCTGTTATAAACAAATGTTGGCGTCGGCAGGAGTGTTCGGAGAGGTCGTCGGATGTTGTGAGTGTTGTGTGTCGGTGTGATGGGGTGCCGTTAAAAAATCTTGATCAAGTGCGGGTAGTTCGAGATACGGGTGCTGATTCTAATCGGGATCAAGTGCGGGTAGTTCGAAAGACTCGTGCGGCTAAACGAACTTGACACCCTACACTTCAGTTGACTCGTGACCACGGTTGCTGCAATGTGGCCGAAACGTCGAGGTAAATAAATAAATATTTAGTGCGTGATAAGTCCCGTTTAGTTTAGTAATTAATAGGGTCCAGTTTTCAACAGGACGGCCGACGGGGTAGTAAGGTTCTAGAGGGTGAGAAGTTCCCCAACTAGATGGACTTCTATGAGGACAGCTCAGGAGCGATCGTTGTGGAACCTTTGGGAGAGGCCTTTATCCAACAGTGGAGGACTTTTGGCTGATAAGAAACTGCAGTTCCATTTTTCAGTCCACCATCATCATCATCATCATCATCATCATCATCATCATCATCATCATCATCATCATCATCATCATCATCATCATCATCATCATCATCATCATCCAAGCCTATACAGGGTTATTTTTAATTCACTGACATCCTCTTAACCCTAAATTCCTATCACTCAAACAAATGTTTTTTGTTTTACGACTTTTTAAAATGAAGCACTTTTTTTCCCATACAAATACACAGAGTATCGTAAAAATAAGAGGAAATCTCAAATTTTCAAAACGTTATTACACCAAAAATATTAAGTTATAGCAGCCCGTCCCGGCTTCGCACGGGGTAGACAATTATTTATTTTTGGAAATTTGGATATAAAACACTTTTTTTCACAAATATTTTTATTTATTAAAAAATTATTATTTATTATTTATTAATTATTACAGACGTGCACGCCCCACTCCTGTATTTCAGTGCCCCCTCCACCCCGCCCGCCGCGATGCCCGGCGCGCTTTTCAGACTGCATCGCAAACAACGGCCACGGCGCTATGGCGGTTTTGTTTACTGTTTGAATTTTTTAATTCGTAATATCTTTTGAATGGAAAGTCCAATTTAAATAATTTAAAAACTATTTTATAGGTAGTTAAATGGTCTTTACCATAAAATAATTTATTTGGATAAGGATTAATATAAACACATAAATAGCATGGTTTGAATTTGGTTAGCATTTTCATTAATGTTTAAAATGAAAAAAGTTGTTGTAGTGACATAACTACAATAGTTGGACATATGCTACCGCGGAGTTTTTTGTAGACATTATGATGTTCTTCAATATTGTTGTACATTATTTTGTTCTATCGCTAATAGTTTCGGCAGCGCATTCGACGAAAGACATTTTAAGACTCATTTTTCTACACCTTCGGTTACATTGTTCAAATTTTACCAAGGATCCCTAATTTTTTTCAAAATGAAATGTAGCCTATGTCAAATTGGAAGAATGTAGCATTCTATTGGTGAAAGAATTTTTTAAATCGGCCCAGTACTTTTTGAGCCTATTCATTACAAACATACAAACATACAAAAATAGGTACAAATCTTTCCTCTTTATAATATTAGTGTAGATTAGTGTAGATGTAGATAGTGTAGATGACAAAAACCGTAAAACAAAAAACATTTGTTTATGTGGTAGGAGTTTAGGGTTAAAAGGATGCTAGTGAATTACAAATAACCCTGTATACTTACGTCCCACTGCAGAGCCCAGGCCTCCTCTCAGAATGAGAGGGCTTGGCCCGCAGTTTCCACGCGGGCCCACTGCGGATTGGGAACTTCACACACACCATCGAATTTCTTCGCAGGTGTATGCAGGTTTCCTCACGATGTTTTCCTTCACCATAAAGCTCATGGTAAATTTCAATTTTTAGGCCACGACGGCTAAACATTTTTAAGTCCAACTGGCAACAATTGCACCATATTCATTTATGTATTTCTTCGAATGCTACGAATAAATATCCTGCCTATTCGATATTGTATCTGGTAACCCTGTGTATTTCTGTCCATGGTCACATTACTAATGGATGATTCTCGTTACTGATACCGTGAATTTCTTACTTATCTGGGTCTATCTCGAAACCGGAGAATAAATACTGGAATATACAAAGTTATCCCATTCATTACTGTCATTGCGTATAATGCCATTTAATTTATTTATACTCAGCCTAAGCGTCACATTTTTTGCGTATTACGAACATGGGGTTGCCAGTACAAAGGCGTAAAATTTATTGTTTTTGATTCGAAATGTGATTTATGTTTTATATGTAGTAGATATTGGAAATGATTAATAATTCATACGGGAAAATATTTAGCAAACATTTCGAGTTCTAATTGTTTTCATCTATCTAATATAATTAACTATAATCAATCTAATATAATTAACTAATCATAATGCTAACTGTTGTCGATATGTACATAATATAATAATATGTTTGTTTTTGGCTTAAAATTTAGCACGACTTGCTTTTTCTTTGTCGAAAAGTTAGTCTTTTTATTAGTGTATCTCATTTCGTCTCGACCTAGGTATATGCGTTCCACTGCATGTCGGCAGGGGGATAAGGTTGGGCCGTAGTTCCCACGCGGGCCCAGTGCGGATTGGGAACTTAACAAACATCTTTAAATTTCTTCGCAGTTGTATCCAGGTTTCTTCCACAAGTTTCCCTTCATTGTTAAGCTCATAGCAAATTTCAAACGTTTGGGAAAGCGTAGTGTGGGACGCCCTGCGACACGTTGGACTGATGACCTTAGGAGGACAGCTGGCAGTGGGTGGACGAGGGAAGACCAGGATCGCGAATGTTAGCGCAATATGAGGGAGGCCTACGTCCAGCAGTGGACGGACAATGGCTGTAGGTATAGGTAGATAGAAATTTCAAATGTACTATCGCACATAAATTAAAAAAAAAACTGAGTGCTAGGCTAGAGTCGACTATGAGTTAATGGTTTACAAAATAGGCTGGTGCAGAATATAAGTGAGTCGATATCGTTCCAGGCGCTATTTCCCGTCAGAAATGGCTGTTGACGTGCATAAGCTCGCGCCTCAAATGGGAATTCCTGGACGCCGATTGCCGGTCGGGTTTTAAACGATCGTTAAACGCATTGTACTGTGTATTTCTCTTTATCGAAGTCAGGAATTATAATACCTATTACTACAAGTTTTTATTTCACTCGTAATGTTTGTATACAGGATGTCCGTGAAGTCGACGTTAAGCCGAAATCAGATAAAAGGCCAACTTATATTTGTTATCAAAAAAATACAAAAAAATAAGTTATTACCTACAAAATTATAGGCATTTAAAAAAACAAAGAAGGCCATCGTTCTTTGATAGTCTTTTCGCTCCTATTGCTACAAATCTAAAAAAAAATTCTTTATTTTTGTAAAGTAATCCTGAATAATGCTTCTGGGAATCGTTGTTTAAAATTTAGGGCCAACTGCTTCAGGTTTAAAGAAAATTTCACTCTATGATTAACCAATTTTTGAACATTTATATTTCTCTCAGGTTTAACTGACTGCAGTCAGTAGTAATAGTCACTTGCCAAATTCGCGTGGTACATTTTTTTCAGTACCTAGTCTGTTAAAACTGGGCGAAATATTAATTTTCAAAAGTTGGTTTGGCAAACAGTGACATTTTCTTCAAATCTGAAGCAGGTTGGTCTAAATTTTAAACAGACGTCATGGTGGTCATTCATAGCAAAGTAAACGTGGACATGGACAGGGCACATTGCCAGAATGGACGAGAACCGCTGGACAAGGCGAGTCCTTGATTGGGGGTATGTATTACAATATCGAAGTACGAAAGACCGAATGTATTAAAACATTGAATGGGTCAAAAGACCGACACGATTTTTTCAGAAACCGTAAACTTTTCAGAATTTATTAAAACGGCATCATACAGAACCCATTAGGTTAGGTTAGGTTTGGTTTATAACAATCTTAAAAAGTTAACGGTTTCAGAAAAAAATCGTGACGGTCTTTTGACCCCTTTGAGGATTCAGCTAAAGGGAGGCGCCTTGAAGCGCATTTCCCCTCTGCCAAAGGTATGAACCCGCCGGGTATAACCGTTATACAAAGTTCCAGGACACGCAAGCCCGGGTACGCGTACCCGAGTGCGCGCAGTTCGTACGCAGCTTTACATCCAAGATTGGATCATGAAAAGGTCAACACGACGACGATGATGATGACGTTATTTGGTGACCAAGCAAGTACAGACAAACAATAAGAACAGTCAGCAACAATAATTGCTATTAACACAAATCTTTTAATAGGATTTCAGTAAATGAACATAATCGTTGCATCGCTCGGCGCTCTATCGAAATATAGCCTAGATTACTTGGCAAAGAATTCACATTATGTTACTTCTTATTGTTCCAAAACGTTACTAAAAGCTGAAGGTCACTGAGCAGTGTGAAATTCATTGTAATTCACAAAAACAATGCTTAAATGTAATTGAGTAATCATTGAACGCAAACTAACGCAAGATTATGTGGGAACAAAACATAATACGCTAAGCAATCGACGCACATTTTTGAGGTTATTTTATATTGTAGCAGAAAATTTTAAAAAAGAGTAAGTTTTTAATCCCGTTATAATCGGAGACACTGCTCAAAGTTGTTGACGACTATATCTACCTGGGACATACAATCCAATTAGGTAGGTTCAACTTCGAGAAAGAGGTCAATCGACAAATTAAACTCGGCTGGGCAGCATTCGGGAAGCTCCGCAATATCTTGTCATCGAATATACCGCGTGTCTCAAGTAGTCTTTGACCAGTGTGTGTTGCCAGTGATTACTTATGGCACTAAGACGTGGCTGCTAACGATGGCCCTCATAAGAAAAGCTTACTTAACTTATTTTAGTTATTACTCAAAACGCTTCTCTCGCGGTTTTCCCGTGTTAACAAATACATAACGCCTGTATCTCAAAAAGGTTAAGCAGAGCAAAACGAAACGCTACATTTAGGTTTCGGGACTACTTTTATTTCAAATGTGTATATTGGAATTTTGTATTGCCACTTCCAGGGAAAGTACCTACTTAAAATACTGAAACTAGGAAAATTGACTGATAGAAAACATTCCTTTATTTTTGAAAAGAAAGAATCGAATCGAACCGGCTAACTCTGAAAAAATAGCACCCTGTATTTTTATTTCAATGATCCATAGGGTCAATCATACCTAAGGATCAAATCTCTCTAACAAACTTGGTAAATTAAATGAAGAAAAAACCATGACATCAGGACTTATAGATTTGTATATCCAACAAAATGGAGCCCAATTAAAATAAGTTGTGATTTCATAGTTTTCCTTTCTTTTAATTTACTAAGTTTGTTAGAGATATTTGATCCTTATTTTTGACTCTATCGATCAATGAGATAAAAATACAGGCTGCTATTTTTTTAGCAGGATGCCCGGGTGAGGCAAGCGAATTTTCGAAAATCTTGAATACAGTTTTCATTCTTTTCAAAAATAAAGGAATGTTTCCTTCAGGGGCGTAGCTGCCGCCGTATCAGCCGTATCAATTATACGGGGCCCCCGGGCCACGGGGGGCCCCGACGTGCGTAAGCAAAAATTAATTAAAAAGAATTGTAAAAAATTTTGGAAAAAGTGACAGATAGATAGATAATTATGATGAATAAATATTTCTTTTAATTTTATGCAAACATTTTTTTCTTTTGTGAGAAATCTTTACCCTTCATAAGGCCCCCCAAAAAATTTTTTATTCGGGGCCCCGCCAAGGCACGCTACGCCACTATTTTCAGTGTTTAGAGTACTGAGTGTAAAATTCCACCCTATAGAACGACGGCAGGGTTAGAATACCTATTTATTTAAAAAAGATTTCAAAGATTCGTGTTTTCCTAAGTTACATAGAGTATGTAGGTAGGTAGGAAAGAGTATACCTATACATTACAAGCCAATATCGGATCTTATATTAAACGCGATAGCAAAAATACGGTCTATCCGATCACAACTCCGCCGAGGTGTGAGGGCTGAACGATTGGCGGTCCAATTTCCTCCGTCCACGTGAACGATGTGCCAGATTGATACGATTTGCACACGCTGGTACGTTTTTGATTGCATTTTTGAGGGAAACCACGGTTATAACGATCCCCGATAAAAAAATTATCCCCGAAAAAAAATGCTAGAAAGTTTTAAAATAAGGCAAAGTTTTTTTTTTAATTTTTAAAAATTATAAAGATTTCGTGTGTGTTGGATGGATGGGACTCAAACCCTCATCTCTTGGCTATACGCGCCGCATATGCTACAAACTGCATCACGTCGCCTCGTTGTATTTGTAAAGAAAATCACCATTGCTCATGTTTTTAGTAGTGTCGTTTTTTTAACTTAAAATAAAATAAATAAATATCATGGGACAATTCACACCAATTGACCTAGTCCCAAAGTAAGCTTAGCAAAGCTTGTGTTATGGGTACTAAGCAACGGATAAACATACTTATATAGATAGATACATGCTTAAATAATAATAATAATAATAATAATTAATTTTGTCGGATCAGGTGCGAGTCATCCAGCGACACAAACGATTGGATGACGCCACACTTGATCGGCTACGCCTGGAAGCACTTTCTGTTCGCGCGGCCTCTTTCTCGACGCGGGATCCGCCCGCTACGTCGCCGACTCCGGTGCCCGCACCCGATCTGGCACCGGGGGTACCGCGGGTCGATCCCAGTGTCGAGGAAGAGGTCTGTGCGAATCAGAGTGTAAGTACCCAGGCCAATGAGCAACTGAGGAGGGTTTTGGAGGAGGCGATTACGCAGTATCGCTCCACGGGTAATCCTAGGCCACGATTACCTCGCTTGCCGTTGAATAGACGCAATCTAGCGTTAGTGGGAGCCCTGAATGATTTGCTAGACCCGTATTTACGGGCTAGTGAAGACTTAGTTGATACTCACTCAATCATGTACTGTGGGGCCATCGCGGCGTGCCGTGTTGCTCGCGTCAAGTTTCCGGACGCTGACCGAGCACCTAGGACCACCGGGGGTGTCCCTGCATGGCAAGTGCGGATTGAGCGGCGTATCAATACGTTCAGGACTCTCATTGCAAAGCTGATCTGCTTCAGGGGGGGCAACAACCGCCCCCGAGTAATGCGCTTCGTGGCCCAGGCCTTTGTGGGGACTGACATCAGGCCCTGCAACTATATGGCCTGTGTAACGGAACGTATCGACTTTCTGAAGCAGAAAGTCTATGCATGGGCAAGCCGTATTCGCCGCTACAGGAAGCGTGTGGACCGATACCAGCAGAATCGCCTTTTCCAGAGCGACCAAAGGAAGGTATACCGAAAGTGGGAGGGAGACGATCTTCGTGTGCCCGACGAACGGCGGCCGGATGCTACTGCCATGATTGACTTTTGGCGTAATATCTGGTCGGTACCTGTTGAGCACACCGAGGGTGAATGGATAGGTGTTGTCGAACGTGAGTGCGAGTCCATCGAACCTATGGGGCCTGTTACCATTAGCCCCGATGACGTTAGTTGTGCCATCCGGTCGGCTCCGAACTGGAAAAGTCCTGGGCCGGATGGATTACACAACTTCTGGCTGAAATGGTTTCGATGCTCACACCAGCGTTTGGCAGCACAGTTCCAGCAAGCCCTTGAGCTCGGATCCCTACCATCTTTCTTTACAACTGGTATTACCTCCCTGCTCTATAAGTCCGGTAGTACCACAGAAGCGAAAAATTACAGACCCATCACGTGCTTGCCTACGCTGTACAAGCTCCTAACATCCATTTTGAGAGCAAAAATTAACACGCACATTGTTGCCAACAACGTTTTGGCCCCTGCTCAAAATGGATGTAGGGTTGGGTCTCGTGGTACTAAAGAGCTCCTCCTCATAGACATGACCATTTGTCAACGAGTCCGGCGGAACAAAGGGGCTCTCTCGGTCGCCTGGATTGACTACAAGAAGGCCTATGATTCGGTGCCCCATTCATGGCTGGTGAGGGTCTTAGAACTGTATAAAATTGATGCAGTCCTGAGATCTTTCTTAGGCGCTTGCATGGGACAGTGGACCACAGTCCTTCGTCAACCGGGGGAAGGAGACGGCCCCTCTGGCCCACAGGACTCTATCAAGATTGAGCGAGGGATCTTCCAGGGTGACAGCCTGAGTCCTATGTGGTTCTGCCTAGCGCTGAATCCGCTCAGCACCCTGCTGAAGGATTCAGGGCTAGGCTGCCGGCTTCGAAGAGGGGGTGAGGTCATTTCTCATCTGCTCTATATGGATGACCTTAAGCTATTTGCACCAAATAAACATGACCTGTTGGAGCTACTGAAAACAACAGAAGTTTTCAGTAGCGCCATCAACATGGAATTTGGTGTCGATAAGTGTGCAGTTATGCATGTACAGCGGGGGAAAGTTGTAAATTCAACAAATTTGCAGCTTTCTGATACAATGTCCCTCAGATCTATTTCCGAAGCAGAAACCTATAAGTATCTTGGTATGTCACAGTCATTGGGTATTGAGAGTGAGGTCGTAAAGCAGACGGTGAAGGAGCGCTTCTTCTGTCGTCTGACAAAAGTACTTAATAGTCTTTTGTCGGGCGGCAACAAGATGCGCGCCTTCAACGCCTGGGTAATGCCCTTGCTTACTTACTCCTTTGGCATACTAAGGTGGACTCAGACTGAGTTGGATACCTTGGATCGAAGAGTTCGTGTACTGCTCACTGCGCACCGTTTGCTTCACCCGCGCTCGTCTGTTATGAGACTGTACATCTCGCGGAAGTATGGAGGTCGTGGCTTTTTAAATGCCAAAGACCTCCACAACCGCGAGGTGTATAATCTCAGGGATTATTTCCTAAACAACGAGTGTGGGGTGCATCGCGACGTAGTAGCAGTAGACAAAAACTTCACCCCGCTTTCCTTGGCAAACGAGAACTGGCGCCGACTTAAAGTAATGAGCATCGAGGACCGCAAGGCGGTATGGAAGAGCAAGGAGCTACATGGGCGGTTCTACAAGGCACTCACAGGGCCAGATGTAGATCTGCTCGCGTCGGTGAACTGGCTACGTTTCGGGGATCTCTTCGGGGAAACCGAAGGTTTTGTCTGTGCAATTGCGGATGAAGTTATCATGACGAACAACTACCGGAGGTATATCCTGAAGGACGGTACGGTCGACATTTGTAGGGCATGCCGCCGCCCCGGGGAGTCACTCAGGCATATTATTTCCGGTTGTGGTCATCTTGCTAACGGTGAGTACTTGCACAGACATAACCTTGTAGCCAGAATTATTCACCAGCAACTTGCTCTGCTATACGGCCTTGTGGACTTTGAAGTGCCTTACTATAAGTATATACCTGCGCCAGTTCTCGAAAATGGTCGTGCCACGCTCTATTGGGATCGGTCTGTTATCACGGACAGGACTATTATAGCCAATAGGCCTGATATCGTGCTGACAGATCGATCGAAACGCCAGGCAGTGCTCGTCGACATCACCATCCCCCATGACGAGAACCTCGTGAAAGCTGAGAAGGACAAAGCCAGCAAGTACCTTGACCTAGCTCACGAGATAACCGCCATGTGGGATGTTGATTCGACGATCATTGTCCCGATAGTCGTTTCTGCGAACGGGCTGATAGCGAAGAGTCTCGACCAACACCTCAAGAGACTCTCGCTAGATGGCTGGATCAAGGGTCAGATACAGAAGGCGGTACTCCTGGACACTGCGCGGATAGTCAGGAGGTTCCTCTCTCTGTCGCCCTAACCACCGATAGCTTAGGCCCCGCCTCGCTGCCGGTGGCACCCTAGGTTAGGTTTTTATAATGATTTTATGATTTGTATGTATAGTTTTATATTTTACTTTTTGTATAATTATTGTAAAAATCTAACCTAAGAAAAAAATATAAATAAAGAGAATAATAATAATAATCATTTATTTTCTCCTCACAAAAGTACATAGGTAACAGCAATAGTTATAAATAATACAAAAATACATATTAAACACCCAAGACCCGAGAACAAACATTCGTATTTTATTTTTCATACAAATATCTGCCCCGACACAGGAATCGAACCCGGGACCTCAAGCTTCGTAGTCAGGTTCTCTAACCACTAGGCCATCTGGTCGTCTACCAACTTATGTTAAACTTATGTTTACCAGCACATCAAGTATAGAAGATAAGTTCTTTACCCGGAATCCCTTGGTTTCGCATAATTTAATAAGTCATAATGCATCATTCTTCATAATCAACGTTAGTCATACAGTGATTTATTTCTGAAACAGTATTTTTTCAGGACTTTTTAAATGCCATCTTATAGGATGCAGTTGGTTAGGTTAGGTTTGTTATATAATTTCGAAAAAAAAAACTGTTTCAGAAATAAATAACTTTATGACTAACGTTTTATGAAGAATTATCATTATGACTTGTTGAATTATACGAAACCATAGATACCCTCTTTAGCCAAATATAAGATGACTTCTATGCGAAAAGTAGCCAAGTCAACTCTGAAGTTTCGATTTAACACAAATTATCTACATTGTGTAAATCATTCAACAGCTCAATTGAAGTTCATTTAGATCTCAATCCTTTTGTCGGCGAAGTCCACAACCAAAGATATACTTATTAATCTTAATATATAAAAGAAGAAACTGACTGACTGACTGACTGACTGACTGACTGACATATCAACGCACAGCCCAAACCACTGGGCCTAGAGATTCAAAATTTGGCATGTAGGTTCCTTATAAGGTCTAGGGGTGCACTAAGAAAGGATTTTTCAAAATTCACTCCCTAAGGGGGTGAAACGGGGGTCCAAAGTTTGTATGGGGAAACAAGATTAGTTCGACTATTTTATTCGAAACTTCACAGAAGTACTCCTAATGATAAATGAGTAAACACGTGTTTCAGGTTTTTTGGGAATTCAACCCCTAAAAGGGGGGAAAGGGGTAACAGAGTCTGAAAATGAACATGGGTGTTGTTTCTATGGTTTATCGGGTCGCTGGTTATGAAAACAACAGCGGTTTTAAAATCCGACGTGGCAGACGTAAAATACCATCTCCCTGGATGGGGTGCGATGATGGGGTTGAAATATCTAAATAAACTAAATGACTGTTGATATATCAACGCACAGCCCAAACCACTGGACCTAGAGACTTGAAATTTTGCACATAAATACCTTATATAATGTAGGCATCCACTAAGGAAGGATTTTTGGGAATTCCCACGGAAAAGGGAAAAAACGGGATTTATATATTCGATTCCGAGTGACCCTATCTCGGTAACTATAATAACTAGACTCTTCAAATTTGATACACAAGTAGGTATTACATTATTTAAAACATTAAATTCAGGATTTTTCAAAATTCCCACGGGATAAGGAAAATTCGGGATTTATATATTCAGTTCAACGGGATCCTATGAACTATAATTACTAGACTCTTCAAATTTGGCATAGATGTAGGTAATTATAAATTCCCATGGGATAAGGAAAAAACGGGATTTTTCGTTTTACTGGTCGTAGAAAGCTGAAATTCGGCATGTAGGTTGTTTGGGGAGTGTTGAGCTGGATTGAGAGAGGACTTTCCAAAATTCCTACGGGAATGGGAAAAACAGGATTTTTCGTTTTACAGATCGTAGAAAGTTGAAATTCGGCATGTAGGTTGCTTGGGGAGTGTAGATGAGCATTGAGAGAGGACTTTCCCAAATTCCCACGGGAACGGGAAAAAACGGGATTTTTCGTTTTACTGGTCGTAGAAAGATGAAATTCGGCATGTAGGTCGTTTGGGGAGTGTAGAGGAGCATTGAGAGAGGACTTTCCAAAATTCCCACGGGAACGGGAAAAACGGGATTTTTCGTTTTACTGGTCATAGAAAGCTGAAATTTGGCAAGTGGGTTCCTTGGGGAGTGTAGGGGAGCATTAAGAAAACATTTCCCGAAATTCTTACGGAAACGGGAAAAAACGGGATTTTGCGTTTTACTGGTTGTAGAAAGCTAAAATTTCAAAATTCATAAGTTTATACTGTAAGTAGGCCGCAAAGGGCACTTTAACCGAATTCTAAAAAAGGAGGAGGTTATGCATTCCACTTTATGAATTTTTTTATGTAGATATGTTTACCGATTTCTCGGTCAATTGTGGACCTGCTTGCTTGCTTGCCTGTATGCTTGCTTGCTTGATATCTTGGTTCTTTGGAATACTCATAGTACACGCGAGCGAAGCCGCGGGCAAAAGCTAGTATTAAATATATTGCAGTTGGCTAACATTTCTCACATTTATGTTTTTAGTGGGATTTACTTAACCTGAACATACACCGGGGTTTTCTTTTGATTTCCTTTAAATTCGACACGTTACTCGGTACATTAACAGACACTAAGGTACCTGGTATAATGATTTTTGTTAAAATCGAAAAAAATGTTTTGTTTGTTTTTCGTACATAATAAATCAATATTACAATGTAAAAGGTCCCTTAGAGTTACACAAAAGTTATAGTGTTAATTATGTCAAAGTTTAAAAAAGTATGTAATGTCGAACGACTATGACTCAAAAATCTCCTTGTAGCGAATAGCAATGAATGGAAAACTCTTTACTGACGAAATTAAAAAAAAAATAGGACGTAATGAAGGACCTTGTGCACTGGTTCAGTCATTAAATTTGATTAATGAATATCTCAAAAATAGTAAGAGTTAAGAGAAATTAACTCAATTTGACCTGAATATTCTTCCCTTACAACACAACACAATTACATTTGTAATTTACCATGAGCTTTACGTTGAAGGAAAACATCGTGAGGAAACCTGCGTACACCTGCGATGAAATTCTATGGTGTGTGTGAAGTTCCCAATCCGCACTGGGCCCGCGTGGGAACTACGGCTCATGCCCTCTCATTCTGAGAGGAGGCCTGTGCCCTGCAGTGGGACTTATACAGGCTGGGATGATGATGATGATTGTTCCCTTAGTTACCGAAAAATAAAAAATCAACGATGTAAGGGTATTCAACTTCATGTAAGTAGTATATATGCGAGTATGTATACAGTGCAACTATCGCGTCGCATTCCAGTGCCGTAAATAGTTTGTGGGCGGCCCTTCCCCTCGCACGCGTTATTCTTAACCGGTGCTTAGCCAAAGGGTTATGTTATGTCATGGCTTGCGAACTTAAAACAACATAAGAGTATAGTCGGCCCACTATACGGACTACCGATTGTGTCTTTATCAACCTCGAAATTGGCAGAATCATCGAGACGATGGAGATATATAACGACGCCCCCGAGCAATAAGTCGGTAATCTCATGTTATGGACTTTTTATTGTTATGCTAAATTCTGAATCTACAGGTTGGAATACATCATATATATTTTTTTCAATTTTTCTTTAATGCAACTAACGAAGATATTGAGAATGACGGGTTTATTGTACGGAAATCTGCAAAGTCAAATACCACGACAAAAGTGTCGCTACACACCAATACACATGCTTTTATTATTTTGATATTTGGTATTATGCTGTTACCGGTTTATTGTCGTAAATAATTTTTGGCAAATTTTTGGCAAGCGGTAATACTGTAATTCATTTAATAAACTTTATACGGCAATAGTGACTAACAAAGTTTTATAGGCGAATGATTAGTTAGTAAATATACGTAATATTTTCTTACCTATTATTTAATTTCAAATCAGATCATGTCATGACTACTTGAACGGTTTCACTATTGAACGGTTACTGAAAATATGTTATAATTATTTCCCCGAGAACAACAATGCCATGGCACAATGCAGTTATATTGCTAATTTTAAATTACTATAAAAACCTTTGTTATAACATATTACGTATAACTCTTCAAACGAAAAAAAACGTTATAAAAGTCAGCAGTATACTGTTACCAATCCACAATTTTAGCATTTTCACCACAATAATCCGGTATGTTACTATTACTGGAAATTAAATTCAACTTATATTATCTGTAAAATTAATTTTCTTTAATTGCGTAATGCTAAATGCACATTTTTAAGTATTGATGTTTATATAACATTACATAAAAAATAAGCTTTTATTTCATATATCAATACCTTCAGTATTCCAATTGGTTGCTAAGATATTCAACAAAAACAGTAAATCATTTTTCCTGTAGAATTTACATTTTGCGATTACCGACTTATTGCTTGGGGGCGTCGAATTCACAAAAAAAAAATATCACGGGACAATTCACACCAATTGACCCAGTCCCAAAGTAAGCTAAGCAAAGCTTGTGTTATAGGTACAGTAAAGGGCAAAAATATGTATACACTTTAGTACCTTGTCACTTTAACCACTGTGACAGTTCATATATGGCAGTTCAAATATGACGAAAATAGACAAGGTACTAAAGTGTATACATATTTTTGCCCTACACTGTACTAGGCAACGGATAAACATACTTATATAGATAGATACATACTTAAATACAAATTAAACACCCAAGACCCGAGAGCAAATATTCGTATTTTTCATACAAATATCTGCCTCAACACGCGAATCGAACCAGAGACCTCAAGCTTCGTAGTCAGGTTCTCTAACCGCTAGGCCATCAGGTCATCAATTATAAAATTATTGGATTGTATAGAAGCACGGAAGTAACCATAAACCTCAGTAACCATTTCTTTAGGATCATAGAGATGGAGTAAAAAGCGATTTGTAGAAATTCCCACGGGATAGAGATCAGAAGTTGACCGTACATTTTATTTGTGCGAAGGAAGTCGCGGGAAAAAGCTAGTGTACTTATAAATCTTGCGAGCAAGAGCAACCAATCGATTTCACTACTTAACTTCAAAACATTCGTGGCGTGACCGCGGGGACTTAGCAAGAATAAATTACACGACAGCCGATTAGACTTTCGCGTCAAACCTGGTACATCACTTAATGATAATCAGCAAAAACGATAGGATTAGATGATTATCAACAGAATGATTGAAATTAATACATTTTAGCGCAAACATGCGATAGTTACGCGACGCTAAACGGTGTCCTGTGTATTCATTGGAACATTTATAGGTATTTACATAAATTAATATTTTTATTTTTATTAGCATTTTCTCGATAAAATTTAGTACTTTAAGGGGCTGTTTCACCACTTTTCTTAAAGTTCGGATTAGCTTAATCATAACATTATTTGACAGATGGAATTAAAATTTCTGTTTCACCAGTCTCGATTAGCGCTAAGTGACGGACAAACTGTTTCTTAATTTGACCATCAGATCAGGAGGCATTTAGCGTTTTTATCCGTCACATAAAGTTAGTTTATTTTTTTGTGGCCATGGTTGGAGAGCCCTTTCAGCCGGTTTCAGAAAAATAAATCAAAGTAATCTTTATTTTTTAAAGAAAGAGGTCATGCTAAATTGCATAAAATAATTTAAATATCAAGATTTGAATAAAAAAATATAGGTACGCTTTTAGTATGTAAAAATAAATCCAACATTTTGTAATATTTTTTAATTACAGACTTTTTTTCAGTGGCACAATCGTTTGTTCTACGTGAACTTGTACATCGCCATTACAAAAAAAAGTTAATCTGTCAAATGGTTTGGCGCCACTTTTCGATTCGTTTTACGTGATTTTATTTTTCTTTGTTATTGTTAACAAAGTATCGTAAATAAATACCGTTTTTGGATTAATTATAATGTTACACATTTGGTTATGCAAAAAAATAGATGTATTTAAAAATTACACACTTTACGATTTCTTTTGCTTTAACAATGAGCGACTCTTTGAACGAAAGTGTGCGAACAGGAACGCGTGATCGTGAAATGTGACGTTGCCATTCCCCCTCTATGTTAAGCCGACGATTAGTTAAGTGGTACTTAGTTTGCACAGGACCGGAGTGGTGAAACTGGAAAAACACTAGCTGACAGATTTGTACAGTACTTAGTTTATTCATTGGTTACGTAACCAGCAGTTTGACAATAAGGTGGTGAAACACCCCCTAAGGCTGCGTTTCTACCAAAGATGTGCAAGGTATCTAAGCGGTGCGAGGCTGTGTAACGAGGATGTGTAACGGTGTGAATGTTTCACCAAAGATGTGCGAGGTATCTAAGCGGTGCGGGGCTGTGTAAGAGGATGTGTAACGGTGTGAATGTTTAACGAAAGATGAGCGAGGTAGCTAAGCGGTGCGAGGCTGTGTAAGAAGGATGTGTAACGGTGTGAATGTTTCCACCAAAGATGTGCGAGGTAGCTGAGTGGTGCGAGGATGTGTAGCGGGCTCTTTTCAAATAAGCGGGCGGGGTACGGTGAGACGGGAGCGGAGCAACATCCCTCGCAACACATTCCTCGCACACATCTTTCCCTTCTTTTGTATGTACAAAAACCTCGCTCCGCTGAGCTGTTTCCACCAGAGCTGAGCTGAGTAAGGATAGGTAAATGAAGTGGTTCTATTGGTTCATGACAAACACATCCCTCGCAATGCATCCTCGCACAGCTCCGGTGGATACGCAGCCTTAACTTCGTAAGTCTTAGTATAGTCGACCAAGTAATTCCTTTACCACCCTAAGGCATAATGTCATTTGCATGGCTGGAAATGGTGAGGAAATGCTGCCAGCTTCTTCGGTACCATGCCGCAGGGGCCATTTTTAGATTTAATGTAGTTTTATTTTTTATAGATTGTTAGCATGTGTTCATTTTCTGTCATTTATAAATCGATTTGAATAACAATATATTAAATGATATAAAAGTTGTATGGCGACATTAACTGCTATTTTCACTTAAAAGTCAATGTGACAAGGAGCCTTATTGTTTCTATTCTGATAACAGAAACTGTCATGAGAAATGGTAAAGCACTTACTTGATCAACTATATCTCATTTCGGGAGTCAGGCTCTATACGCCTACTACAGGGCACAGGCCTCCTCACAGAATGCGCATAAGTCAGAAGCCTAAGACCACGATTCGATATACGTACCTACCATAATATGTTCATTGTGTAAAATAAATTTCATTCATTCATTCGAGTCTCGACGAAGCGACGGAGCACAACGCTATTTTACAGGATTGATAGCACATTATTTTGGCAAAGCTTGCACCAATACGATAACGACAATGACATCGTCTATAAAAACGTCGGGTAAGACTTGTATAGTCAACAGAATAAACTAAAGCTGTCGCCTGTCATCAATTCTTCGCTATTTTCCAGCGCAATGGAGGACAAAAAGCATTTATAATTTATATATGCATTATTTACGGCACAATTCGATACGTAAACTCATGACGAGTATGAAACAATTTACGCAGCATTTTCCCATTATATTTGCCGGGAATGCTTGGCTGGGTATGTGACGCGTTCCGGGTTAATGAGGTTTGTCTGGGGTCTAGGAACGGTGATATTTACTTGTGATCTTAGAAAATATACCTACATATGTGTGTGTATCTGATATGTATGATTTTCGGTGAGAAATTATCAATTAATTTTTTTCGATCCCATCGCTGTTACAGAAGGTTCTTAGCACAGAACTATATTAATAATATCTAAGAAAAATTTTTCGCAGGGCATGGCTTCTGAGATGGGCTTTTCTTCCAAGCGCGGGCTAATGCGGATTAGGGAACTTCACACACACCATTGATTTTTTTCACAGGTGTGTGCATTCCTCATGCACGATGTTTTTCCTTCACTGTAAAGCTCATGGTACAAAGTTATTTATTTATTTATAACTTTTTCTTGTTGGACTTACAGCATTAGCCAACGCAATTAGATAAATAAACAAAACAAAACAAAACAGATTAGGTATATAAACTGTAGAAACATAAAGGAAATCTTAGGGTGACAAATTTATATGCAACTTCATAAAACCAATATAGCTTAGATTCACAGATTTTAGATGATTTCAGAATATTATTTCGCATATAAATTCAAAAAAAGATAAGACCTATCTACCACGACTTACGAGATTTCATAATTTGTGGTTTTTGTATACAAACAAGTCAAGATTCCAGAGTCTTAGTTAAAACCACTGCTTCGGAGCAGGATTTGGCGGCAGTGATAGCGGCCTGAATGTCGCCCTTGAAGGCTTCCAAGGCAATAGCGATAGCGTCGAGTTACCCAATAAGGCTGCAGCCTCGAACGGCCTATAATCGTATTTGGGAATGTTCACGCCGCGTACCGTGAATATTGCTTCCTAAAGCCTCGGTAAGCATCTTATTCTCAACGATCAACGAAACCTTGTTAACTTGAACATAACAATAATTTATTGGTGTTTCAGGGAACAACCATCTAGGTTAATACCACCCTCAGCGTTTAAACAATCTTAGTGGATGTTTTTCTAGGGGATCCCTTGGGTTCGCATAAGCAAATTTTATATCCACAGGGGGGACAACTTTTGTTGCTTACGCTGTCTATGACCCACCATCAAGATCGCTGCTAATGGGCAGGTTGCATAAATAAATATGTAAATAAAAGCGTTTATTAACTCCACCACAGTTCCAGTAAATACAATCGATATTTTTTCACATTAAAATCTGCAATTAGATACAAGACTTGTGTGGTGGAGACTGGTGCCTGAACTAGGGGAAATCTGTATGTCATGTCACCCCAGAAGTCTGTTACCACAGAGGGGGAACCTGTCGATGTTTAGAAAATTTTATTTCCGAAGGCTTAGAATCCCGAAAACTTCATTTGTCCGAAAGCATTTTTTTCTGAAACTGTAAATATTTCAGTATTTATTTCAGGACCATCGTGTAGAACCCTTTAGGTTAGGTTAGGGTCGTTTTATAAAAATCCTGAAATATTTACAGTTTCATAAAAAAAATGCATTCGGATAAATGAAGCATTCGGGATTTTAAATATTCGGAAAAAAATATTTCTAAATTTTGATAGGTAACCCCACAGAGGTCATGCCGTGAAAGTTATAAAAAGGTTTATCTTAAATATATGAGTGTGAGGAGTGAGCATGAGGCTGGCTGCGTTTCCTCGTTGTACGGAAAGAGCCAAGCCCTATTACGGCCAACCGTGGATCGGACAAGCTTTGCGTTGCTTGCGTTGCCCTTTCCATCACAAACACACTTCAAAACCACCATATTTTTTTTGCCGTTGACACACAACAATTGAAAACTGTAAAAAAGCGAGCGAGACGAATGGGCGCCTTGATTCCGTCTCGCTTTCGCTCCACGCTCCGGCGCTCTTCATTTGTCAAGGCCGTGTCTTCTCGGAATCGGTTGGGGCATCGTGGGATAAACTTACGCTTTTCAATTTTTTTTATGCGCTTGACATTACGTGTTGCACGTTTTATTATATTTAAACTAGCTTAAATCTGTGTTTCGCCTGCGTTCTAGAATAGACGAGAATCGTTTACAATTTTTGGGTTCTGTTGATAAAAGGTTACGGTAAGATTGGTAAGGTTAAAGCTCCAAACGCTCAGACAGCGGAGGCGTGGCGGTGCGGTGCGGTGACGGTTGTAATATTCTAACTTGTATGAACGAGTTCGCGGTACGGTACCGCACAACCGTTCATACAAGTTAGGATATTAGAACCGCCACCGCGCCTCCGCTGTCTGTGCGTTTGGAGTTTAAAGGCGAGGTTGCGGCATTGACGTACAATAAAACAACTAGACTCCCAATCGCTTAACAAAAGTTCCTCAAAAAACGTCCGAGCGGCGTTGTGTGTACGTATACATCAATTTATACAGATAACATTAACAGCATTCATTCAAATTAACACCTTATTTCGTAGCAGTAATGTTTAATGTCAATTGAATACGATGGTTCGAAGTAGTGACATGACGTCACGCGCTGGAAACCACCTAAAGAGTAAAGAATGCAGTGGAGTGGTCATGCGAAGCGGAAGCTAGACTGTCTGTCTCTTTTTTTCTCGTGAGTTTGATTACGGTGCGAAAGAGACATAGACGAATACGGGGCGAGAAGTGACGTTGTAATCAACGCGCGGTCGAAACACAACTAAACCAAAACTCTGCACAATAGACGCGTGTGCAGACTTTTGCTTCGGACAATTTTTGAGCGTGATTGGGAGTCTAGTTATTTATTGTACGTCAATGGGTTGCGGGGACGGCTGCTGAAGCCGCGACAAAATTGAAGCACAGGAAATATTCGGGACTGAAGAAAAACTATGACCTCGTTCCGGTCGCTGTTGAGACTGCTGGTCCTTGGTGCGTTGAGGCTAAACGGTTTATTAAAAAGTTGGGACGGCGTATGAGGGATAGAGGCAGCGATCCGCATTCCGCCGCCCATCTAGTCCAGCACATATCTTTAGCGATACAACGGGGTAATGCAGCAAGTGTTTCTGGCACGTTTGGCCCAGATTTGAATAAGCCTGGAGGATGTACTGTTTAGATTTTTATGACGAGGCTTTGTAGCGGATTTTATATTTTTCTTTAACAGACGAAGCTCGTAGCGGTTAACAAAATGTTTACTTGACGAAGCTTACGCGGCGGATCTGATTTTATTGTATCCTCTTCTTTCTTTTTTCACGAATATATTAATTAATAAACATTTAATATCTTCACAAAACTTTCTCCTGTCCAATATTAGTAGGTAGCAAAGGTGGTTAATACTAGAAATGAGCTTTTGTGAATAGATATTACTAAATTCTGAAGATCTTTCTAACGCAGGCAAGGCCACGGTTTGAAGCTAAACGAATAATAATGCTTATTTCTAGTTGTCTCTTTCCAAAGAGAACAATTATTGAATACACCCGTCTGTTTACTTAATCTTAACAGCATCCTTTAAGATGTAAATGTGGTCATTAGCATAATGTTAATCGACATTAACATATGCTAACGAGCAAGCTTTTTACCAAAGCTAAATCAGAAACAAAAGTAACCGTTATGCCGGCATTTGAATTGCAAACCAGAAATAAACTTACGGACAAGTGTATTGAAAAATGATAAAATTAAAAAGTGTGTAAAAACGGGTGCCTGCTTGTAAAGTTTTACAAGTAGGTACCAGTTTGACGACCAGATAGATAACCTAGTGGTTAGAGAATCTGACTACGAAGCTTGAGGTCCCGGGTTCGATTTCCGATCGGGCTGATATTTGTGTGAAAAATACGATTTTTGTGGTCGAGTCTTGGATGTTTATGTATTTAAGTATGTATCTATCTATAAAGTATGTTTATCCGTTGCTTATAGTCGGGGTCATAATTCGAGAGACAACTTTGACAATTCATTTTGCTCAAATGTTGCTACAGACAGGGCAGTGCTGTTCATGTCGATAATAAATAGACATCGGTAACTCGTGGCATTTAGGTGGCATTTGACGTTTCTGACAGACTAGTGATATTGCGACTATGTTTCTCTGTACGACTCGAGCAAAGAAACCAATTACAAGAAATCTTTTCAACCATTTAGGTAATATTTGACTTTCGTGATAGACAATAAATATATGTTCAAAATTTTTAGAAGTTATCCTACGTCTCCTATTTGAGTGTTGGTTAAAAAAAGATTTTGTTAAAAATTTCATTTTTATTAACGACCGCTTTAGCCTAGTTGGTAGTGACCCTGCCTACGAAGCAAGAGGTCCTGGGTTCAAATCCCGGTAAGGGCATTTATTTGTGTGATGAGCACGAATATTTGTTCCTGAGTTATGGATGTTTTCTATGTATTTAAGTATTTATTTATCTATATAAGTATGTTTATCGTCGTCTAGTACCCATAGTACAAGCTATGCTTAGTTTGGGACTAGGTCGATTTGTGTAAGATTGTCCCTTAATATTTATTTTATTTATTTTTATTTATTGCAAGCATTTTTGTTGACTGTACTTGCATTGTCATCCAACCTACATAAGAACACCAAATTTCAAGCCAATCCGACCACTGGAAGTGGGTCAAAATCGACTTCCAAAATTTGACCCGTACATACATACATACATACATACATTGCAACTTAAATAAAAGCTTGTAAAAAGCATTCTTGCGTAAATTTGTTGGTGTTTTCTTTGATTTCAACTTCTTTATTTTGTAATAAGCTATTAAAAATTACTATTGTAAGATATCCTGGATTTTTTGATAATGCTACTAGGGGCGTTCAATAAAAAGTGAGAATGAGTATGTTATAAACAACTTTTACTAAATGTCATTTTATTTTTCGACATAGTCACCTTTTAGCATAATACACTTAGTATATCTTTTTTCTAAACTTAAAATTCCATTTTTAAAAAAGGTCTCATATTGAGTACTTAAAAAATCTTGTACTGCAGCGACTACCGCGTCGTCGTCTTCAAATTTCTGGCCTCTCAGGTATTGTTTCAATCTCGGAAATAGGTAGAAATCACTGGGAGCGAGATCTGGTGAATACGGAGGATGCTTAAGGATATCGAACCCAGCATCACGAATTGCAGCCATTGCAACCGCGGACTTGTGTGCCGGGGCATTGTCCTGGTGGAACAGCACAACTTTCGAGAGTTTACCTCGCCGTTTTTCGTGGATCTCATTGCGCAATGTTGCTATTTGTTTGGCGTATAATGTGCCCGTAATAGTGGCTCCATGCTCGAGATACTCAATCATTAATACCCCTTTACCATCCCAAAAAACAGAGCCCATGACCTTACCGGCAGATGGGCTCACCTTGAATTTCTTCGGAGTTAAAGATGATGGCTTTTTCCATGTCATAGACTGCAGTTTCGTTTCTGGGTCGTAATGATGGAGCCATGTTTCGTCCATTGTTATAAATCGCGCCAAAAAAAGTTCCCGGTCTTGCTGCATCAGGTTCAAAGCTTCTTGACAAATCTCTAGTCTAGTTTGTTTTTGCGTGTCAGTAAACATTCTTGGTACCCAACGCGCAGATACCTTTTTCATACCCAAGCGTTCATGTAAAATATTATGCACGCTCCCCGTTGAAATCTTTACATTTTCAGCAATAAAACGAACCGTGACACGACGATCCGCCAAAACTGAGTTTTCGACTTTTTTCACAATTTCTTCAGTTACTGCTGTAGTAGGGCGTCCGGAGCGGGGGTTGTCCATTTTTCAAACACAAGTATTTGATAACGGCGCGCAGTTCAATTTTCTCCATTTTTGCTAACGTATTCAATAGCATTGCAAAGAAATTACCGTATATTTTTTTAAACAAAAGACAGTTAGTTTTTTTTTTCATAGCAGTCAGCTAGATAGATTAGCTTTACCGGCCAGTATTTAATTTCGTAATATTAAAAGAGTTTGCATCTCATTCTCACTTTATATTGAACGCCCCTCGTATTTTTAGCTTTTGATAAACAAATATAACTTTTGGATGTAGCCTCGGTAATAAATGTGACCTTTCAATTTAAACAAAATATTTTATTGTATCTGAAAAGGCACTTGAAAAACGTGTCTCATCACTAGTGCTACCTAATTGCCACGAGTTACCGATGTCTAATAATAAATAATAAAAAAAACATGACGGCTTTGGCTACCTGTGGTATTTATTCATTACTTACGGTGATATGATTAAATTAATCTAACAATTTACATTTCAATGTAAGATATCATTAAAGGAAGTAAAAAAACCCGTCTTATATCAAATCATATAGTCCAGTCGACACTGATTATCGATATTTTAACGACCGGCCTAGTTGGTAGTGACCCTGCCTACGAAGCAAGAGGGTCCTGGGTTCAAATCCCGGTAAGGGCATTTATTTGTGTGATGAGCACGAATATTTGTTCCTGAGTTATGGATGTTTTCTATGTATTTAAGTATTTATTTATCTATATAAGTATGTTTATCGTCGTCTAGTACCCATAGTACAAGCTTTGCTTAGTTTGGGACTAGGTCGATTTGTGTAAGATTGTCCGCTAATATTTATTATTTATTTTATATCGGCTACATCACTTTAATTTCGTCTAACCCTGGTAACCCTTTACTTGTCAAGCTTGTCTCTCGAATTATGGCCCCGACTATACGAGGGGCGTTCAATATAAAGTGAGAATGAGATGCAAACTCTTTTAATATTACGAAATTAAATACTGGCCAGTAAAGCTAATCTATCTAGCTGATTGCTATGAAAA
The DNA here is from genome assembly GCA_947859365.1 of Archips crataeganus. Taxonomy (NCBI): domain Eukaryota; kingdom Metazoa; phylum Arthropoda; class Insecta; order Lepidoptera; family Tortricidae; genus Archips; species Archips crataeganus. The sequence continues at coordinate 17,031,980 of OX402064.1, forward strand.
AAAAACTAACTGTCTTTTGTTTAAAAAAAATATACGGTAATTTCTTTGCAATGCTATTGAGTACGTTAGCGAAAATGGAGAAAATTAAACTGCGCGCCGTTATCAAATACTTGTGTTTGAAAAATTTTTCTACGGACCAAGTCAATTTGGATTTGCGGGACACTTTAGGGTCTAATGCTCCTCCGTATTCGACAGTCGCACGTTGGTGCGCCGAATTTAGACGTGGAAGAACATCGACAATGGACGACCCCCGTTCCGGACGCCCTACTACAGCAGTAACTGAAGAAATTGTGAAAAAAGTCGAAAGCTCAGTTTTGGCGGATCGTCGTGTCATGGTTCGTTTTATTGCTGAAAATGTAAAGATTTCAACGGGGAGCGTGCATAATATTTTACATGAACGCTTGGGTATGAAAAAGGTATCTGCGCGTTGGGTACCAAGAATGCTTACTGATACGCAAAAACAAACTAGACTAGAGATTTGTCAAGAAGCTTTGAACCTGATGCAGCAAGACCGGGAACTTTTTTTGGCGCGATTTATAACAATGGACGAAACATGGCTCCATCATTACGACCCAGAAACGACACTGCAGTCTATGACATGGAAAAGGCCATCATCTCCAACTCCGAAGAAATTCAAGGTGAGCCCATCTGCCGGTAAGGTCATGGGCTCTGTTTTTTGGGATGGTAAAGGGGTATTAATGATTGAGTATCTCGAGCATGGAGCCACTATTACGGGCACATTATACGCCAAACAAATAGCAACATTGCGCAATGAGATCCGCGAAAAACGGCGAGGTAAACACTCGAAAGTTGTGCTGTTCCACCAGGACAATGCCCCGGCACACAAGTCCGCCGTTGCAATGGCTGCAATTCGTGATGCTGGGTTCGATATCCTTAAGCATCCTCCGTATTCACCAGATCTCGCTCCCAGTGATTTCTACCTATTTCCGAGATTGAAACAATACCTGAGAGGCCAGAAATTTGAAGACGACGACGCGGTAGTCGCTGCAGTACAAGATTTTTTAAGTACTCAAGATGAGACCTTTTTTAAAAATGGAATTTCAACTTTAGAAAAAATATATACTAAGTGTATTATGCTAAAAGGTGACTATGTCGAAAAATAAAATGACATTTAGTAAAAGTTGTTTATAACATACTCATTCTCACTTTTTATTGAACGCCCCTAGTAGTATCCAATAACACAAGCTTTGCTTAGCTTACTTTGGGACTAGGTCAATTGGTGTGAATTGTCCCGTGATATTTATTTATTTTTATTTCTGTGTTTTTTCGCATGTGGTAAACAAACAACTGTGATTCCGCACATAATTTCCGAAAACGCAGAAATGCGAGTCTAGGGTCGGACCTACGACCCTCTCTTTGAGAGCCCATTATGTCAAACTACCCTACCAGTGTGTCTTTAGTATTTAGTATTAATAAGTGGCATCTATTTGATGCATATATATGTAGGGTTCTTAGATAAAAGCTAACAAGCGTTCTAGACAAACAATTTTTATTTACAACGCTAAGCATACGTTTGTAAACCGTCAATTATATTTTTATAATCACAATAACACTAGCATCTTAGAGCGTAGGCCGATGTGGGAGCGAAGGTTACCTCAGACTGTTGTCTATATGGATGTTTGACTGTTTGCACACAAGATGCCTTGTTTAAACATGATTTAGTAGTGATAACAGCGAATGAGTCAGAAGCCTTCGGTAGATTCCCAAGTTATTATTCACAAGAAGCTGGTTTTTGTAGCTACGCATATTGAGCATATGCTCGGTATCTGGTTGAGAGATAGGGTCAACAACGAGCATATAAGACAAAAGACGAAAGTCGTTGACATAGGCCGAAGGATTCGCACGCTGAAGTGGCAATGGGCTGGTCACGTTTGCCGTACAACTGACAATCGTTGGAGCAGACGTGTCCTGGAGTGGAGACCACGTTTGGGAAAGCGTCAAAAATGTGACAGGTATGAAGAAAATGGCACCCCCGTTGAAAGGTCGATTCATATCTTCAGACACCGAGCGTGTCAGACAGGTGCCGTGGCAAACAAAATAATATTCTTCTATACAGTGTCTACTAACGAATTCATATTTACTTATCGTAACACGACCGCGCAGATACGGATAGTCACGGGTCGTGCCCGGCCAGTAGCATGCGCGGAAAGAATATATATTTTTTATATCCGGCAATCAAGCAGACGGGTCACCTGATGGAGAGCGATCACCGTCGCCCATGGACACCCGCAACACGGGGAGAATCACAGGTGCTTTGCCAACCCTTTCAGGAATTGATAGGCTCGTTTTTCAAAGATCCCTAAGTTGTAACGCTCCGGGAATGCTGCCGCAGTAAGCTGATTCCAGATCTTCGTCGTGCGAGGAAAGAAGTTTCGCTTGAAACGCACGGTACTAGACTGCCAATCATCAAGATGGTGAGGATGGAAAGACAAACAATTCCTCGAAGTGCGGTAGTGGAATTTAGCCGCAGGCAGCAATTCGAACAGTTCGTCGGAACACTCCCCATGATAAACACACGTGTCGGTGTTTGACACGCTCGGTGTCTGTAAATATGAATCGACCATAATTTCTATACTCTTTTATGTCGTGTTATGACACTTTATGACTGTACATATTCCTTTTCGGTGCTAACGTTCGTTTTTGCTGATCAGTATTTTTTTAAAGACTGATAGTGTTGTCCGGATGCTATTTAGGAGGTCATTCTTCAGGTACTAACCAAAATACTCCTAAAACGGTAACGTGAATAAATGGTGCCTTGTTTATAAGAGTCTATAGACAAATGAAAATTGAAGTTTGAGTCTATGCGAAACTAAGGAGTCAACACAAACACTGATGATGGTGATGAAGAAAATCATTTCATTGGCCAACTGTTTCCTGTTTCCTTTTTTTCTGAAACTGTTAACTAATCATGATATATTTCAGGACTATCGTAGGTTAGGTTAGGTTTGTTTTATAACAATCCTGAAAAGTTACAGTTTCAGAAAAAATAAACAGTTGCCAAATTAATCATTTGAGAAAAATATAGTTGCTAAACATTAGTAAACCCTTTAAACATGAAAGTGCCGTGAGACTCACTCATAGTGAAAATAAACGGATCACTCACGGACTGTTCACTATTAGTAAACCCTGTTTACATCCTTACCTAATAACCCCGTAGTGACACAAAAAAACAATCATAGAAACAACCATGCAAATAAAATTCAGATTTCACTTACATGATAGCCTATTGGCGTTGACCCTATTCTGATGAAGATTTTGTATGACACAGTGATAAAAATAGACAATTAGTTTGCTCCCTATCCATAGGCAGACAGTTGAAATGTTATTATATCAGCGTTTATCGGTCAGCTGCAACAGTCTCCCTCTCATAACAAACGCCCGCTGACTCACCCCGTACCAAGAACTTTTAATTACGGGGATCTGTTATCGAGTGCCATCCAGGCCAGTGTAAAGCGTACAACACACTGGGCATGCCGTTTTATAAATGGCAAACTATTTACCGGTTACCTATCAAAATTTAGAATTATTTTTTTCCGAATATTTAAAATCCCGAATACTTCATTTATCCGAATGCATTTTTTTCTGAAACTGTTTTTATTTCAGGATTTTTATAAAACAACCCTAACCTAACCTAAAGGGTTTTACACGATGGTCCTGAAATAAATCCCGAAATATTTACAGTTTCAGAAATAAATGCTTTCGGACAAATGAAGATTTCGGGATTCTAAACCTTCGGAAATAAAATTTTCTAAACATCGATAGGATCCCCTATTTACCAGCTTACAAGTCCCTTAATTTTATTTGCACCATTGACTAGCAGCATTACGGTACTGCTATGTATGGTAATGGTGCTAGCTAGTCAATAGTCCAAATGAAATTAGGGTTTATAAGTATACTTTCCACTACCGGGCACAGGTTTCCTCTCAGAATGAAAGGGCTTGGGCCGTAGTTCCCACGCGTACCCAGTGCGGATTGGGAACTTCACATACACCTTTTTTCATTGCTTGTAATGTTTTTTCATATTTTAATTTACTTATATTCTTTTAAAATGGTAATTTTAATGTAACTACATATTTTTGTCATGACAATTCCTAGTAGCGAACTAATCTAGTTTTAATTGTTATTTTCATTTCATGTCTTGACATCCTTGGTATTGTATTATTACTCATTAGCTAATCTTATTTACATAACCTTAGATTATTTATGCACTAGATGGAGCGTCACTAGCAATCATTGCGATACAAAACGTCCACAAATCCATTTGACAGCTTCATATTACGATCGCGTTACGTCATTCCGGTTGTCACTGTGTGCGTGCTTAATGATACCAGTTAATTTCACATTCCCCAAAATGTGGGGAAAGTGAAGCTGATTGGGGAATGTGTGGGGAGAGCTTCAATTCGGGGAAAATGAGGGGATTTTAAGTATGAACACAAATACGCGACATTTGACATCAAATTTCTGCTAGTCTTGATTAATTTCCTACAATTCATTATTCGCAACAGCTCTAAACTAAGTCACTCGGCCCACGTAATTTTTCATTCCCCACACGTGGGAAATTTCGACAATGCGTTTGGGGATTTTAGCATATTACTACTGGCAACCCTGCAAATGACGCAAATGACATATAAGCCAAGTTGGCTTATATTTTTACGGGACGTTTCCATGCCACCAAAGCTCTATCTAGTGCATAAATAATCTAAGTACATAACCTTTGACGACTTCAATATAAATTCTCCTAACTTAACATTATGTTGAAATGAAGAAATAAACTAAACTGAACTAACTAAACTAAACATCAGAATGTTCCTAAAATTTTGCTTATTACGGTTCAAACTGGCTTTTCACGTGTACGTATATGAATAGAGCTACTAATAAAATAACAATGCAATGTGCACTGCCCTTTAAGCCGATGAGTCACAGCTCTCGGCGTTTACAAGTTAGCTATTGATTGGTACACATTTGGTTTGGGTACACTGAGACTACTACTGACCGACTGTTTAGTTTAGTTAGTACAGTCGACTACAAAAAGATCGATACCGCCAAAGTTACAAAGATATGTATACACACCTTTATTGACTTAACATTAAGGTCGTGTATACATATTTTTGTAACTTTGGCCGTATCGATTTTTTTGTAGTCGACTGTACAAGATTACAAATACAAACAACATTAGGTACAGTAGACTACAATCTTTTATAACCAGCAGCAATTGGAGTAGCAAAAAATACTATTTGGGTTACAGGTAATTTTGGTACAAAACGTCTAAATACATAATCGTTATAATGTCTCATTATCAAAATGTACAACGGTCATAAAGTATGTAAATGTAAACATGTTGTAATGAACAAAAGACAAAACAATTAGATGCCACAAAAACCTAAGAGCCCAATTGTATGATAGAAAAAAACGGACAGAAGATAAATTAGTTCGTAGGTTACATCTCACTAACATTTTTTGTCTTTAATTTGTGTTTATGAAGATAAATGATCAAGATCCCAAAATACTCAATGGGTTCGAAAATCCCTTTGTCAAATTGTACAAAAGTTACAATAGTATATTAATATTATTTAAAAGCGAAAAAGTTTTTCGGGTGCGCCGGTGGGATTCGAACCCACGTCCCACGTCTTAGATTCGGTGAGCAGCCGTACTGCTAATAAAATAAATAGTATATTAATGTCAATGAGACCATTCAGTCAACCGCACTTTGTACGTTTTGGTCCCAGAATATTCTGTTCTAAAAACTTCCAGGCCATTGCGAATGCTGCCTTGGAAACATTTTGACTAAAATAACATGTTGGCCAAAGCATATTCTGCCCCAAAAATATTCAGAAAAAATGACCTGTTGGCACAAACTTTTTATACTTTGTGACAATAAAAATATATATATATATATCACGGGACAATTCACACCAATTGACCTAGTCCCAATTCCCAAAGTAAGCTAGGAAAGCTTATGTTACGGGTACTAGGCAACGGATAAACATATTTATATAGGATAGATACAACTTAAATACATATTAAACACCCAAGACCCGAGAACAAACATTCGTATTTTTCATACAAATATCTGCCCCGACACGGGAATCGAACCCGGGACCTCAAGCTTCATAGTCAGGTTAAGAATAACCACTAGGCCATCTGGTCGTCTAAATGACGACAATGTTACATCTCAACATTTTATGCATTATGGCATTTGTACCGAAATTAATTGTTACCCTGAATCGTATAGACACTAATGTTGTTTAAACAATTGCAAAGAATGGGCAAGCATCTTGAACTTCTAAAGACCATCAAGCAAAGAAAGTTGTGTTACTTTGGGCATGTGATGTGAGACGCCAAGTACAGAGTTCTCCAGCTTATTATCCAGGGGAAGATTGCCGGAAAGAGAAGCGTGAGCAGGAGAAGACATTCGTGCCTGAAGAATTTGCGTGACTGGTTCAACTGCAGTACCACTTCCTTGTTTAGAGCAGCGGCCTCCAAGGTCAGAATCGCCATGATGTTGTCCAACCTCCGATAGGAGTGAAATAGGAAGAAGAAGAAGTTGTTTAAACATACCTAAACTACTGTAAAGTCAATGTCCATTAACTTCAGTGAGCAGTCTTCAGGGTCTAAATTCAGGAACGGCTCAACACGGTTTGCGTGCGGTAATTCAATCGTTTGCGAGAGGATAGGGATGAACTGCTATTCAGAAACGCCAAAAATCACTGGTTATGCTTTTTAACTTTTTTATTTTTTCATACATTATAAATACTTACGCAATCGCAGCACCTTCACCACTTTCATAGTAAAATTTAAACATAAAAATGGAAATATCTCAAAATATCATATTTCGACCTAGGTTCAGATAGCATTTATTACTCCATATGGCCTCAGGAACGCTTGGTTAAAATTATGCGTGTAAGGTTACACTATCCTCAATTCCTCATATCCCGGAAAAAACACCATTTACATTTTCAATTTAATTTAGTCGTATCAGTAATCTCTAGATTCTTACCATAACAAACTTAACGAGAAGGTTAAAAAATGTTACGGCCCAGTTAAATTTAATAACGAATCCACGATTACGTAAACGTTTTTATTTCGAGCAATAAAGGCCGAATAAAATAAAATAAATAAAATAATTTTAAAAACAAAGTAAGCGGACAAATTGTGTGCAAGGCTATCTAGTTACGAAGAAGCTTATGCCGTGTAATTGTATACACTGTATACAGTTCGGTGTGGTACTAGTATAAAGCGGCTAGCTGTTGCTCGGAATATCGTCGGTGTCCCCTGAGAACTTTACACGTTCCTGAGTAAAATATAGCCTCATTACTCGGTGATAAGATAACATAGCTTTTTATGGACGAAAGAATTCTTTAAATCGGTTCTGTAGTTTTGAAGTTTATGTATTACTACCTAACGGTAGTAGTGCGAGTTGCGCCTCACACACACACTCTCCCAACCTACACTATATAAGTTAGACCTAAGCTTATCTATACTAATATTATAAAGCTGAAGAGTTTGTTTGTTTGTTTGTTTGTTTGGTTGAATGCGCTAATCTCAGGAACTACTGCTCCGATTTGGAAAATTCTTTAATTTTTAGATAGCCCATTTATCGAGGAAGGCTATATATCATCACGCTATCACCAATAGGAGCGGAGCGAAGCGGAAGAATGTTTCAAAATCAGGGGTTTTTGAAGTAAAACTTCTATAGGCACGCTTGACTTGGGAGTACGGTGGTGAATGTGAACGCGGGTGCGGGGGGTTATATCGAGGAACTAAGGAGAGCCATAATTGATGAAAAAGCAAATTGGATAAATAAATAAGCAGCCCAAATTACTAATTCCACGCGGACGGAGTCGCGGGCAATAGCTAGTAGAATATATTCAGTATCTACTCAACACTTGAGTTTTACTAATCCCAACACCACACTAACAAACACATATGTTTTCTTTATATTTAATATTACGTTAAAATTACATATAAACAAACAGAAATTATAAAAGAAAAACTATAATCTACCTACACTATAATATTATAAGGAGGATAGATTAGTATTTATGTATGTAACGAATAAACTTAAAAACTACAGGACCGATTTCAAAAATTATTTTGCCGTTAGAAAGCTACATTATCACTGAGTGACATAGGCTACTTTTTACCGCGGGAACACTCCTTTTCCTACGGGAAAATTAAATAATCGCGGGCGAAGCTGCGGACGGAAGGCTAGTTGATAAATAAATAAATGATTAATTGCTCTTGCAAACGCTGGCGTCAATAAAACCGCTCCCGCTCCATCTTATGAAAAACACCAAACTAGAGAGCTGTTGCGACACTATCAAACGACCAAATAAGGCTTTGCCCCATTAGGGCGTATTTCGTTACACCTACGTTGACTGGTTGCTTTGTTTTGTTTTGAGTTGGGACGCGGTTTAACAAGCCATAATAGCCTTTATTGAATTCAATTACGAAATACTTTGTGTGATGATACTGCCTACATCCTAGTACATTTAGTGGGAGAACGTAGATACTACACAGAAATATTCAAATAACTGCATTTTAGTATGTAGTCGCCAAAAAACATTAACTGAATGATTCCGTCAGGCGGATGGAGGGAGTGTTGGTGACTGTACTACAGTTGCATGCAGGTATACTTAGCTAGAATAAAAAAGCCGTGGTGGCCTAGGGTTTGACCTATGGCCTCTCAAGCAGAGGATCGTGGGTTCAAATCCCGGCTCGCACCTCTGAGTTTTTCGGAATTTATGTACGAAATTACATTTGATAGTGATAGTGATGGCTTCACTCCGGTGATGAATCGGAAACACCGTTTAAAGCGCAATCGCAATCAGCGTGGGACCATTCCTGCAGCGTCGTCCTGTATCCAAGCTGCAGTACCGTTTGGACATCTACCTGTCTCGGTTGGACAAGAAGACGACGACGGAGAAGGTCTTAGCACGTCCGCGAGGCAGCACGGGGTCGGTTACAGGGATCCCAGCTCCAGCTGTTCATCTACCCGCTCGAGTCTCAAACGGCTAACAACTTCAGCTCATTTAGGCTCCAAGTGGCTGCCAAGCACCAGCAGGTGTTCCTGCGTTCCGACTTTTGGCCGGAGGGTGTGGTGTTCCGTCGTTTTAGGGAAGCGACGAAGACGTTTTTCAAAAATCCCTAAATAGTTATTTAAGTATTGTTTGTATTTTTTTTTAATTTTACAGCGCATTGGTGTATACTGTAATGCTGTAATTTTTATTGATGAATAAATAAATAAATAAATAAATAAATAATTTGAGATTCACCGGTGAAGGAAAACATCGTGAGGAAACCTGCATACACCTGCAAATAAATTCAATGGTGTGTGTGATGTTCCCAATCAGCACTGGACCCGCGTGGGAACTACGACCCAAGCCCTCTCATTCTGAGAGGAGGCCTGTGCCTGTAACATTTTCAAGACAAAACGTTTGCTCGCACAACGCCATCTATTGATTGCAGATGAAGTTAAAATATCATGTTGACATTCCCTACATCTGCCAATGAAAACATCGGGAAATTGACTGTGAAGAGATTCCACCCTGGTACACGATTTAGTTTCCTCGACTGCACCTCAACGTTCCTCATGTATGTAGGCTGGGATGATAGCTCGAATGCTTGTTAATCAATCACGTAATAAAGGCTGAAAATTGTAGATGAAACTTGGCGTCCACACAACATTGAATTTCTTCGCAAGTGTGTTGGTTTCCTCACAAAGTTTTCCTTCACCGTAAAGCATGGTAAATTTGAAATGTATTCTCTAAACTCTGAGGCGCGTGCCTCTGTTTGAGAAGCTATGCTTAAACCAGTAACAATAAGCTACTACGGCTTTTTGCCTAAACAAACATACAAACAGCAAAAGTTTTGAAGCCATACAGCCAGGATAGGCCCTATACTACGAAGCGCGAAATTCGAACTTCGTTTCATGCCGTTCCGCTCACGCTAATGGTATTTATTACGAGAGTGAGAGGGACCGCACGATCCGAACTTCGAACTTCGAATTTCGGAGTAACCCCCCTGGTTTCTATTCACTGTTGCCTTCGTTTAATAATTTATTGAATCAGGCGTTACCTTGCGGAGGCCCATATTAATTAATTGAAACAATTACTTTGCTCACCCGCGACCTTGCGATAGTTACGTTTATGTAAGAAATGCGTGTTCATGCAGTTCCTCCACCTCCCACTGTATGAACACTTCGTCAGTCGGGTGAAAAAGAGGCAGTTCCGTCATTTTTATTAGCACCCAAAAACCATGAAACTTTTACATCAACTTTGTGAGTTTATTTACGCCTCGTTCCAGATTCAGGGCTTGTTTCTTCGGACGATCCATCTCCTGTCAAAAGTTAGACAAGTTGGGAAATTGGGGCCTAACTCGATAAGTTCTAGCTCAATTGTTTCGGAGGGAATAATCTGGATTACAGTTACAACGGGGTAAGTGCCGGTGACAGTTTAAATCTAAGTTAATGTAACAAGCTTAGATGTGCCGGATCATTAACCCTTAGGCCCATACTACACGGGCGGTTCTCCCGCCGCGGGAAACCGCTTCTGAACCGCCACTAGACACAATTTTATATGTAAGTTGTATGGTGCAAACTACACTGCGCAGCTCCGTCGAGCGGTTTCCCGCGGCGGGAAACCGCCCGTGTAGTATGGGCCTTAAATCGATACCGGCAATATCATCATCACCATTTCAGCCGCAAGACGTCCACTGCTGGAAATAGGCCTCCCTCAATGATACCCAATCATTACGGTTGGAAGCGACTTGCATCCAACTTGAACCTGCGGTCTTCACCAAATAAGAACCTGCAAAATATTCATTCCTTTAAATTGAAATTGAAGAAGTTTATTTATGAGCACCAGAAAGGACAGGAAACTTTGAGGCACGACACAAGTTGTATTTAGTTGACTTACTTTATTGGAGCGTCCCATCCTTCTTGCAAAATCTTAATTTTATTGTACGTAGCAACTCTTTGATAAGTGTATCTATATAGTTACTTCAAACTATCTAAGTATCTGCCACTATCTTTATAATAGTGATTTAAAAGTGTGTATTTTAGTTTGTATTAATTTTAATTGGTAAATAATACTCCTTGGATCGGAGAAAGGAGATGATTATTTTGGTTACATTTTTAATTAAGCACTGTTTAGTTAGGTTGTTGTAGTAATTATACCAGGGGGGGGCACACTTACATATATCACACTTTTCATGCGACTACAGCGATCCCTGGTTGTTTGGTAAAGAACTAAATTAGCGGCCATCTTGGTTGACTTGTCAAACTTGTCAGTTGTCATTCATCGGCCATGGCCATGGCGTACCAAATTGTACGGTCAAGGACTTATTTGATAGGCCACTTGCCAATGTTCGTATTTTAGCCGTATAGTGCAAATCGGGTTTAGCCGCTTATACTTCGTATATGCTGATTTGAATTAGACGGCTAAAATACGAATAGTGGCAATTAGCCTATCAATTAAAATTACGCGTAATTATAGCTGTACATCACTACCAACATATACATATAGATAGGTATACATCTATAGATACGTCACATTAGTTCTTCACCAGGGCGTAGGGCAGCAGCACCTTCCATACATGCATATTTGACCATAGAGTTGCCACTCTTGTTCATATAATATTACAATACTCTTTCAATTATACTCTTTGGCTATTGTTTGTTTGTTGTTGGTTTTATGTTTTTTAAAAGTTCTTTCCGTTAGGAAAAGACAAAGGTTGGATCCATACAGCCAAGTTATTTAGGGCCACCACAGACCGAGGTGTCTCCGTCACCGTCGCGCGCACGCCCCGCGCTTCGGTCTGTGGAAGTTATAAATGTTACTTATTTTCATTTTTATTTATTTATTTTTTTCTTTTATGTCAGTGTAATATTTGTTTGTGTGACCTTCCGTGATTTTACTATACTGTGGCCCGGCGGAAGACCAGTGCTGGTTTTTTAACCAGCGACATGCGGAGTCGGGACCCTTTGTAGCGACATCAACATGTGCCTATGTCTATGTTTGTATTTTTAGTTTTAGCCTGTGTACGTGTTATTGTTGCTATAAATAAATGTTTTTCTTTCTTTCTTTCTTTCAAATCGTCCGTCCATCTCGTTTGTGGACGTGCCACGCTGCGCTTGCCAGTCCGTGGTCTCCATTCGAGAGCTTTTCGGCCCCAACGGCCATCTGTTCTGCGTGCTATATGGCCTGCCCATTGCCATTTCAACGAGCTAATCCGCTTTGATATGTCGGTGACCCTTGTTCTACCGATCTCCTCATTCCCGATTCGATCCCGTAGAGAATCCCCGAGCATAGCCCTCTCCATAGCTCGTTGAGCGACTCTGAACCTATTCATTAGGCCTATAGTGAAGCACCACGTCTCGGATCCATTAATATCATCACTGGCAACACACACCGGTTAAAGACTTTCGTCTTAAGGCACCGGCACTGGCAATATATTTGCCGTCAAATCAAAAACTAACCCAATTCAAATTAAAAACATTTACGATCTAAAATCGATTGTCTCGACAGGGCTGAAAAAAGGTTTAAGGGCGAAAAATGTATATCCGCGGATACAGATCCGAATATCTGCAGGCTTATTGTCTAACGTTTCTGACGCTTGCCTTCGCAATCACTATTTCCTTCTGTCAAACGGTATAAAATAATGACAGAAAGAGACGGTGAAAGCGAAGGCAAGCGTCAGAAGCGTTAGACAATACGGCCTCTGGTGTCATAATCCGCGGATACCGATACGGATATGGATATCCGCGACGTCACTACACTAGTAACAAGATACCATAGGTATTAATGTTTTATTGTTGTTTGCATCGGTAAATTGATGTTATTGGTACTTTAAAGTGAAGGTGGTGACATTCGGCGACACGGAGGCCAGGACTGGAGGAAAAGGGAAGAGGCCTACATCCAAGACTGGATCAACAAGAGGCCAACATGACGATGATGATGATGGTGACTAATAAATAAATAAATAAATCATGGGACAATGGGCACTACTTGACCTAGTCCCGAACTAAGCAAAGCTTGTACTATGGGTTCTAGACAACGGAAAAATATCTGCCCCGACCGGGAATCGAACCCGAAACCTCAAGCTTCGTAGTCAGGTTCTACATATAACAACAAGGCTATCCAGTCGTCGATAATGAAGTTATAAAAGACGTGGTAGGTAACCTTGTGGTTTGTCCTATAATGACCTCTCGAGCAGAAGAAGTGGGTTCGATTCCGGGCTCAACTCTGTACCTCTACCATGAGTTTACACTAGTTCACAGTGACCGTACTCGCTAGCGACGGCGTAAATGTTTTGTATGGAGAATTGTACTTCCGTAAGTGACCGCTAGAGGCGCTGTACAATTCTCCATACAAATAATTTACGCCGTCGCTGCGAGTACGGTCACGTAAACTAGTGTAAACTCATGGTAGAGGTACTGAGTTTTTTGGAATTTACGTGCGAAATTACATTTAAAATTTATCATGAGCTTTACAATGAAGGAAATCATCATAAGGTAACCTGCACACACCTGCAATGCTGCCTGCTGGAATTCTAGTCCTCCTCTACCTCCATAAAAAAAGATTTCCCACCATATTTTTTTTAGGAATCTAGCCTACACGCGACAAATTTTTGTATATCCGCTTATAAAAGTTTTCACACTCCGCTGACGTAACCCAGAGCCAGACGCAAAAAATAATTAGATTACAAAACGAAACTAATGTAATTAACCACAACCTACTTAGCAATACCGAATAAGGGATCAGCAGACAGGGGTATTCAACGTGTTTGAATGGGTGGGGTTTCATATTTGGACCCGCTGCAGAACCTAATCACACAAACATTCACGTGCAACAACCCTTAGGCTGCAGCTCCAGTGAGGCGGAGACAAGCGGAACGGAGAGGAGACGTGTAGGGATCGACCAATCATACTAGTTGAAATCCACATCTCGTCTCCGCTCCGCTTCAATGGAAACAGTCAAGCGAAGACAAGCAGACAGAGACGTATAGGTATCGACCAAATCATATAGACATCATCATATACAGGGTTATTTGTAATTCACTAGCATCCTTTTAACCCTAAACTCCTACCACTTAAACAAATGTTTTTCGTTTTACGGCTTTTGTCATAACTTAATATTTTTGGTGTAACAACGTTTTGAAAATTTGAGATTACCTCTTATTTTTACGATACTCTGTGTATTTGTATGGGGAAAAAAGTGCTTCATTTTAAAAAGTCGTAAAACAATAAACATTTGTTTGAGTGATAGGAATTCAGGGTTAAGAAGATGTCAGTGAATTACAAATAAAATAAGCCTGTAGATAATACACATAGACATCAATTCGAAAACGGCCGAGCGAAGTAACGAGCTAACAAGCGAGAAAGACTTGAAACTTACTTCAAATACCTTTGTTATTTCCGTAATTACATGTTTAATAATTTTTTTTAAAGTTGTGTGCGGACCGCGATTGTCATTTCATTGCTTAAAACTAGTGTCCGACCGAAGTTTCGGTTTCGGTTTCGGTTTCGGCCAATTTCGGCCAAAAAAGTGATTTCGGCCGAGGTTTCGGTTTCGGCCAGAATCCGGCCGAAACCTTCGGCCGGGCCGAAATTGCATCGCGGCCTCTCGCGGCTTTCGCATCGGGAGCGCTCGGCTTAATTCGGACACGCTCGGCCGGGTAGGTATAGGTAATGCATCGGCGGCCGGCCCAGCTGGGACCAGCGACAGTAGTATGTATGAGTGTTGTTTATTTATTAAATTATTATTTACTTTTTAGAATCTGTTTGCCTACGAAGCAAGAGGTCCAGGGTTCGAATCCCGGTAAGGGCATTTATTTGTGTGATAAGCACGAATATTTGTTCCTGAGTTATGGATGTTTTCTATGTATTTAAGTATTTATTTATCTATATAAGTATGTTTATCGTCGTCTAGTACCCATAGTACAAGCTTTGCTTAGTTTGGGACTAGGTCGATTTGTGTAAGATTGTCCCCTAATATTTATTTATTTTATTCATTTTATTTGTTACTGCATTTTATGCTGTGATTAAGAGGGTACGATGGGCACCATTTCTCCATACGAACGTAATCCCCTGTTTCCTCCCTGAATAATGGCTTTAGAACCAATTTTTTTTTACTGTGTAATCTGTATCTACCACAGCTATGCCCCTATGTTTCGTTTTTTTCCATATTTCAATTAACATAAGAAATATGAGCTTTTAAAAACTGAAAAAATTGCCCAATTTCAACGTCATTTTCAGACACTCATCAGAAAAGAATCCCTGATATAAACAAAAAAAGGAAAACATAGGGGCATAGCTAAATCTGTCCTCTAATTATTTTTGAAAAAAAAAATTTTATTGCTGCAGTTTTCGAGAAGAAAACAGGGGATTACGAAATGCTGTTTTGATCAATTTTACGCGCCTAATAACGGTCTGAGCTGCAGTTGTCCCGCTCTCGCTGTACTGACACGGAGGGGTTCGGGCGAGACAGCGACATTTCATTAAAATACCTATTTCTCAAAAGTCTCTCCGCCATCGTACCCTCTTAATGAACAATACGTTTGATATTAGGATTGTGAATTTAGTTTAGACGTGATAAGAATAGGTTGTTTGTTTTGAATAATATAATACCTATGCCAAGACATTTTTCATTAAAAATATACGTTTTTTATTTTGTTTAACAAAAAAAGTAACTGTTCTCATATAAGAAATCCTTGCAATAACCTTTTCCTTACGATCTGTACAGTAATTTTGAATATTTTGTTTGATATGATACGTCTTCAAAAATTTCGGTTTCGGTTTCGGTTTCGGCCGAAATTAGAAAAAAACCGAATATTCGGTTTTCTGTTTCGGTTTCGGCTAAAAATCGTGTTTCGGTCGGACACTACTTAAAACGGACCCCGAGCGAAATTAATTGGTGATCCCTGGCCTAGTGGTTAGCAGTAAACAAGGGTACTAACAACAACCCGATTCCCCCCGGGTTGACTAAACTTTCGAAGTCACCAAACGATTCTCTTCTATTACTGCACTTTCAAGAAGAGGATAAATGTGGTTTTTAGGTTTTTTCACTTCGGCTTTACTTGCAGAAATTTTCACGCTCCGCACTGGTGGTTAGAGAACCTGACTATGAAGCTTGAGGTCCCGGGTTCGATTCCCGTGTCGGGGCAGATATTTGTATGAAAAATACGAATGTTTGTTCTCGGGTCTTGGATGTTTAATATGTATTTAAGTATGTATCTATCTATATAAGTATGTTGATCCGTTGCCTAGTACCCATAACACAAGCTTTGCCTAACTTACTTTGGGACTAGGTCAATTGGTGTGAATTGTCCCGTGATATTTATTTATTTATTTATACATATTTGTTCAGACTCAGCTCCGCCTCAGTGGAATAATAATAATAATAATAATAAATAATAAATATCACGGGACAATTCACACCAATTGACCTAGTCCCAAAATAAGCTAGGAAAGCTTGTGTTATGGGTACTAGGCAACGGATAAACATACTTATATAGATAGATACATACTTAAATACATATTAAACACCCAAGACCCGAGAACAAACATTCGTATTTTTCATACAAATATCTGCCCCGACACGGGAATCGAACCCGGGACCTCAAGCTTCATAGTCAGGTTCTCTAACCACTAGACCATCTGGTCGTCTCAACCACTCACTCAACTCTTCACACACACTCTTACACACACAACCATACTATTAACTTAACTCTTTTCACAGCTCTGCTCTACTCAGCTCCGCTCGTCTCCGCCTCTCAAGTTTCAAATGCTGCCGCGGAAGCTGATTCCGAAGTTCCACCGTGCGTGGCAAAAAGTTCCGCGAGAAACAGACTATATAGTGGACTGCCAGCTATTGAGGTGATGAGGATGGAAAGAAGGTCGGTTGCTAGTAGCAGCAGCAGCAGGCAATAGATCGTATAACACATAACTCCTCAGAGCCATGATAATGCGGTATAAGATACATAAGGATGCAAGGGCAGCGGGTCAGGCCAGCCCAAATCGTGCAACATTTCTTAAGCTGAGTTTAGACCTGCAAGAAAAATCGTGCAAGTTGCATTACATTGCGAGAGAGTAAAGGGAGCGAGTTTGAAGTAGTCAATCGAGCGCCTCAATGTAATGCAACTTGCACGGATTTTCTTGCAAGTCTTAACTGGGCTTTAACCTAACCTTACCGCTTAGGCCTTAGCTGTGGTGGCCTTATAGTGGTTTGACCTATGGACTCTCAAGCAGAGGATCGTGGGTTCGAGTCCGGGCCGCACCTCTGAGATTTTCACTTCACGGTGAAGGAAATATCGTGAGGAAACCTAAGAAGAAATTCAATTGTGTGTGTGAAGTTACCAATCCGCACTGGGCTCGCGTGGGAACTACGGCCCAAGCCCTCTCATTCTGAGGACGAAGATGAATCTTAACGCTTTAGCTTCCCGGAGTGGTATCAAGTTTCCGCCCTAAAAAGTCACTCATGTGAGTAAAAACGTGTTGAAACGTTAAAAATAAAGCTGTTAAAGATTCCAAAACCTTTCACCACGCCGTTTCACTTTTAGTGCAGTTGCTAAACCCAAATACTATAACCGTGTTTCACTACTGGCGGCTCGCCAAGCTCTCTTGCATCCGACACTGTTCCTGGGAATCGTAATAGTTTGAACCATTATAGTTAAGTCTGCAGTCTCGAGACGCTTGTGAAGTCTTCGTCAAAATGTTAGTCGGATTCACGTTTCGCTGACGTGTCGCGTCGTCGCATCAGAGCAGTATCGGTTTCATACTAACACAAGCCATAACGACACGCTGCATCAGAGAAATATGAACGCAACCGCATTAAATTTTTTTTTCTTTTTTTTTTATATAAGAGATGGCAAACGAGCAGACGGGTCACCTGATGGAAAGTGATCACCGTCGCCCATGGACACCCCCAACACGGGGGGCATCACAGGTGCGTTGCCGACCCATTTAGGAATTGGTAGGCTCGTTTTTTAAAGATCCCTAAGTTGTAACGCTCTGGGAATGCTGCCGCAGAAAGCTGATTCCAGATCTTTGTCGTGCGAGGAAAGAAGTTTCGCTAAAAACGCACGGTACTAGAATGCCAATCATCAAGATGGTGAGGATGGAAAGACAAACGGTTCCTCGAAGTGCGGTAGTGGAATTTAGCCGCAGGCAGCAATTCGAACAGTTCGTCAGAACACTCCCCATGATAGATACGGTATAATATACAGAGAGACGCCACATCCCTCCGCAAAGCCAAAGGATCGAGTAGGTAGTAAATGTATGAAATGTCAGATAAATGTAAAAATGCAGTTTATTTATTTAACGTCTTAGATTATTTACACACTAGATAGAGTGTCAGTAGCAAACACTGCGATACAAAACGTCCAAAAACCTATTTGACAGCTTCGTCTTACGATCGCGTTACGTCATTCAGACTGAAGGGGAAAGTGACATATAAGCCAACAGTTGGCTTATATTTTTCGGGACGTTTTTATGCCGCCCAAGCTCTATCTAAGTTGAACGTGTTATAAACACACGTTACCTTTGATTCATCAAAAAACTTTTGTTAGATTATCTAACACTTCCCAAACAATTGTTCGTAGAATTTCATTTAAATAAATCATGAGACAATTTGGGTGCGGATGGCACGGGACCGATCTGTTTGGCGAGCCTTGGGGGAGGCCTATGTTCAGCAGTGGACGTCTTTCGGCTTAAATGATGATGATGATGAGTGCAAGTTGCTGTGTTCTCGCGGCCAGCACAAAATGGGTCGGCGGTGCGCAATTTGGCGACCCCTGAGCTATATAGTAGTGTGTTTTTCTATTCACAAAGCATCGGTCGCGCTCTGATTGGCAATGATCTCCTTGTTCCACGTCAAGGCCGGAGGACGGCCGGAAATGGGCGCGTGCGCATACACGTGGACTGATCTGATCGCGATGCGGCTCATTAGATGATTTATGCCTTGGTGTCATGGAATGTTTTGAACAATTCATCATCATCATCATTTCAGCTGCTGAACATTGGCCTCCCCGAGGCTCGCCAAACAGATCGGTTTGAGCCATCCGCATTCAACGTGTTCCGGCAACCTTAAGGTCATCGCTCCGTCTTGTTGGAAGCCTACTTATACTGTGTCTTCCGGTCCGTGGACGCCACTCGGCCAGTCGGCCATCAGTTCTACGAGCGATGTGCCCTCCCCACTGCGCCACTAGAGTTTGGTGATTCTTCGAGCTATGTCGAACAATTGCTATATTTATATACGAGTACCTACTAGCTGTTGCCCGCGACTCCGTCTGCGAAGAATAGGAGTAGGTATACGAAAAATAGCCTACGACCTATTCTCAGACCTGCCGAATATAGAGAAAAAGTTTCATAAAAATCAGACAAGCCGTTTTGGAGCCGTTTCGTTTTGATAACAAAAACCGTGACACGAGATTTTTATATATTAGAAGATTAGATTAAACTTGAACCGTAATTACATTTGAAATTTAACATGACCTTTACGGAGAAGGAAAAACATCGTGAGGAAACCTGCACACACATACGAAGAAATTAAATAAGTGTGTGTAAAGTTCCCAGTCCGCACTGGGACTGAAAGGAGGCATCTGCGCTTCAGTGGGACTTATATATGTTATGTTATAATTACAGACACGAGTAGGTATACTAGGGGTGTTCAATAAAAAGTGAGAATGAGTATGTTATAAACAACTTTTACTAAATGTAATTTTATTTTTCGACATAGTCACCTTTTAGCATAATACACTTATTATATCTTTTTTCTAAACTTAAAATTTCATTTTTAAAAAAGGTCTCATCTTGAGTACTTAAAAAATCTTGTACTGCAGCGACTACCGCGTCGTCGTCTTCAAATTTCTGGCCTCTCGGGTATTGTTTCAATCTCGGAAATAGGTAGAAATCACTGGGAGCGAGATCTGGTGAATACAGAGGATGCTTAAGGATATTGAACCCAGCATCACGAATTGCAGCCATTGCAACGATGGACTTGTGTGCCGGGGCATTGTTCTGGTGGAACAGCACAACTTTCGAGAGTTTACCTCGCCGTTTTTCGCGGATGTCATTGCGCAATGTTGCTATTTGTTTGGCGTATAAAGTGCCCGTAATAGTGGCTCCATGTTTGAGATACTCAATCATTAATACCCCTTTACCATCCCAAAAAACAGAGCCCATGACCTTACCAGCAGATGGGTCCACCTTGAATTTCTTCGGAGTTGGAGATGATGGCCTTTTCCATGTCATAGACTGCAGTTTCGTTTCAGGGTCGTAATGATGGAGCCATGCTTCGTCCATTGTTATAAATCGCGCCAAAAAAAGTTCCCAGTCTTGCTGTATCAGGTCCAAAGCTTCTTGACAAATCTCGACTCTAGTTTGTTTTTGCGTGTCAGTAAGCATTCTTGGTACCCAACGCGCAGATACCTTTTTCATACCCAAGCGTTCATGTAAAATATTATGCACGCTCCCCGTTGAAATCTTTACATTTTCAGCAATAAAACGAACCGTGACACGACGATCCGCCAAAACTGAGTTTTCGACTTTTTTCACAATTTCTTCAGTTACTGCTGTAGTAGGGTGTCCGGAGCGGGGGTCGTCCATGGTCGATGTTCTTCCATGTCTAAATTCGGCGCACCAACGTGCGACTGTCGAACACGGAGGAGCATTAGACCCTAAAGTGTCCCGCAAATCTAAATTGACTTGGTCCGTAGAAAAATTTTTCAAACACAAGTATTTGATAACGGCGCGCAGTTAAATTTTCTCCATTTTCGCTAACGTACTCAATAGCATTGCAAAGAAATTACCGTATATTTTTTTAAACAAAAGACAGTTACTTTTTTTTTCATAGCAATCAGCTAGATAGATTAGCTTTACCGGCCAGTATTTAATTTCCTAATATTGAAAGAGTTTGCATCTCATTCTCACTTTATATTGAACGCCCCTCGTATGTATAGTTAGCTACTTACTTGATGCGTAGTAATATATTGTTGTACAAGGAAAAGATCCTTACCTGCAACAGGAAAAAAGATAGTTAACACATGAAATAAAAACATAGGTAATATATGTTCACAATTCTATGATAAAATCTTCAACGCAACGCAGGCACGATTGCACGTGACGTGGTGTTTGGTTAAATTAAACGAACAAGTTGCATAAAGTATACTCATTTAATAGATACTTTTTAAATAATATATTGAATCAGGCGTTACTTTGCGGAGGTCCATATTAATGAACTAAAACAATTACTTTGCTCACCCGCGACCTTACAATAGTTACGTTTATGCAAGAAATGTGCGTTCATGCAGTTCCTCCACCTCCACACTGTACGAACACACACAAATCACATAAACCCAACCATCACCACCACCAAGCTACACTGACGCGTTTCGAACTCAACCAGAGCTCATCTTCAGAGTTACCACAACCGTACGCTATGCTACCAAATGTTAAACTCAAACACAACACAACACATGGTTTAACATTTGGTAGCACAGCATACGGTTGTGGTAACTCTGAAGATGAGCTCTGGTTGAGTTCGAAACGCGTCAGTGTAGCTTGGTGGTGGTGATGGTTGGGTTTATGTGATTTGTGTGTGTTCGTACAGTGTGGAGGTGGAGGAACTACATGAACGCACATTTCTTGCATAAACGTAACTATTGTAAGGTCGCGGGTGAGCAAAGTAATTGTTTTAGTTCATTAGATACTTTTTACTCATCATCGCAGCCTATATACGTCCTACTGAAGGGCACAGGCCTCCTCTCAGAATGAGAAGGCGTGGGCCGTAGTTTTCACGCAGGCCCTGTGTGGATTGCCTTTTCATTTTGAGAGAGACCAGTACTCTTCAGTGAGATGCCGAATATAAATAAATACTTATTAAAAAAAAATAATTAGGTAATATTTTTAGTTATTGTTATTATACAGCCAAAGATAAGATATATAAGTAATACTTAGTCGGGAGTGAATGCTATGAACATTAGTTTATCTTTTCCTACGCAGATGGGTCATTTCGGACAACCGCTCGTAAGTATAGTATAAATTTTCCCAGGTGAATTTTTCGCTTCGAGCCCTTATCTTTCAAAACAAACGGTATCGTCATAGTATTAAGGTTCAAATTTAATGTAATGGCTCGAAGCGAAAAATTCACCTGGGAAGATTTATACTATGCCACAACTATCGAGTGGGCCCAGCCTCCATTAAGTGAGTTTGGCCCCACATTGATTTAAGGTTAGGGTTTTTATGTCAACGATACTAATGCCCTGACAACTAATTTTTATTCTGAATCGTTATTAATGGAAAATTTAATGATTATATCATGGAGAGGGATGTTTGGAAATAATTATGATCCGCATTTGAGATCCCCAGTGTATCACTGTACTAAAAAAAATAGTTGTGCTTAAAGCCCAGCTTAAAACTGCAAGAAAAATCGTGCAAGTTGCATTACATTGCGAGGCCGTAGAGCCAACGAGTATCAAGGTTTTTCTTGCTGGTCTACAGGGTTATTTGTAATTCACTGACATCCTCTTATCCCTGAATTCCTATCAGTCAAACAAATGTTTTTTTGTTTAAGACTTTTTAAAATTAAGCACTTTTTTCCCATACAAATACACAGAGTATGGTAAAAGTAATAGGTAATCTCAAATTTTCAAAACGTTATTACACCAAAAATATTAAGTTATGACAAAAGCCGTAAAACAATAAACATTTGTTTAAGTGGTAGGAGTTTAGGGTTAAAAGGATGCTAGTGAATTACAAAATAATAACCCTGTATATATGACATATGGCGTTTAAGTGTTTTTACCTTTAAGATTTAACATCGCCACCTTACCACTGTCTGTCTGTTTTTACCTTTCCGCTGTCGATATATAGGTAGATAAAATGTTTTAGCTTATTCTTCTCAACCCTATTCTAGTGCATCAAAATGTCCCCCCATTCTCCCACCGGCACAGTTCTCATTAGAGCTCTACGTGGGGTACTAATGACAACGTTTTGGCGTGCCGTTAATTCGAGGGCGCAAGTTTTAGCACTACACTACTTACGACACTAGATGTTATGAAGACTTAGATGCAACCCCGTGATCTTCATCGTCATCATTTCAGCCGAAAGATAGATAGATAGATAAAGACGTTTATTTGGTACTGCAAGCACACACAATCAAGATTAACAAAAATACAGAAATCAGTATAAACTTAAAAGTAAAACATTTTATATTGTCTGTATGCGCTGCAGTAGTGCAAAAGGGCCGAGGCTCAGTGGTCAACATTGCTCATAGGAGCAAAACACTGATATTCTACCACAGCCCAGAAGAAAGACGTCCACTGCTGAACATAGGACTCCCCCAAGGCTCGCCAAACAGATCGGCCCTGCGCCATCCGCATCCAACGCGTTCCCGCCTCCTTCACCAGGTCGTAGCTCCATCTTGTTGGAGGCCTTCCTCACTGCGTCTTCCCCCGCCCGTGAGCCCGTGATCCCTAGTCTCAAATAGAGTATCTCCTGTGTTAAAAATTTAGGTGTGTTAAATACTTTACACGTTTAATAACATAATAACATTGTAGGTCTATTTGGAAATAAATACCTAGTTGAGTTTCTTGCTGGATTCTTCTCAATAGAGTTTTTCCGAACCTGTGGTAAATTCTCCGACATTCGTAACTAATTGTTATGGCTTAAATTGAAGAATTATGTTTTTAACTTTAAGCTTCCTTCATTATCTATCCACGACTAAGTACAGTCGACTACAAAAAGATCGATACCGCCAAAGTTACAAAGATATGTATACACACCTTTATTGACTTAACATTAAGGTCGTGTATACATATTTTTGTAACTTTGGCCGTATCGATTTTTTTGTAGTCGACATATTATGCAAAGGTTTTTTAAACTGCCAGCGTTTTCGGAAAGACTATTGTTGTCTAGAAGAATGTGCCGCAAGAGACGTTAACCATATAAGTCTATAGTCTAAGATTTATAAACTACTGTTTTACTTAATACCTCACCTTACCTTAGTCCAGTTGTTATAGATAACTAGCTGACCCCGCAAATATTGGGGTTTAAAAAATAGCCTACGGCCTATTCTCAGACCTACCAATTATAGAGAAAAAAGTTTCATAAAAATCGGTCAAGCCGTTTCGGAGAAGTTCGATAACAAACACCGTGACACGAGATTTTTTATATATTAGATTAGAAGATTTAAGACATTGATAGTATCTTTTTTCATTTATTATCTCATGCAAACATCAAAGCATAACTTGAAAATTAGAGCGTTTTATAACGTTCGTAAGCGTTCGAGTTCTTATTTGAGTTTTGAAATTAAGAGGGTACGATGCGCACCATTTCTCCATACAAACGTAATCCCCTGTTTCCTCCCTGGATAATGGCTTTAGAGCCAATTTTTTTTTACTGTGTAATCTGTATCTACCACAGCTATGCCCCTATGTTACGTTTTTTTTCATATTTCAATTAACATAAGAAAATAATATTAGCTTTCAAAAACCGATAAAATTGCCCAATTTCAACGTCATATTCAGACACTCGTCAGAAAAGAATCCCCCCTAAAAACAAAAAAAGGAAAACATAGGGGCATAGCTAAATCTGTCCTCTAATTATTTATGAAAAAAATAAATTTATTGGCCCAGATTCGAGAAGAAAACAGGGGATTACGAAATGCTGTTTTGATCAATTTTACGCGCCTATTAACGGTCTGAGGTGCAGTTGTTCCGCTCTCGTTGTACTGACACGGAGGGGTTCGAGCGAGACAGCGACATTTCATTAAAATACCTAGTTCTCAAAATTCTCTCTGCCATCGTACCCTCTTAAAGCCTTCGACACATAGCCGGGCGGGGCGGGACCTTGACGGGACGCCGACGGGACGGTACAATCTGTGATGTACTACTTTAAATAGACGCCGTCAAACAACGCCGTTTGGCGGCGTCTATTTAAAGTAGTGCATTACAGATTGTACCGTCCCCGTCGAGGTCCCGCCCCGCCCGCTGTGTGTCGAAGGCTTCAAACGGCGACGAATCTACTTGAACACACATCTAAAGTTTTGAGAGTCGGCACTGGATCGCCCAAAACTTTTAACAATGCCTTTTGCCACTCAGGATTACATACGTGTATACTTGTATAGTACTGCTTTGGACCAATTTAATAGCTACTAGGAGGCGTGTTTACTTGTAGTAGTGCGTATTTCGGTCGAACAGTAATTTAGGAATAGAATGGAATAACTTTCTTTCGCTTGACATAAGGTACAAAAGGTGTTAAAATAAATAATGGGTCACATACATAAGATACATACACACACATATACACACACACACACACACACACACACACACACACACACACACACACATACATACATATGGGATACATATGGGTAGGGTTGCCACCCGTACTCTAAAATAGAGTATTGTACTCTATTTCATGTAGGCGTACTTTATAATCTACGACACCAATAAAGTACGCTAAAATACTCTATTTACGTAAATCATTGTTACTGGCTCGTTATTGGTTATGAGTAGGTACTTATGAGACTAAATACTCTTTTTTTATGCTGTGTACTTTATTTTTGTTCAATGAAAATTAAAAAATACTTTATTCGCCCTAAAAAAAGGTGGCAACCCTACATATGGGATAAGTTCGCTTTTGTACATGCATTTCAACGGTTGTCAATAATGTTTTTTTTCCTTATTTTTGTACAATAAAGAGTTTGCATACAATACATATTTCACATCAACTAAAAATTGTATATTGTAATAATAGAAATTTCACCTAAATTATTATTGATACAATTATTCGACTTCTTGGTAGAACTGAAACCCTTTAACAAAAGGCAAGCTTAAAGGATTTGCCACACTGGATGCGTTCTGCGGTCTGCGGTCAGGTCAAATTGAACGCAGCTCGCATTATGCATGAACAGCATTGTCGGTCAGTACAAATACACTCGGCGTCACGGAAATCGCACACCTACGGATTTTGCTTTCAAGCGAATATAACACTTATCTTTATAACTTTTATTGATTGTTGTACCGATTTTGCATTGTTATTAAATGGAGGATTAAATTACCTTTCATATGAATCCACACACCCATACTTCCTTTAAGACTGTATAAGGTTTATAACGGCTTGACACAGAAATCCGTGGGTGTGCGATTTCCGTGACGCCGAGTGTATATAGAGACCAACAATGTTGTTCATACATAATGCGGGCTGCGTTCAATTTGACCTGACCGCAGACCGCAGAAAGTATCCAGTATGGCAAATCCTTTATGTTTACGTAAACGTTTTCAAGGGTAACAGTTTGATGGCATCACCTAGCTTATTCTAGATTTAAAATGTACAGATAAATGTAATGTAGATGTAAAGATGTATCTGTTATATAGAGCTGTTTTTCTGCGAGGAGCAACTAATCTCGGTATGTTATCTCGTATTAAAATTAAATATCTCTCGATATGTTGTGAACAGTTCCGGGTTTTAAGAAATACTAATATTTATATGCATGTATAGATCTTTAGGATGGCCTACAGTGTATCATAATTATATTAATGTCACATATTGCTCTAAAAAAGCCGTGGTGGCCTAGCGGTTTGATCTACAGTCTCTCAAGAAGAGGGTCGTGGGTTCAAATCCCGTCTCGCACCTCTGAGTTTTTCGGAATTTATGTGCGAAATTACATTAGAAATTAACCATAAACTTTACGGTGAAGAAAAACATCATGAGGAAACCAGTATACTCCTGCGAAGAAATTCAATGGTGTGCGTGAAGTTGCCAATCCGCACTGGGCCCGCGTGGGAACTACGGCCCAAGCCCTCTCATTCTGAGAGGAGGCCTGTGCTTGCAGTGAGACGTAGGTATCTATAATAGGCTGGGATAATGATGATGATATTGCTTTTACGGATTGCTTTTAAACAATTAATAATCTATTAACATAGCACGACTTTTTATAAAAATGTAAAATAACTGAAATATATCAAATAGATTCTAAGTAACTCTTATTGATATATCATTATTGTGACACAGGTCGTTCGCTTGAATACTCAACCCAAAGTGAAATGGAAATACACTTGAGCTATTACTAGACTGGCATTTGACTAGATCGCAGAAAAAATACTGCATAAAATATTCTATACAGCTTTGTCGATGGGTAGGTAAGTAAAGTAACGTATGATTCAAAAGCACACGTTTGTGACAATATTATCGTAGGGTGACGGCATCAATCATGGACATCTTAAGCACAGTAGTACCCAGTAATGGACGGCAAAGATTGAATACCTTATAGCATAGCCCGACTTTCATGAACAGAACTGTACCAGTTATGACCATTAGTTATCTGAGCATAGTTTTGATAGTTTAAAAATGTAGTGTGGCCGTTCCTTAAACTTTGGTTTTATGGAAAAAAAATCCTAATTAGTGTTCTTGTCCACTATTGGTGCTTTCATCCTACTAGTGGAGTTTGACTGGTAGAAACCCCTAGAAGAAATATGCGTGAAATTTGTTTGTGTATCTCGGATCTCCATCAGACTCCATCAGAGGCCATCAACCAGGTATCGGCTTTACTCATCGTTCAGTTACAGACCGTATCTTTTTTTTATTATTGTATTTTATTTATTTATTTATTTATTAGGACCTTCAACAACAAGTACACTTTTTCAAATGCTTAAAAGATACATGTACAAATTAAAACTAAGTGCCTCATCACTTACAGAAGGACACCGCATGCACTAATATCTAACAATTGACAACAAAAATATTTGCCATTAGCTCCAAATTACATTAGGTAACCATTGTTACCTAATGTAATGTGTCAGGTTTACCATTGTTAGATTGGAAATCTGAAAATCTAATTAATATATAAAAATATCGTGTCACGGTGCCTGTCATTGAACTCCTCCGAAACGGTTTGACCGATTTTTATGATTTCTGAGAATAGGTCGTACTGCAATGGCGATGGGTACTAACAACCCGATTCCCCACGGGTTGACTAAACTTTCGAACGCTTCTCTACCATTACTGTACTTTCAAGATGAGGATAAATGAAGATTTTAGGTTTTTTACCCCCGGCTTTACTTGCAAAAATTTTCACGCCCCACCACTGGGTCGTAGACTATTTTTTATACCCCTTTCTTCGCAGACGGAGTCGCGGGCAACAGCTACATATATATATATATAAATTCACTTTTAAGCAAATGGTTACCATAGTACTTAATTGTACGTGATGAGATGACTAACTTCCAAACTGCTATAACGCTAAAATTGATTAGATGACTAGACACGTTATAGTCCGTGTAACCTTCATCTCGTTTCTAAACTAAACTAAAAGTTTTAAGTGTTATTGTGTGCCTTGTGCTAAAAGTTTTAAGTGTTATGTACAACTATAACATCTTTTGAAATGTATAGTCGACCAAGAAACTCCTTTACCACCCTAAAGTTCAATGTCAGTTGTATGACTTAAGACATCAAAGGCTATTTTCACTTACAAGTCAATGTGACAATCAGCCTTATTTTTATTCTGATGTAGGAACTGTCATAAAAAATGGTAAAGCACTTACTTGGTCGACTATACATGACTTTACAGTGAAATAAATAAATAAAATAAAGATATATTTATTTATTTGGAAAAAAAGATACAATAAGTACACAAACGGTCAGCACACTCCCATAAAGAGTTGCGACAACTTGTGGCTGGCTTACAAAAGGCAGGCATATAAACTATCCTCGTTCTATTGTATACTATGTGTAGGTGATACTATACTTCCGTGGGAACTGCTCGCAATCGTTCCGTTTTAACATCTATTACTTTCAAGGCTGCGGTTAATTGGGTTATTTTCGTTGAAACCCTAGAGTTTGATAAGTTGTACGAGTTCTCAGCTTGAGGTGAAGAATATTAATGTTTGCTTTGACGTAGGTAACTGGAGACCAAGAACGATAATCAAGAGGGCGGTTCATGTCTACCTATACTTCGTTTTTCATTTTTTTTTAGCATTAGAAAAGGGTAAACAATCTTGACGAGTCTTTTTAATGAATATAATACTAAACCTGAATCACATTATAGTGTATACAGGTGGCAGAGACGTAGCATTGAATGAGTCGCCAGAGGGGCCAAAGACGCGAAGTCTTTGCTGTTTTTTACTTTAGGGTAGGAAGGGTGACTTGTGCTCGGAAAAAATCCCTTCGGACGAACTGGGAATGGAGGGCCCAGACAGTGTCCGACTTGCACGGACTAATAAGACGTTGCATTGGTTGCTACGTTACTCGTCATGCCACATGCCATCCTATTTTATGATAACAAGTGCTCCCTCATCTATCGGTTTTTGCACGGGGTTTGGTAAGGAAGGACTCCAAAAAATATTAGGGGACAATCTAACACAAATCGACCTAGTCCCAAACTAAGCAAAGCTTGTACTATGGGTACTAGACGACGATAAACATACTTATACCTATAGATAAATAAATACTTAAATACATAGAAAACATCCATAACTCAGGAACAAATATTCATGCTCATCACACAAATAAATGCCCTTACCGGGATTCGAACCCAGGACCTCTTGCTTCGTAGGCAGGGTCACTACCAACTAGGCTAAGGCGGTCGTTCAGAACCAATAGAGTGTGGCGAGTAAGGGCAACATCGTGAACGCGAGATGAGCGGAGCGAGGAGTACGAGAAGCATAGTCTGGAATGGCTATGGGTTTAGAGGTCCAGGAATTTTATCTAGCAGAGTTTCAGAATAAACACGAAATATTTACCTCTCTATCAATATAATCCCGAAGTTTAACTCAGGACGCCCTTGAATCGAATGAGATTGTGTGAGCAGATGTTCTAAACTTATGTTTGAATGTTTATAAACAATTGTTACAAAACGAGAACCGGTTTCGATTGTGGCCATTACCTGATCGAACAATGAACGGAATAAACAACAATGAGTGGAAATGACATAACAATCGTATAAACTATGTATTCCTTTTAAGTACGAAAACAAGGTGGTCAAAAACGGTCAAACATAGAACTAATCCTATCTAATCCTGCAAAAGAAGAAGGAGTTTTAAATATATTACCGTATACCGTATAGGTATTTCCATAGAAGTCGCGGCTTAAAACAAGTATTTCATAAAAATAATATAAATTTATTTTCCCAGCTCAGTCTAGAACGAAGTTGACTGCTGAATAGATAGTTTATAAATAAATTATAACAGAGACGGTGGTTTAAAAATATATTAGGTGTACATTTCACTGGCGAGTACCGTAATCTACTAAAACCTATGAAAATACGCAAAAACGTGCGCCTGTTGACGGGGAGAAGAAAAAAAGGGTCAACATCGAGTGTGGAAGAGAATACACACGATAATATTTCAGATTCCTCTTTATACTAGGACCTTATCTAGTCCGAATATTCCATGCAAGTATACCTATCATAGTTAGAACTATTAATTACACTGCACCAGATGATTCCCAATGTCAATTTCATTAGCAAACCTATTTTGAAATCCTCTTGGAAACAAAAGATTATCTTCTCAATCCTTTTATAAATCTGGAAACAGTTAATGTCATAGATTAAATCTAAATTAACTATTAATCAGTCTTGAGAAAGGGATCAGAACTTCATTCACTTGACACTTGAAAATTGAAATGAGAAAGATTTTATCATGAAATGATAGTCAGTTTCTTGGAAATTGTAAAGCCACTTCCAACTTCGAGACGGCAAAAGCAAGGTTTTAGTTCAGTGATATTGCCAAGAGCGGCAGTCATGGAAAAAGTATTGACTGACACATCACCCCGCCTAGCCTAAACTGTTGGTTCTAAAAAGCTGAGATTTTGCGCAGATGTTACCTTTGTCATGTAAACAAGCTTTATTTTTGCAACCTTTCCCTTTATCTGTGGGTATTTTATGTGTATATCAATCCATCAATCAATCAATCAATAGGTTGGTAGGTACTGCAAGTTATTTGACTCACTTCGAATTTTGAAATACATAATGTCTAAATAAGCACCTGCCTGCATGCATTCTAAGTAAAGCAAAGAAAGTTTTTGTAGAAGAACACATTTTTAACAGAAGCTCTTCTGCCGACTGTACTTTTTGTCGACCGCAGAAGTGTACTAAATTTCAAGTCAAATTCGAGATGCAAAATTGACCTTAATTAAAAAACATTTGCTAGTCATATGAAAGCTTGTGAAATAACGATTTTAACAGTAGGCGATAATTCTCTTCAAAATTTGTAAATACGCCAGTATTGTGGAGGCAGAGCTGGAGAGTGCGAAATTATTAAAAATATTGCGCACCTCTGAGAAACAAAGTTTCCAACCAAATTAAAAAACCGGCGCTATTTTCACGAGTTTAAGATACTCAAGAGCTAAGGCATCACTTGACCTTTCCGTCAACCTAATTTTCAACACTGGTTTTAATCTCAACGTATTAAAGGTGATTTTGCAAGTACTTTATTATGGAATCGGGTTAAGTATCTGCTTTACGTACGACTTTTTCACATTTCCGCTATACAGGGGAGAATGAAGTGCACTCGACGCTGCAAATTACACGTTGGCAGGTAGAAAAGGTTGATGAGATATGCACTGGGTGGCTAGAAGCTAGGACACTCGCCGCTACGCTAGACTCAGTGTCTCTCTTTCCAAATGATTTAGCCAGAAAAGGATAGGTAGAGCATAGAAGTTTCCCCGGAAAGCATGTGTGCAAACCGTTCCGGTGATACTTTAGAAGTACTTAGGTAGTTTATATTTTACTGGGAAAAGAAGTAAAAAGCGCAAAAACTGTAACATCATATAAAAACTAACCATCTTACTCATTAAATGAACAAATCTTTTACAGAAAATAATATAATTTTTTGTGTATCTTTCGAAAGCAGATGTCAAAATGAACCTCGATGAGCGATCCGTGACATGTTTTCAACCGACGAAAACAAAAGACCGTGTGCAATCTTTATGGCCGGTTACTGTATGACATTGAGCTGATTTGATGTTGGAGCTGGAAGATGGCCATAGGAACCCTTTTTATATTATAAGAGCGAGGCAAACGAGCAAGCGGGTCATCTGATGGAAAATTATCACTACCGCCCATAAATATCAACAATTCCAAGAAAGTCACTGATCTGTTGCCGGCCTTTAAAAAGGAGAGGGAATAGGGGAGAGGTAGGTACTGTGTAATGAAATGGCATGACCGCATCAAGTTTGGGCTCGTTTGATTTGTTTTGACGAGTACTTTGGTAACACGAGCAAAAAGTAGAGGCAGCAAAAAAAGTTTGTACCAAACATAGAATTTTTAACAAAACTTATTTAATTATGTCTCAGAAAGTGACTCAATGTGGTCTGAAATTAAGAAATTCTTGAAGCATCTAAATGATACGATGATGCAATCTCACGTTAAATGTGCCAGTTTTCCACGCGTCTTTGTTTCGACAAGCCTTTTGTAATATAAAGATTCGCTAAATTTGTAATTGGCCCAGAAGTGATCCGACCGGCGGACGACCTTCGGCAAACTTCGGCTCTCTTCGGTTACATCACGACTATTACCGATTTTATGCGCGCACGCCATTTGTAAAACGATTCTTTGTTAAGCTTGCAATGTTTTAATTGGAGTAACGATTAAAAAGTGTTCAAAAGTTCTGCCTCAGTGTTGCCAAAACTAAAAAGTCGAAAATATGTAATTTCAATGACGAAATTATCGTTTTGACAGCAAAATTATAGAACGCAAGCAGAGAATCGTGAGTTCGATCCCGGACTCGCACCTCTAAGTTTTTTGTACGAATTAAATTTACCTACTATGAAATTTTATATCGGTTGGTTGAAACCACCTTTAATTTTGTTTGTTGCAACGGCAATAGAAATATACAACCCTGTTACAGACAGACCTGTGAGACAGACTGACAGAATTAATGGTTTCCTTTGTCAACCTTCACCACACTAGTGAATACCGTACAAAATTTAGTAAGATCTATAAAAAACCCAAAAAACAAAACACGTGCGTAAATAAATAGCAGGGGAGGCGAAAAAGTGGCTACCTACATCGTTTCTCGAACGAAATATAACCGACGACATTTCTATTCTTAATTAATTCTGTGGTGCTAATTGATCGGAAGATACTTTCAACGACGTATACTATCATTTCCAAACGGAAGACTACAAAGCTTCCACCCAACTTCTTTTGCCCGCGTATGTAATTAATAATTAAAAAGTTACTACAAAAAAAAATCGCGTGTCTATGCGTTTAGATCGCTCCGTTCCGATGGCTGCACAAAAGAGTTCAAGGCGATGCTTCGTTCAATGGAGGCACTAAACGCAATGACAGAGACGCACTATATGCCCCGGGTGAAGTTGGAAAGAAAGGGATGATAACCTTTTATGAAAGTCTGTAATTAGCAGCTGTTGACAATGCTACTAATACTATGAATGAGAAAGTTTGTTGGTTTGTGTGTTTAAACGCACGTTAACGGCTGCATGGTTTTGGATATACGTCTCACTGCAGGGCACATGCCTTCTCCCAGAATGAGAGGGCTTAGGCCGTAGTTCCCATGCGGCAGTACAGATTGGAGACTTCACACACACCATTGATTTTCTTCGGAGCTGTATCTAGGTTTCTCACGATGTTTGCATTCACCGTGAAAATAAACGTCAGAAGCTTGCTTGAGATCATAGGTCAAACCACTAGGCTGGTGCTGTTTTACGCGAACGTGTATTGGGGGGTCCCAAATATTGCGATGAGGCTTGGTTCAAGGCACTTGCTGACAAGAGACAGAACGACACCAAGGCAGTTCTACGCCAACCTGCGCAAATTTCTCTTGCCAGACCTTTGGACGAACACGTCGCTCTTGCATCGGGCTAATTAGCCACGAAAAGCGTTGATAAGTATATTTTATAATAGGTTCCTTTATTTCAAATTCAAATTGAAAAATATTTATTTCGGATAAATGACACATTTAGGCACATAATCCATAGGTGTTAGTAAAATATAGTCAATATTTAGACTAGTGTTAATAAAATAAAATAACATTACATTAAATTAAATTAAATTAAACATAATAATGGGCGTGTATGAGACCTCATCCAGTGCCGCAACATTGGGGAATCCCACCTGCCAACTAACACGTCCAGGATGGTGTTAGGGCTGCCGCGCAGGCGCGCCAGCAAGGAAGCGCAGCGCTTCCTCATGATGGCGTAGAAGCCATCCGTGCCGCTCGCGGCGAACATGGCCGAGGTGCTGCAGTGCCGCGGCAGCCCGAACAACATCCTGTACGCGTCATTGTACTGGACGCGCAGGGCGCTCAGTGTGCGCTGCGTGTAGCTGACCCACAGGCTGCACGTGTAGAACGACTGGCAGTAGGCTTTGAATAGCGTCACCTTAACGTCATCGCTACATCGCGCGAACCTACGGGCCAACATGTTGCAACGCACAGCCAGCGCCCTGCGCTCCCTCTCTATGTCCCGATTATCGCACAGGTCTTCGGTGACTCAGTGGCCCAAATACTTTACCTCCTTCACCCGTTTCAGAGGAGTTCCGTTAAGAGTTACTTGGTGCCCGCCCTAAACACCATGAACTCACTCTTTGAGGCATTGTATTTGAGCCCGTGAGTCGCCGCATATGACTCGCAGGTGCACAGTAACCTACGCAGTGCCCCGATCGATGGACTCAGCAGAACCATGTCATCCGCATAGCTAATGTTGTTTACTGTGAATCCGTCTATGGAACAACCTACATTTGATCTGCTGAGTTCAATGATGAGGTGGTTCATATAAAGATTGAAAAGCCGGGGCGAACTCAACCCCCCCTGTCGCACCCCGCATTCCAACCCATACACTTCTGAGTAGGCGCCACCCCACCGTACACTGTTTTTCTGACTGGTGTACCAATACCTGAGCAGCAAAAGTAACTCGTTTGGTAGACTAGTTTCCTCTTGCAGCTTTTGCCATAGCTTATCATAATCTATGATGATATGATTATGTATTGCATTTCACCATTCAAAAATCGTATTGTACACTCGGCGTCACGGAAATCGCACACCCACGGATTTCCGTGTCAAGCCGTTATAAACATTATACAGTCTTAAAGGTAAAGTTTGGGTGTGTATTTAGATTCATATGAAAGGTAATTTAATCCTCCATTTCATAACAATGCAAAATCGGTAAAAAAGCAATAAAAGTTACCTATAAAGATAAGAGTTATATTCGCTTGAAAGCAAAATTGCGCAATTGTATGCGATTTCCGTGACGCCGAGTGTAGTTTCATTATTTCTCTCTTTTAAACTTAGATACTCCGTGTCGGTCCCTTGCTAAATGCACATCTCATCCACTTAATGGTTGACTGGTCCGTCCCTTTAAGGGCTTACTTCGCTTTTGCACATGTATCTCAACGATTATCAATAGTTTTTTTTTTATTGTTTGTATATTAAAGGTTTAACAAACATTGGTTGCGATATGAGCTCCAAAATCGAGGGTTTAGGCTGCGTTTCCACGAGAGATGTGCGAGGATGCGTTGCGAGGGATGTAAACACTTCATTTACAAGGACCTTGTAAATGAAGTGTTTCTATTGGTTCATGACAAACACATCCCTCGCAACGCATCCTCGCACAGCTCCGGTGGATACGCAGAACGCTTTTTATCCCGGTTTCCGAATTGTAGAGATGGCAACCCTAATAAAAACTACTTAGTATTAAGATAATTTCACGTCGATATTTGTTTTAGATTAGCTATTATTTCAGACGACCAGATGGCCTAGTGGTTAGAGAACCTGACTATGAAGCTTGAGGTCCCGGGTTCGATTCCCGTGTCGGGGCAGATATTTGTATGAAAAATACGAATGTTTGTTCTCGGGTCTTGGGTGTTTAACATGTATTTAAGTATGTATCTATCTATATAAGTATGTTTATCCGTTGCCTAGTACCCATAACACAAGCTTTCCTAGCTTACTTTGGGACTAGGTCAATTGGTGTGAATTGTCCCGTGATATTTATTTTTTTTATTTTTTTATATTTTATTTTTATTATAGGCAGGTTGCGTAAAGTTCAAAGTTCAATGTTTATCGATTACTATGGTTCAGGAAAATGTAAATATTTGTTTTACCGATATCCGCGGCGTTGGTCGCGGAAACCATTAACCGGCAGTCCAATTAAAATTCGGGGATTTTACAAAATTCCCATGGGTACCCTCCAAAATTAAATCGTAGTCTTCATTTACATGGCGTATGACGAACTGGGCACGCGTGGGAACTACTGCCCAAGCATTCTTATTCTGAGAGGACGCATGTGCCTTGCAGTGAGACTTATATCCTAGTCTAAATACGTCCCGAAGGCCCCAGGACTCCTCTGGGAGGGCTTGAGCCGTATTTCGTGGTGCAGATTGTAAACTTTCACACACACACACCATTGAATTTCTTCGCAGATGTGTGCAGGTGTTACAGGTGTGAGACGTATATATTATATGCAGATATAATTGCCTTGCTTTAGTGTGGTTATTGGCGTTCAATCTATACTATACTAGGTACTATATTAATATTATGATGCTGAAGAATTTGTTTGTTTGGTTGGTTGAACGCGCTAATCTCAGTAAGTACTTACTGGTTCGAATTGAAAAAATATTTTTGTGTGGAATAGTACATTAAACGAGGAAGGCGATAGGCTAAATAACATCACGCTATGACATATTAATCGGATGAAATCGCGGCACAGCTAGTTAAAAATATCTGTACCTATATTACCTTAGTAGCTCATTGTCACTATTACTTTATAAACCTTCTTGAAGCTCGTCAAGACATAATTGAAAATCGTTTTCCAGCTTTGCATAATCCCACAGTAAACGTTGAACCCCGAATAACGGTGCGGCGACGGCGAGGTGCGCGGGCGCCGGTTCAGAGGTCGACATCATATAGTTAGCGGTGTCATAACGGAAACGATCGAGGCTGTGATATTCGCGATAGAAGGAATGTTTGGTTATTGCCTAGATACAGTGGATGTGTTCAGTTCATATATGGGTGAATCAACTTTTTAGTGACACCCGTTCCTATGGTGGGTGATGTCCCTTGGACAACCTAGAATTTTCTATGAAATAGTATGAAGTGTCACTTGGACAACTGGGGCCAGAGTAAACAA
This sequence comes from Archips crataeganus, assembly GCA_947859365.1. Classification (NCBI taxonomy): domain Eukaryota; kingdom Metazoa; phylum Arthropoda; class Insecta; order Lepidoptera; family Tortricidae; genus Archips; species Archips crataeganus. Next base: position 17,069,085 of record OX402064.1, read on the forward strand.
CACAAAAAAGTTCTATGAAATAGTATGAAGTGTCACTTGGACAACTGGGGACAGAGTAAACAACACAAAAAAGTTCTATGAAATAGTATGAAGTGTCACTTGGACAACTGAGGACAGAGTAAACAACGCAAAAAAGTTCTATGAAACAGTATGAAGTATCACTTGGACAACTGGGGACAAAGTAAACAACACAAAAAAGTTCTATGAAATAGTATGAAGTGTCACTTGGACAACTGGGGACAGAGTAAACAACACAAAAAAGTTCTATGAAATAGTATGAAGTGTCACTTGGACAACTGAGGACAGAGTAAACAACGCAAAAAAGTTCTATGAAACAGTATGAAGTATCACTTGGACAACTGGGGACAAAGTAAACAACACAAAAAAGTTCTATGAAATAGTATGAAGTGTCAGTTGGACAACTGGGGACAGAGTAAACAACACAAAAAAGTTCTATGAAATAGTATGAAGTGTCACTTGGATAACTGGGGACAGAGTAAACAACACAAAAAAGTTCTATGAAATAGTATGAAGTGTCACTTGGACAACTGGGGACAGAGTAAACAACACAAAAAAGTTCTATGAAATAGTATGAAGTGTCACTTGGACAACTGGGGACAGAGTAAACAACACAAAAAAGTTCTATGAAATAGTATGAAGTGTCACTTGGACAACTGGGGACAGAGTAAACAACACAAAAAAGTTCTATGAAATAGTATGAAGTGTCACTTGGACAACTGGGGACAGAGTGAACAACACAAAAAAGTTGATTCACCCATATATTTTGTCTAAAACTCAGCGACTGGTCTCAGATCAATTTGCCAGAATCGTTATTTCCTTGTAGCAAAATTTCCATTCGCTTTTATTCCCAGTTGCTTTTCTTCTCACTATGGTTTTTTACTGAAGCTTATTTTCACAGTAGCGTTTTTACCCAATTTGGACTGGCACAGAAACAGTTCTTCTGTGTGCTTTTGGCCCTTCGGGCCGATGCTAACTTAACATGACCTAAACCTACCTATGTTTCTGTGTCTAATAACCCCTCGAGCGACCTAGGCAGACACGGCGGTGCATAAGCTAACTGTCAAAATGTGCAAATTTTTTTTTCTAGTTTCGACCACCTTTTAACATAGGGTACTTAAAAAAAAATTACCCAAAAAAGTCGCCGATCCCGCAACGGGTTATAATTGGGAAAAAAGCGACTGTGAAAATAAGCTTCAGTTAAAAACCATAGTGAGAAAAGCAACTGGGAAAAAATGCGAATGGAAATTTTGCTAATAAGAAACAACGCTTCTGGTAAATTGATATAACCCGACCAACGCAGGTGGTCTAAATAGCAAGTGGTCTAATAAAACTCAGCTGGTCTAAGTAGCAAGTGGTCTAAAAATGAGCTTGTCTAAATAACAAGTGTGAGGTAAATTAATAAATTAGTATTACATATTGAGGAATACATGAATCTTAATCTACTTTAATCTATAATATTGTTGAAAATTATATTTTTCACGTTACAAATTACGAAGGACCCTCCGAAATAAGCCCATATCTAATTCCGAAGGGTCCGTTAAAATAAATAATGACTTCGCAGTGACAAAGGTTGAACGAAGAAAGGATTTTTAATTTCTACATTCCTTCAAATACCGGGATAGAAAGAAAGAAAGAAAATGAACGTAAAGCGAGCCGTACACGGGAAGCTGTTGAGTAAAATATAATCGAGTTGATTGAATGCATGGAAAATCCGATTAATAAAAATAAAACATGTAAAAATTGCAGCCAATCAAGTGCAAGAACTTGGGTCATTATTTGAGCTTTTCTTCGGACACACTATCGTGGATACATTTTTATAGAAATGGCAGAAGATTCTGATACAGTTTCCAGTTACCTGATAGAAGTACAAGACCTCTAATAAATAGCCAAAAACGCCATTGAAATATAGCCAATTCGTAAAAGAATTGACCACGAAAGTGAGGCGGTTGAAACGCTCATTTAAGAGATCCAGAAAAACGTTTCATTTGTAATTTTGACATTAAATTTGGATTCGCAATAGGGAAACCACAATTTAGCAAAAGAAGCTAATCACGTTTTGCCAACTGTGCAATTTTTTAATTAAAAATTTCACAATTGCTTACTCTTGCTAGCTAATTTGATCGCTTGCACTGACAATCAAAATCGCACGTTTATAACGATACTGACACTCTTCTGACATTACGAAAATATTCACATTTCAAAAATAAACCTGTTTTTCTTTTAAAACTAAGTTCATTTTTGAAATGTCAGTTTGTGAAGATCTTTGGATGTTTGAATGTCGGTTAGTCAATCACGCAGTATAACAAGTGAACATTAGACAAAGATCTGGATTGAGACGTAGGATAAGTACCTACTTAATATCCCGAAAATCAGTTCACGTAGTAATCGTAATGATTGGGCATCAATGAAGGAGGCCTATGTCCAGCAGTGGACGTCCTACGGCTGAAATGATGATGATGAGTTCACGTGGGATAATTTTCTAACTTTAAAGGAGAATAGCTACAAATTATAATTCGAGAATTTAAAGCAAGTTAATGAGCTCCAAAATTACTGGATTTAGCTGGTACAAATTCAATTTGAAATTTCGATTGTTTCAATCGACTACCTAATTATTTATTGTATTTCATACTAAATACAAACTGAAACATGGATGCACAGAATAAATAAACCCCAGAAAAAAGACCAGCGCTGGGAATCGAACCCAGGTCCTCAGCATTCCGTGCCGCGTGCCATTCCACTACACCACCACTGGTCACTGGGTTTTTTCTGTGCATCCATGTTTCAGTTTGTATTTAGTAAGAAATATATGGATTTCACGGGCTAACCGTAAAAGTAAAAAAAATGAAGTTGAAAAAATAAACAATACAAAAAGATATTTCATAGCAAACTTGTTAATTATTTATTGTACCGATTAAAAAAGGAATATAAAAATCCGTGTCTTCTGTCTTCTCAGTCTCCGAGTTGTCTAACGAAAACGTTCCTTCCATACCACAGCTCTCATCTATCTTAATACCATCGAAGAAAGCTTCAGTTATTTAAATAATTTATTGAATCAGGCGTTACTTTGCGGAGGTCCATATTAATGAACTAAAACAATTACTTTGCTCACCCGCGACCTTACAATAGTTACGTTTATGCAAGAAATGTGCGTTCATGCAGTTCCTCCACCTCCACACTGTACGAACACACACAAATCACATAAACCCAACCATCACCACCACCAAGCTACACTGACGCGTTTCGAACTCAACCAGAGCTCATCTTCAGAGTTACCACAACCGTATGCTATGCTACCAAATGTTAAACTTCTTGCATTTACATTTCTTGCATAAACGTAACTATTGTAAGGTCGCGGGTGAGCAAAGTAATTGTTTTAGTTCATTCAGTTATTTTTCAAATATTAACTAGCTACTCCCCAAATGAGCTCTCTCCCTAAGCCGCGTCTGCATAAACAGGAACAATGAGCCCATCTGAAATAAAGGCTATTTATTTTACTTCGGCCGCAGACGGGCTCCGGAAAAATTGGTAGGAACTTCCACAAAGAGCCGAAAGTCCTTGTGGAAGTTTGCCTTCCTTAATCAAACCGTAATCTTGAAAGTTCAAACACAACTTAAAGTCTGGAGTTAGAGCCAATTGTAAGAAGCGTTTCTATACGGGGTAAAAAATGCCGTGGTGGCCTAGTATTTTGACCTATGGCCTCTCAAGCAGAGGGTCGTTGGTTCAAATCCCGGCTCGCACCTCTGAGTTTTTCGGAATTTATTTGCGGAATTACATTTGTAGTATACCATGAGCATTACGGTGAAGGAAAACATCGTGAGGAAACCTGCATACACCTGCGAAGAAATTCAATGGTGTGTGTGAAATTTCCAATCCGCACTGTGACCGCGTGGGAACAACGGCCCAAGCCCTTTCATTCTGAGAGGAGGCCTGTGCCCTGCAGTGGGACGTATATAGCCTCCTGCAGCCCACGTCAAATTTTATTTTAATGAAGTTTAAACTTTTTCACTAATGAGTTGAGTTCAATGTCACATTAGAATAAGTCCTAATAATAGGACTTCGGATCTCAGGAGGATAGGCTGGGATGACGTTGGCTGGGGCGGTACGGGTCAGGAATCATACCAAACTTTTGGGTGCAACAAGATGTTTATTATAGTGTTCAATTTATTATTCCGCAGTTATACCGCCCTCTTCATAGGTACATTACTCTTCAAAATTAAATCTTGACTTACTTACCTACAGACCAAATTTCATCCAATGCGATCTAATGGCCGGCGCCCACTGACGGCATGGCACGGCGTGGCATTTTATTACTATCAAGTTATTTTGAATCTTATTTCAATGAGTTTAGAATTCATGTTAGGTACTTTATTTCGATACCACGATGCCGCGACGTCCTGAGGGCCGATGCCACGCATAACCAATAAAGTAACATGAATTCTAAACTCATTGAAATAAGATTCAAAATAACTTGATAGTAATAAAATGCCACGCCGTGCCATGCCGTCAGTGGGCGCTGGCCCTAACCGTTTTAGCGCGAAAGAGAAACACACAAACACTCATAGTGAAAAACTGTGCGTTCGGCAGCAACCGCCGTGTCCTGTGCTCCTAGACCATTGATTCCCGAAGTGGTCCAGGTGGACCCGCACCGCAGGGGACCACGGGAGACTCGACGGGATTTAGATTTAGATCCAATCTTCACATTTTTGTCGAGTTTTGGGAATATGGTAGAAATGTAGCTGCATGGGGTCCACCGGAACCAGCTTAATTTTGAAAGTGGTCTATGAGAATAAAAAGTTTGGGAACTAATGTCCTAGACAAAGGGCCATGTTAGGCCGAAACATCTCGAGTTAAAATCATTGAAAGACGTGAGTGCTTGCTCTTTTTTTCGGACGGACTGTTGCTGAGTCTCGACGGAATGAGCAATCAGATTTTTAGGATTCCGTACCCAAAGGGTAAAAACGGGACCCTATTACTGAGACTTCGCTGTCTGTCCGTCTGTCCGTCCGTCCGTCTGTCTGTCACCAGGCGGCAGGCTGTATCTAACGAACCGTGATAGCTAGACAGTTGAAATTTTCACAGATGATGTATTTCGGTTGCCGCTATAACAACAAATACTATAAAGCAGAATAAAATAAATATTTAAGGGGGCTCCCATACAACAAACGTGATTTTTTTGCTCGTTTTTGCTCGATATTGACAACGGCAACAGGTAGACGCTTGAAATATTCACAGAATATTTAGTTATATATTCACTTTAAAAATAAATAATTAAATTAAAATAAAACAAATACCTATTTAAGGGGGCTCCCATACAACAAACATGATTTTTTTGCCGTTTTTATAGATAATTTTTATGCTACATCGTTTCGGAAAGATTGCGTTAGTGTGAGTGCCCCGAAATTTTTTCACTTAATATAAAAACATAAACTTTCGCATTTATACAAGAAACATTAGAACGTGTCACTTGAGCACGTATCCTAACAGGTGACAAAGCAGTATGTTTCGCGGCACAATGATGAAATACTACTTACTCCACAAAATTAATTATAGCCGGCACAAAAACAAGTCATTAAGCGCAGGCGCATTGCGAAACCTCTTGAGCGTCAAGTAGGAGGCAGATGAGAGACCTGGCCATACATATACTACGAAATTCGACTTTCAAACTTCGTATCATGCCGTTCCATTCACGCTAATAGGATTAAAGTCAAGATTGAAAGGGATGGCACGTTGCGACTTCGAATTTCGTATAGTAGCCCCCTGTGCCTCTACCATGAGTTTGCACTGTACCTCTACCATGAGTTTACACTAGTTTACAGTGACCGTACTCGCTAGCGACGGCGTAAATGATTTGTATGGAGAATTGTACTTCCGTAAGTGACCGCTAGAGGCGCTGTACAATTCTCCATACAAATAATTTACGCCGTCGCTAGCGAGTACGGTCACGTAAACTAGTGTAAACTCATGGTAGAGGTACTGGTTTCCGTGACCGTACTCGCTAGCGACGGCGTGGGTTATTTGTATGGAGAATTGTACAGCGCCTCTAGCGGTCACTTACGGAAGTACAATTCTCCATACAAATCATTTACGCCGTCGCTAGCGAGTACGGTCACTGTGAACTAGTGTAAACTCATGGTAGAGGTACTGATTTCCGTGACCGTACTCGCTAGCGACGGCGTGGGTTATTTGTATGGAGAATTGTACAGCGCCTCTAGCGGTCACTTACGGAAGTACAATTCTCCATACAAATCATTTACGCCGTCGCTAGCGAGTACGGTCACTGTGAACTAGTGTGGACTCGTGGTAGAGGTACTGCTTTCAATTAGTTTAAATGCGAAATCGGTAATGCCTGCTACACATGTAACGATATAATATATATATCGTAGCGATCAATCTGTGCAAACCGATTCGCGCTACCGCTTAAGATTTACGCTTATTTGTTAGTTTTAGATACCGCTATCGATATCCTGTCGCGTGTTTTAAAGAAATGAGCCTCTTCAAGCTAGTTTAAATTTGTTAATATTTCATGATAACTGTAAGTAGCTTATTTCTTCATTATACTCGTAAGTACTGACATTGGTTATGCGCAATAGGTATGCGTAATGCAATTAGGTACAGTCAAGTGTAAAAATATGGGTTCACACAACTTGCTCATAAATATGTCCCATAGGTCTTATGTCGTCGAATTAAGGTATAGGTATAAAACGATGGGAGGATTAAATCGATACTTATTTTTGCACTTGACCGTACATATTAAAATAAATAAATAAATAAATAATAAATATCACGGGACAATTCACACCAATTGACCTAGTCCCAAAGTAAGCCAAGCATAGATTGTGTTATGGGTACAAGGCAACGGATAAACATACTTGTATAGATAGATACATACTTAAATACATATTAAACACCCAAGACCCGAGAACAAACATTCGTATTATTCATACAAATATCTGCCCCGATGCGGGAATCGAACCCGGGACCTCAAGCTTCGTAGTCAGGTTCTCTACCTACTAGGCCATCTGGTCGTCTAAATATTTGTATTATTCAATGCGATCGGTCGGACTATGATTAAAGAAAAAACCTGCCATGTGCGAGTCGGACTCGCGCATGAGGCTTCCCTACCATTACCGTTGCCGTAATCAATATCGAGCAAAAACGAGCAAAAAAATCACGTTTGTTGTATAGGAGCCCCCTTTAATATTTATTTTATTCTGCTTTTTAGTATTTGTTGTTATAGCGGCAACAGAAATACATCATCTGTGAAAATTTCAACTGTCTAACTATCACGGTTTATGAGATACAGTCTGGTGATAGACAGACAGACAGACAGACAGACGGACGGACAGCGGAGTCTTAGTAATGGGTCCCGTTTTACCCTTTGGGTACGGAACCCTTAAAAAAAGACTTCAAAGATCTTGATTTTGAAACAACTTTCGGGTCCCTAGCGATTGATATCGTAATAGAGGCGGATGGAAGCGGAGACGGAGGGATGACCTCACAGAAATAATAATAAAGAGGATAGAAGTGCCTTAGACGCGTGACCTTGGCGCCGCGCTTGTGACTCGTAGGTCACAAGCGCGCGACTTGTGGCTCAGTGCTATTTGAAACGTGGGTATGACAACAAGTGCTTTATGATGGTGTTTTGCAGCATTAGCAATTGCGGAAACCGTCCACACTGTGTAATTACATTAATAAGGGGATTACATTTCATTGGTATGTATTAATTTAATGTAATAATGCGGTTTATATCAAAATACAACTTGAGAAAATATTTCATTATGAAATATTGGTTTACACGTTATTAACACGAAACTTCATATACCATTGCTACTCATGCCCATAAAAACGCAGGTCGTTTTGAATTATACGCAGCAATGTAAAGTAATTTTTGATAACCCTTCCGTCTTGCACAAAAGTTCGTGGTACGGACAAAAAAACAGGTTACGACTAGTACAGACATAATGCCGACGCGGCCAATAAATGGCGCCGTTGTGTAAATATGGGTATGACTTACGTTGAGTGTTATTCAACGCTATCTCTAAGGTGTAAGGTTCATGATTGTTTGTAAGCAAAAATATTAGTAATTGTGTGAGTGATTGCGTAGTACGGTTCCGGTCTTTTGCATGTGTGCATTAACACAGTAAGTAGAGGGGATGAAGCAGCGACACGAGTTCCGGAAGAAAATAGGAACTAAAGCATTTCTATCCTCTTTATTATTATTTCTGTGGATGACCTAGATATATATCCTAGATGTATCACTTATATGTATGTATATATATGTGTTTAGTTGCTTTTACGTTGGTTATTTGTTATACTGAGGGAGGGTAGGAAAATTATTTGAAAAAGTAATCAAACGAAATGTTTCAACGCAAGCACATTTATTTCGCGTAACTTAACATCACTGTTTCGCGGAGGAGCAAATTAGTACTTATTCCAGTAATTATATCGTTTCGTTTAATTTTTATACCTAACTACCTGCGTTTTAACCCTAAAAGTTGTACTTACACAAATGTAAGCCACAAGCTACATTACCACAGCTAGCCTAATTTCCCAGATAACTCGAGTTCTATTCAAGGCCTTTGAGTGCCAGATCCAATTTGGGGGCACAATTAAGAGCACGCCATTCACGGACACGTCGGTATTCAGCGCGAGTAGCCGGCCTTAGTGATGAATCGAGCCGGATCGGCGACTCGATTGATATTTCGTACACAAGCCGAAAAGTGGTGCGAGGCATAGAAGCCTATACTTCATTTAATTTAGAATTGAAAACCACAACATCATTATATTGCGGCTCGTCAACTATTTCTTACCTAGCAAATAGTACAGTACAATAGTCTGGGAGCCGCAAAATATTTTTTTTTAATGTCACTTTATTTGCGTGTCGTCAATTGTTACTCAAATTGTAAAGAGATTATTACAGTTCACGAGCCGCAATATAATGTTGTTGCGGTTTATAATTCTAAATTAAATGGAGTATAGAAGGATTGAGGTTTGTGGGCCGATGTAAGATGCGGTCAGTGTCATCATCATCCCAGCCTATATACGTCCCACTGCAGGGCACAGGCCTCCTCTCAGAATGAAACGGCTTGGGCCGTAGTTCCCACGCGAGTTCAGTGCGAATTAGGAACTACATCGAATTTCTTATCTGATGGCGGTGTTTTCCTTCACTGTAAAGCTCATGATAAATTTCAAATGCAATATCGCACATAAATCCGCCTGGAGAGAGATCTTTCTAACGTTGCTTATCCCCACGAACACATTGACTAACGAGATTTTTTTTTTTTATAAATTCCGAAAAACTCAGAGGTGCGGGCTCGATCGAACCCACGGCTCTCTGCTTGAGAGGCAATAGGTCAAACCACCAGGCCATCGCGGCTTTACTACCCCGGCTACACTGCTGGAGGCCTCTCTCATTGATACCCAATCATTAAAAAAATAAATAAAACATAAATATCACGGGACAATTCACACCAATTGACCTAGTCCCAAAGTAAGCTAAGTAAAGCTTGTGTTATGGGTACTACTAGGCAACGGATAAACATACGTATATAGATAGATACATACTTAAATACATATTAAACACCCAAGACCCGAGAACAAACATTCGTATTTTTCATACAAATATCTGGCCCGACACGGGAATCGAACCCGGGACCTCAAGCTTCGTAGTCAGGTTCTCTAACCACTAGGCCATCTGGTCGTCTAATCATTACGTTTGGAAGCGGCTGCATCCACCGTGAACCTGCAGTCTTTACTAAATCATCCGTCCATCTCGTTAATGGACGTCCCACGCTGCGCTTGCCAGAATTGCCAGTCCGTGGTCACCATTCTAGAGCTTATCCGCCCCAGCGGCCATCTGGTCTGCGTGCTATATGGCCTGCACATTGCCATTTCAACGAGTTAGAATTTTCTACGAATCTCCTCATTATCATTTGAATTATAAGGTCGTATATTCGCGATAAATCCGCCTTCGTCTAGTATTCGTCAGATGGCCTAGTAGTTAGAGAACCTGACTACGAAGCTTGAGGTCCCGGGTTCGATTCCCGCGTCGGGGCAGATATTTGTATGAATAATACGAATATTTGTTCTCGGGTCTTGGGTGTTTAATATGTATTTAAGTATGTATCTATCTATATAAGTATTGTTTTAGTTCATTAATATGGACCTCCGCAAAGTAACGCCTGATTCAATAAATTATATAAGTATGTTTATCCGTTGCCTTGTACCCATAACACAAGCTATGCTTAGCTTACTTTGGGGCTAATTCAATTGGTGTGAATTGTCCCGCGATATTTTTTTTTCATTTTTTTTATTACATATTATTGTGTGCATATTTTTTAAAAGGTTACATTATACCAAATACGATTGTAGGGCGTCAGACTGACGAAGCGAACGATATTTCTTACATGCTCAATTCACTTGTTAAGTTTAACCTATTCAACAGCCCTAACGACCTCCTAAAGTTTTCTTTAAAAGTATATTCAATAAGTAGTAAGTATTGCTAGATATTGAAAGTCCTTACTCTAGATGGGCAATATCGTAAATCCAAGGAAAATAACTATCGCTTACAGTCTAAGCCTTGGACCAAACATGGCTTTACTTCACTTAAGCGACATTGCTTCTCAAACAGCAACCCAACTCATTGGACGTAGGGTTTTATTTCCCGTAAACTGCTGCACGGAATCAGGGTCACAAGAAAACTATCTCTTCAGTGTTTATTACGATTTATACCGAGATCGTGATCTATTTAATAATTACTGTGGCTTCCTTGCATCTTCTATTCTGTTCTATGAATAGTATAGTGCCAGAGACTGGTCTTTGGAGTTGTAACAGTATAAAATAAGTAACTAATCTAAAGAGAATCCATATTTGAGTTTCCTAGGTAGAAAAAAAAATCAACAAAATTTATTGTCGTTAATAAATACATTGATATTCATTTTATCAGCTGTATACAGGGTTATTTGTAATTCACTGACATCCTCTTAACCCTGAATTCCTATCACTCAAACAAATGTTTTTTGTTTTACGACTTTTTAAAATGAAGCATTTTTTTCCCATACAAATACACAGAGCATCGTAAAAATAAGAGGTAAACTCAAACTTTCAAAACGTTATTACACCAAAAATATTAAGTTATGACAAAAGCCGTAAAACAAAAAACATTTGTTTAAGTGGTAGGAGTTTAGGGTTAAAAGGATGCTAGTGAATTACAAATAACCCTGTATGTGCACACGCACAGTGATCTGAACGAGTATGGAAAGCGCGCTGATATGGCAGCCCACTCGCTGCGGAACCCTCAAAGGCTCCGTACAGTGAAGCGACGGCTTGCTAAGTCTGGCAATGTGACTCATGTTGTAGGCCCGACAGTTTATAACAGGTTACCTGAAGCGATTACTTCGGCTCCATCGTTGGACACATTTAGGAGACGACTCAAAAATTAGCTTCTCGAACACACATTCTACACGTTTTTGATAAATTCCTTAACTTTCAGCCAGAAACTTCGACTTACTAATTATTAATGATGACTTTGGAATAATATAATAAAATAATTTAAAAAATGACATAAATGAGTATGAGTATGAGTATGTAACCCTCACACTGATGATAAGTACAACATAAGTAAGTACAAGCACATATTACAATATCTTCTTATAAGTAGTGCTACTTCATTATTGAAGGTTTTCAAATAGCTCCTAAATCACGTCCTGTCCATAGCCAACTTAAATAGCTGTACTGCCGTCTTGATCCCGACCTTTCGTTTTCCGGCTCTATTTCGCCCATCATGATGGTTTGCAGAAGATATTTTTGGTGTCTCAGAATATGGCCCAAATAAGCGATTTTCCATTGTTTTAATGTCCGAACAAGTTCAACCTTCTTTCCCATTCGCTGAAGAACGTCAATGTTGGGTTGGTGATATGATCAATCCATAGGATGGGTAACATTCTTCGGTACGTTCACATCTCAAATGCCTCCAGATTATTACGGAGGTATTCCTTGAGGGCCCATGCTTCAAACTCGTATAAATCGATTACAATATAAAAGAGCGGAAATTGAATGGGTTCCCCTATTGCTAAATAGTAGTGGTGGTATGAGTATAGGCATAGAAACATAATGTTAAAAAAAATAAGGAGTGTAGTATTCGCCAACAAACTGTTTTGCAGTTTGGCGAAGTATTTGTCGTAAATTTAATGTATTTTTTTGTTGAAATTAATAAAAAAAAAACTCTTCGTCACTGTCACATTTTTAAATACTTTAATTGCTTTTTTATTCGCGTTCTACTGTTTTATAGTTGATTTATTAGTCATTCTGTATCATTTGTGTGTCATATAGCATTTGTAGTTTGGCACTAAAATCATTCATCGTTACTAATACCTACTATAAATACAAAAATAATTGTCTACTGGTGTCAGTCAGCTCTGTTACCTCTTCGCGCTTCCGGTGTCAGTGCCCCTACCATGAGTTTACACTAGTTTACAGTGACCGTACTCGCTAGCGACGGCGTAAATGATTTGTATGGAGAATTGTACTTCCGTAAGTGACCGCTAGAGGCGCTGTACAATTCTCCATACAAGTAATTTACGCCGTCGCTAGCGAGTACGGACACGTAAGCTAGTGTAAACTCATGGCAGAGGCACAGAACGGAAAGGATCGAGGGTATAATATTCGCGATAGAAGGAATATTTGGATATTTGCTAGCACCATCGGTTGCTTTCTTGCGTCCCTGAGCGTAAGACATGTTTGATAGAATCATCGGGCTTTTGATGGATGATGATGCCAGAATGTAAACAAATCATGCAAGTAGATTTTTACCCACTTACAATGAATGCTACAGTTGTCATAGAAAATGTCCGACAATCTTCCACCGTATACTCGTTCAGGGAGACATTGAAGATGTGGCTTACACTATAGTTCCTTGATTATTTATTTAGTAAGTAATTATCCTTTATACTTGTGTTTTTTTTTACGTATTGTATGTAAATATGTGTATTTATGTATTAATGTTTTATTTATTTATGTATAATAACTTATAAGTATATTGTATAGGTATAGTTAGGTATTTGAGATTAACATATGCATTTATATTTATTCAAATGTTTTGCTCTATTTGTCGATCCTTGTTTTTTTGATTGCTCTTCTCTACCACTCAAAGGTTGACTGGCAGAGATCCCTTCAGGGATAAGTCCGCCTTTGTACTTATAATTTTTTTTTCTGTAACCTTTTTGTTTTCCTTTTGTACAATAAAGAGTATAAACAAACAAACAAACAAAATGGTACTAAAATTGTATCTTATTAAGTGCCATCAGGTTAAGGGTTTTTTCACATAAACTTATTTATGTGTACAACAAAATACTCAAGAAAACGTGCCATCACGATTAAACGAGCGGAAAGGGTGTCGTAGATGAGTTACTGGGTTGTACTGCGGACTTACCTTCGAGATCAGCGAAAGTAGGATAGCTGTAAGTGATTCACTGATTATAAAAGGCGTATGATGTCGTTCGGAATAAAGAAATAATAGCTTTGGAGAATAGATTTATTCATGTGATTTTGTGCGATATTATTGGTAAGAAGTAGGGATGCCACATGGCCGGGAAATCCGGGATTGTCCCGGAATTACCTTCCTTGTCCCGTGTCCAGGAATTACACTTAAAATCCTGGATTTCGAATACTACCTACTTTTTTCGCCGTTACTATTCTAGGTTGCTCAGTAAAAATGAGCGAGCAAGCGATTTCATTGTCTTTTGTTTCGTTTTGTTTTTATTAGTCTAATGATAGAGCCAATGTTGTTTTCGTACTAAATGAACATTGTATTAACAAACACGTCTTATGCTGATTTTTACCAAAGTTTTATTTCATGAATAAGAAAAGATAGACCTACCTACTCAATTTGAGTTTTGTTTGATAATTTTTTTTCAATTTTGTAATGTAGGTAGATCAGTTTCTTTTTATCAAGGATATAATAGTGGTTGTAAACACCAAGAGTAGGGCGATTTACTAAAATATTTATCTGTTTTTGTATATTTTCCTACTGACCGAATTCGTGACATTCGGGTTGTCCCGGAAACGAAATGTCTGAATCTGGCAGCTCCAGTAAGAAGGCATGACGTCATAGAGGATGATACTCAGTTATGTCACACGTTTCGTGAGAACCTCGTAATTTGCGACATTCGAAAAAAATACGCAGATGATGAAGAGACAGAGAATCTAAAGGCTAGAGCAGGGGCTGCCAAACTGTGCGTCGCGACGCCCCAAGGCGTCACGATACTGTTTTAGAGGCGGCGCGAAACGGTACATTTCTAGAGCTACACGCAGGTGTGTGTTTTCTTTCATAAGGACGTCGCAAAAAAATGGCATGAAAAAAGAGCAGCAGTATTAAAAAGACTGGGAATCCCTGGCCTTAATTATTAAACTTTCAATATTCGTAACTTGGCCTTTTCAAATCTTGCGATGGAATTTTGATCAAATTCCAGATGAAGGATTGACTTGAAATTTGACACATGTCAGAGCTCTGGTGACAATGCATTAAGCAAAATCAGCAAAATAAGTTTTTGTTAAAAATTTAATTTTTAATACAAGCTTTTTTTGCTGACTGTACAGCGTTGGTATCCAAACCACATATCCGCAAGTACCAATCTTCAAGTTGATGGCATTAACCTTTGATTAAAGAGTTCCCTCCTGCGGGGACTATTGCATTGTCACCGGATTTACATAGTTGTCGAAAAATGGTTTGTAAATTTTGAAACAACTACTTCCAAACTCACGAACGTTCAAGTTAAATAAAATACTACTAGGCAAGCGTGCTCCATCGTAGGCATCATCTTCGCTTTCCATCAGGCATGATTGTGGTCAAACCTTGGTCAAACGCAAGCCTATATGGTATAAAAAAAATCTTGTCGGAATGTTTCGCGTGATGAAAAGTGCAGATAAGACCAAATGTGTATCTCATTGGTCTAACACAGCCTCGAAGTTACTCCAGTCTTAAAGAGCCCTAGGTTGCATCTGATCTATCAGTAAATACCAACGATGTCCTGTAAAGGTATTTGTCTGCTTGTGTCCTTTTCCTTTACCACTATTTAAACAAAGACGCAAGTTCGAACCATGGCGAATGAGTCACGGTGATTGGTTTGAGATAGTCACTAATTAATGATCTGTCATCCCCTGGGGTCAACGCTCCCGGTTTATGTTGGTCCCAGAATAGTGATCGTTACTATGATGGTGTGACAATGCTTTTATGTAAAGCGTGGACTGTCCGTCACTCCATCTCATTGTGGAGGCACAGGTACAGGTATTTTCTCAAAATGAGGCTTGGGCCTTAGTTTCGCGGGCCCAGTGCTGATTACTGACTTCTCGTACACCATTTGTACAACAGTGAAGTATTTTGGTTTTTTTATTTTAAATTCCACTAGATGCCGCTGTCCAATGTACTAGAGAATGCTGAATCGCGCTGGCGAGATTATTCTTGTGTGTATGGTATGGTAATTACAAATAGTGTGTCAAATCTGATTAAATTGTCATTTTGTCGAGCAACCGTCGTATGATTCATTCACATCTACGAGTAAGTACTGGTGTGTGCAGGTATTTAAGATAACGCTAATGGTAAATTTAATTGGGTGAATCAACTTTTTCTGTTTTATGTATGTATGTAAAACTCTTTATTGTACATAAAAACATGAAGTTAACAGTTAACAAGAGAAACAGATAGATTTTTACTCTGTCCCCGGTTGTCCAGGTAATTTCTTTATACTGTTTCATAGAAAAATGCTTAGGTTGTTCAGAAGACAAAATTTGTGTAACCATAGCAACGGTGGCAAGAAAAAGTTGATTCACCCAATTTTGCACGTACGCTCCGTAAAATTCAGAAGTGCGAGCCCGGGTCGAACCCACTACCCCCTGTTTGAGAGGCCATTATATCTGTTTGAATCATCTGTAATAGATGTAATGGCCTCTGATGACGTGGATTATTCCCGATCCTCGAGAATCAACATGTGTGTATTTGAACCACCGCGAATTTTCTCATTTCTCATCATTCTCTTCATCTTTATTTTCTCATTTTCTTTTTTTTAGCTCGTTGAAATGTCATTGGGCTGGCCATGTAATGAAACTGTAATACCGCGTAACCAACCGCGTGTGTTTATTGATGCCAGACTTACGCAAACTTAACACAATGACATTTTGTTTCTTACGCGGCATAAAACATTGTTAGAGATAAACTACGATAACATGGCCCGCCCCTCCACATTACTATTTCAATGTGTTTAGTTAGTTACATATTTACGAAATAATTTTTATTTAGTAGTAGTATATCTGATTTTGTTTGACGGCTGTTTCAACACGCACACATACGTTGAAAGTTTTGGTGTGCTTAATAAATACTTTCACAATACATTGGAGACTTCTTGATTTGTGGAAGGGCGGGCCATGTTATCGTAGATTATCTCTAGTTACGTGGTATTGCAGTTTTTTCGACGATATAGCACGCAGAACTGATGGCCGTTGGGACCGAAAAGTTCTTGAATGAAGACCAAGGACGGGAAAACGCAGGGTGGAACGCCCACCAACGACGTGTAAACGATTTGGTAAAGACCGCTGGTTCAAGGTGGATGCAAGCCGCTTCAAACCGTACTGATTAGGGAGTCCTATGCCCAGCACTGGGCGTTCTACGGCTGAAAACATGATGTATTTTCTCAGCTATCTCTATACTTCATTTAATTTAGAATTGAAAACCACAACATCATTATATTGCGGCTCGTCAACTATTTCTTACCTAGCAAATAGTACAGTACAATAGTCTGGGAGCCGCAAAATAAAATTGTTTTAATGACATTTTATTTGCGTATCATCAATTGTTACTCTAGTACAAATTGTAAAGAGATTACAGTTCACGAGCCGCAATATAATGTTGTTGTGGTTTATAATTCTAAATTAAATGGAGTATAGTTTCTCCTATATTATGGTCACCGTACTTGTGACAGGGATTGAGGTGACAATATATCCCTGCGGGCGGGTTTACGGCGTCTCTTTCATCTCAATACGTCGCGATGCAGCTGTAAAAACAGTAGCCCCTCAAATTTAACAAATGACGATGTTTTTCTTGAAAATCGTTTATACGATGATTATGTAGTCATGGTTCTTTACAATACAAACGATGGTAACGACTACCAATATGTACCATATTATATACTTTACGACTTGCGCGGACTTTATAACTCTGAGTGAAAGGATTTGCCACGCTGGATGCGTTCTGCGGTCGCGGTCAGGGATTAAATTCAGGAACGGCCCAACACGGTACGGCACGGTTGCGAGCGGTAATTCAATCGTTTGCGAGAGGAAAGGGATGGGCTGAGCTTGGGATGAGCCATATTTTCCTGTTCATTACCTTTGCAAATAAATAAATGAATAAATAAATAAGGCTGATCCCAAGCTCAGCCCAAACCTCTCGCAAACCAGTGATTTTTGGCGTTCCTGAATAGCAGTTCATCCTTATCCTCACGCAAACGATTGAATTACCGCTCGCTAACCGTGTTGGGCCGTTCCTGAATTTAGCCCAGATCAAATTGAACGCAGCCCGCATTATGTATGAACAACATTGTCGCTCTCTATATTTTTTGTATAGATATGTCTAAAGCGGGCGATGCCACGGGTTAAGGCTAGTGATGACAGTGACGTATAAACAAAGCCCTAGCCGTATACTGCAAAATTCGATTTTCGAACTTGGTATCGTGTCGTTTCGTTCACTCTAATGGTATTAAGCAGAATAGTGAAAGGGACGGCACGACAAGAACTTCGAATTACAAATTTCGTAGTAGCCCTGCATCTACGTAGAGCCGCGGTGTGCAATGATGCGACAAATGGGACTGATTTGTCGTCCCAATAAACACAAATTAACCTACTTCGGCTAATCTAATATCAATCGGCTTGCCATAGCTTTTAAATTAATCGACGGTGCGATAAAATGGACTATACAGGGTTATTTGTAATTCACTAGCATCCTTTTAACCCTAAACTCCTACCACTTAAACAAATGTTTTTTGTTTTACGGCTTTTGTCATAACTTAATGTTTTTGGTGTAATAACGTTTTGAAATTGAGATTACCTCTTATTTTTACGATACTCTGTGTATTTGTATGGGAAAAAAGTGCTTCATTTTAAAAAGTCGTAAAACAAAAAACATTTGTTTGAGTGATAGGAATTCAGGGTTAAGAGGATGTCAGTGAATTACAAATAACCCTGTATTTGCTATCGTTTACCACATCATCATGATAATCCCTATACACATCCCAATAGGGCTTGGGCTGTAAATCCCACGCTGGTTCATTGCGCATTGGGAACTACACACACACTATTTAATTTCTTCGTTGGTTTGTGCAGGTTTCCTCACGATTTTTACCTTCAATGTAAATTTATCATCATCATCATTTCAGCCGAAAGATGTCCGCAGCTGAACATAGGTGTCCCCCAAGGCTCGCGAAACAGATCGGCCCTGCGCCATCCGCATCCAACGCGATAAATAAATAATAAATAAATATTGGGGGACAATCTTACACAAATCGACCTAGTCCCAAACTAAGCAAAGCTTGTACTATGGGTACTAGACGACGATAAACATACTTATATAGATAAATAAATACTTAAATACATAGAAAACATCCATAACTCAGGAACAAATATTCGTGCTCATCACACAAATAAATGCCCTTACCGGGATTCGAACCCCGGACCTCTTGCTTCGTAGGCAGGGTCACTACCAACTAGGCTAAGGCGGGCGTTAACAACCCGCAACCTCAACCAGGTCGTCGCTCCATCTTGTTGGGGGCCTACCTACACTGCTTCTTCCGGTCTGTGGACGCCACTAGAGATCCTTTTTTTTGTAAATTCACGTTCATATAAATTCCGAAAAACTCAGAGGGGCGAGCCGGAATTTGAGCCCGCGACCCTCTGCTTGAGAGGCAATAGGTCGAACCACTAGGCCACCACAGCTTCAACAGCACTACTATTATAGGAAAGCATAAATAAAAGCTTGCGATAACTCCTACGCGTCTTGTACACTTAAGCTCCAAACGCACAGACAGCGGAGGCGCGAGGCGTGACGGTGCGGTGACGGTTGTAATATTCTAACTTCTATGAACGGGTTCGCGGTACGGCACCGCACAACCGTTCATACAAGTTAGAATATTACAACCGTCACCCACCGCACCGCCACGCCTCCGCTGTCTGCGCGTTTGGAGCTTTAGTCATTTGGCTGTTCTACCAGACATTTCCACCGCCTTGGCATTATAGGCTTAGGAAGCATCCGTTGCTCCGGATTATCACACAATGGATTCCCGCGTCGTCGAACTAACACCATTATTGAACGTTGGAGATTCATAATATTTTGTAACGGTTTCTGAACTTCATTAAGCATTCTGATAAACAAGAGACGATCGGTGTTTACGTTTCTGAACTAAAACAGCAACTCGAGCGGCTGTCAATCCCAGTCGAAACAACTGAATCGTGACTCTCAGTACCTCTACCATGAGTAGAGCCCGTTATCTTGTCGTACTGTCATTACTTTTCAGTAGAGCGTGAATGTTTTTTTATCGACTATCTAAATGTGGATACTGTACGTCACTGACAATTTCGAAGAAGAGTCACTATAGGTACTATTTACTTTTGTATAAAAATATATATAAGAATAAACGAAGAAATAAAAGTTGCTCTACATTTTTTGAAGTCATGCTGCGTCTTCTATTTGAAAAGATCCATTTTTTAGACGACCAGATGGCCTAGTGGTTAGAGAACCTGACTACGAAGCTTGAGGTCCCGGGTTCGATTCCCGTGTCGGGGCAGATATTTGTATGAAAATACGAATGTTTGTTCTCGGGTCTTGGGTGTTTAATATGTATTTAAGTATGTTTATCCGTTGCTTAGTACCCATAACACAAGCTTTGCTAAGCTTACTTTGGGACTAGGTCAATTGGTGTGAATTGTCCCATGATATTTATTTATTTTATTTATTTTTTATTTTAAAATATAAAATCTTCTTTCCACTGCGACAGATGTAATGGGAGCGTACTTAAATAAAGAGACGTATTGGAGGCTGGGTTTGCATGGATCGTCATTCATTACTTCTATTTCTATGCCTCTGTTAAGCATATCAATTTTTTGCAATGTATGATATCCAACATTTTTTTTTAATGATAAAGATAGCTTTTTATAAATATGCAGTCCCTTTTCATACCAAACTAACTTCAACAACTGCTTCTATGTATACATCACTTACTACGGCAATTGATTCTAAAAACTCGATTGATTGTTTCTCTAATGTTGGGATTGCTTGCGATCAAATTGGCATAATGTTATCCCTTATAAACTGTAATTCTTCTTTGACATGGCGAAAATTCAATTACATTATATAAACATCGATATCAAAAAGGTCGATAAAAAAAACATTCACGCTCTACTGAAAAAAAATTTCAGTGCGACAAGATAACGGGGTCTACATGAGTTTACACTAGTTTACGTGACCGTACTCGCAGCGACGGCGTAAATTACTTGTATGGAGAATTGTACAGCGCCTCTAGCGGTCACTTACGGAAGTACAATTCTCCATACAAATCATTTACGCCGTCGCTAGCGAGTACGGTCACTGTGAACTAGTGTAAACTCATGTACCTCTACCATGAGTTTACACTAGTTTGCGTGACCGTACTCGCTAGCGACGGCGTAAATTATTTGTATGGAGAATTGTACAGCGCCTCTAGCGGTCACTTACGGAAGTACAATTCTCCATACAAATCATTTACGCCGTCGCTAGCGAGTACGGTCACTGTCAACTAGTGTAAACTCATGGTAGAGGTAATGGTAGACGTACTGTGGAACCTTTTCAAGTAGCTTACTGTGATGTACAGATCGATTTACAAGAGCTGGCAGGAATGGATCGAATGAGCGAATGAAAGTATCTATGTGTTACTATTTGAATACACTTCACACAAATATGAAAATGACATGCATCAGTCATTTTCCTACGAAAATGTCAAAGTGACATTACTTTCGTTCAGTCCATTCGTACCAGCTCTTGTGAATCGACCTGTAATAGGCGGCATGCCGAGCACGAATAGTCAAGGGATGTGGGTTCAAATCTCGTCCAGAGCAGTGACCCGTAAAACTTTTTTGTTTAAAAAATTCTGAGATCAGTCCGCCCGAAAAACTTTATCGTTTCTAAAAGATATTACATTTCGTTGAGCAAATGGGTACACACAATTCTGTCTCGGCCTTTTAACTTCTTTAAAAGAACCTATTAATATTTTTAGTCTTCTCTGAGTTTTCTTTTACGTAATTTATGTTTCTCTGGTCTAAAATTTGGTTTTATTCTGTTTAATTTAATTTAATTTTTTTTGTATTATTATTATTTTTTTTTATTAATTATTCCTACTGTTTCACATCTTGCACTCCAGGGTCCCAAGATACAGGCTCAGCCTAGTTTGGGGTCCGTCAGGAATACTTACTCTGTACACTTGTGAATTATTAAGCAAATAAATATTTTTGTATTTTGTATTTTTTTAAGATGAGTGTCCGTCCCACTGTAGGGCACAGGCCTCTTCTCAGAATGAGGTGGCACACGCCACTGAATTTCTTTACAGTTGCAAGTTTATGTTAGGTATAACAGTGAAAACGTTTCCGTAGTAAGACTTAATCTGATTTCAAACTTTGCTAAATATGATTAGTTACTAAAAGTCACGAGGCTAATGTAAAATGTTCGACAATCGAAATTTCGAATTTAATTTAAACCAGCTAAAGCCAATAATCTTGGAGCTTATTTAGATTGCGTATAATTCTCGTATTGTAATTTTTGATTCAAATACTTTATCTTAATGAGTTTTGTTTGTTTAGACGACTTTGCTTTTTCTTTGAGTTTTCTTGTATGTAATAGGGTAAAAAACATAACCCTCCAGCAGTCGGGTAAAAAGTAGGTCACCTGAATTATAATCTAGCAACATCGGCCATAAATATGTTGAACTGGTTAAAGCCGCATTTACATTTATCTGACGAACTGAAACAATTACTTTGCTCACACGGTTAGCTTAGTTTGGTTGCGGTACCTACTCTGAAGATGAGCTCTGGTTGAGTTCGAAACGCGTCAGTGTGTTTGTTGGTGGTTATAGTTGGGTTTGTGTGATTTGTGTGTGTTCTTACAGTGGTGGAGGAACTGCATGAACACGCATTTCTTACATAAACGTAATATTGTAAGGTAGCGGGTGAGCAAAGTAATTGTTTCACCGCAAAGTAACGCCTGATTTAATAAATGATTGATACAAATTATCTAAATACGTATTATGTTTTACTTTTATTTGCCTGGTCACTACAATTTTGGGTCCACATATCAATCAATAACTGTCAGTTTCTCGAGCAAAAACTGGTTGGATGACGCGAGCTAATGATCTTAATTATGTTGACCTAATCTTGCTGCGAGGTGATTTGATGCCCTTTGATGATTAAGAGCATGGGAAGATGACTTTTGCCAAATCATCAGTTGCTTCCGGTCTTATTTTATTGCGAATTAATGTCATCAGAAAAAAAGTAAATAGACAGACATCAAGTAGGTATACGTCCATAGGCCACAGTAATTGATTATCATTGGTAGACCGGACGATTGTTTGCCAGTGAAGTGGTAAAAGAAACTTAACAATTAGGGTTAGGTAGGTTTGGACGACCGGTTTAGCCTAGATGGTAGTGAACCTGCCTACGAAGCACAGGTCCTGGGTTCGAATCCCGGTAAGGGCATTCATTTGTGTGATGAGCACGAATATGTATATGTACCTGAGTCATGGATGTTTTCTATGTATTTAAGTATTTATTTATCTATACATATAAGTAACAAGTATGTTTATCGTCGTCTAGTACCCGTACAAGCTTTGCTTAGTTTGGGGCTAGGTCGATTTGTGTAAGATTGTTCCCTAATATTTATTACACCATGGCCTTAGTTGTCAGCGGTGTGCTGGCCGGTTCTCAAGGCATCATTCTATTAACGGCCTCATTCATCGGGCTATGGTTGCGGCGAATGTGCCCAGCGTTTTGGAGCCTCCGGGGTTGAGCCGTAGTGACGGCAAGAGGCCTGATGGTCTTACGCTGGTTCCTTGGCAGAGAGGGCGCTGCCTCTTGTGGGATGCGACGTGCGTGAGTACCTTCGCACCATCTCACTTGAGTTGCACGTCGAGGTCTGCTGGATCCGCGGCTGAGAATGCCGCGAGGTCCAAGCACCTCAAGTACTCGGCTTTGGAGCCTTCGTATGACTTCGTGCCTTTTGCGCTCGAAACGGCTGGTCCCTGGGGTGCTGAGGCTAAGTCTTTAGTCTGGGAATTGGGCCGTAGGTTGCGGGACAGGGGCGGCGACTCCCGCTCCGAGTCATACCTGGTTCAACAGATTGCGCTGACCATACAGCGGGGCAATGCTGCCGGTATTATGGGCACTTTTGAGCCGGGTATGGCGCGGGGTGGTGGAACTTAGTTTTAGTGTTTTTTTTTTTACTTTGTTATATTTTTGATTATTTGTTGTTATTTTTTATTTAATGATTTATTGTTATATTTGGTATTTAATGATTTATTGTTAGTTTAGTATTATTTGCTGTAATTTAATTATTTATTGACCTGTAATTAATGTATAATTGTATTTAAATAAATGTAGTATATTTATTTAATTTATTTATTTATTTAGGTACCTAATGTGAATCTAGAGCAGGGGTCACCAATTAGTTTCGATAGGGATCCATTTTAAGAAATGAAATGACCATCGCGGCGATCGGCCCACCCAACATTTTATAGAAAAAAATATTATATTAAACAAATGTAATTACGGAAATAACAAAGGTATTTTTTTACATATCAATGAGAAAAATGTCATTTTTTGTTGCGGACTATCTGTCTGAAGTTTGAAGTAAGTTTGAAGTCTTTCCCGCTTGTCAGTTCGACTTCGCCCAAGCTTCGCCCGGTTGTTGTCGAATTGATGCCAACAAAGATAATGCGAGGGATATATTTTTTATTAAATTACGTACTCTGTAGTGCAAGTTGCTGTATTTTCGTTGTCCGCACAAAATGGTTCGGTGGTCCAGATGCGGAGTTTCAGAAAGACAGTTGTTTATTTACTCATAATTTTAACGAACTGAGGAGATCCGCTGTATCAAAATGGAAGTTTACCTGAAAATAAAAGAAACGTACATTAGGAATAGATTACTCAGTAAAAAATCACAGCACTAAATTTCTCTCTCTACTGAAATACAGTAACCATAACCTTCCTGTTACCTTCTAATAGGGCGAGTTTAATTTTTATTTCCACTGACTTCGTTCCTGGTTAGTTGGGTTGGGAGTACCCAACACTGTTCTAATCATTTTGTTACAAATACGTATGCAGTTACCTTACCTTATTCGACAACCGACTGATTTCTTAGTTAGGTACCTACTTATATCTACATTCATCATCATAGGCCCACTCCTGGAAACAATTAGTGTTGCCATATGCAAAAATTAAATGTCCTGATAAAAACCCTGACATCACCCTAAAAGTCCAAACACTAGTTACAACTACCTAGTTCTAAGCAAAAAAAAATTTTGAAATCTCTCAAGCTGTAATTTATCCTATCTTAAATTGTTTTGAAAGAAATATCATAGTCATTTATTAATTGCAAACATATTGGTTTAGTTGATTACTACTAATTACATTTATCATTCTATTAATTAAAAAATAAAACTATGTAAACTTTGCAATAAATAAATGATGTATCATGAAAACATCTACTTAATATTTATATCAGGTTACATGTTAGGACAAATTCTGACTGACGTATGGCAACCCTACCCCAAATAGCGCTCTATCCTTCTGCGGCAATCGTCTAATTTTGTTTTAGTGAACTTCAAACTTTATGTCACTTTAAGTGAGTTCAATGTCACATTAGAATAATCTCCTAATAATAGGACAGGCGACCTCAGGAGGTTATTATTACCCTACCTTCGGCCTGTCGCATTCAGATTTTACCTCATTCATTACATTATTGACCAGAAATACAGGGCTTCAAGAGCACTATTAAATAACCTAAGCAATTAGCAATTCATAGTATTACTATTGCTATACAAACAGATATACACCGTGAAATTTTAGTGGTTGTTTTCCCGAAACGAGGTGATTTAGTATCGATTGTAAAAAAAAAAAAATATATATCACGGGACAATTCACACCAATTGACCTAGTCCCAAAGTAAGCTTAGCAAAGCTTGTGTTATGGGTACTAAGCAACGGATAAACATACTTATATAGATAAATAAATACTTAAATACATAGAAAACATCCATAACTCAGGAACAAATATTCGTGCTCATCACACAAATAAATGCCCTTACCGGGATTTGAACCCAGGACCTCTTGCTTCGTAGGCGGGGTCACTACCAACTAGGCTAAAGCGGTCGTTAAACAATGTACAATCGATTTATAATTACTATTTTGACTAGAGTCAAAAATCCAATTGTGAACTGAATTTTCGACTTTCGTTTTTCACAATTGGATTTTTGACTCTAGTCAAAATAGTACCTAATTATAAATCGATTGTACAATCGAAACTAAATCACCTCGTTTCGGGAAAACAACCACTAAAATTTCACGGTGTATGTATGTACGTACAGGGTCCTCTAATTCAATATACGACCAATTGACGGACAAGGCTATCGTATCGAATTGGACAGAGATCTCGCCTTGTTAACATCCGCGAATAGTATACTCGTACTGTATGTATACAGGGTTATTGGTAAGTCGACCTATTCCCGTTAGGGGGTTATGGGGGAGGTCATTTGCGATCATTTTTGTCCCATAATGCCCTATGCAAAAGTGAACCATTACTGAGATAGTTGAAATTTAAGTTTATTGCAAAAAGAGTCAGAAACGCATTGGCAATTTAAATCAACTTTTTATTTTGTTATCTACAAAATAAAATTGCTGTTATTATGCAATATTAAAAGTAGAATTATCTGTACTCATTTAAGAATGCGAGATTCAAAACTATAGGTTTTTATCACGAATTGGTCGACGTCAATCGACAGTTTTCTACTACAGCCAAACCTTCCACACCAATCAATCGATGTCGTACATTAGCATCGATCGACTGTCGATAAAATGGGTATGTATTACAATACCGAATTACGAAAGACCGAATGTATTAAAACATCGAATGGGTCAAAAGACCGACACAATTTATTTCTGAAACCGTAAACTTCTCAGAATTTATTAAAACGACATCATATAGAACCCATTAGGTTAGGTTAAGTTTGTTTTATAACAATCTTAAAAAGTTAACGGTTTCAGAAAAAAATCGTGTCGGTCTTTTGACCCATTCGATGTTTTAATACATTCGGTCTTTCGTACTTCGGTATTGTAATACATACCCCGATAAATCGTTTATCGACGGTATCCGTCGATCAGCCAAACCTAACACACCAATTCATCGATATTGATCGATGGCTCTTGTATTGTAAAAATCTGACTTCGCAGCCGTTTCAAGTTCACTACTACCAAAACATAATTGAGCGCGTTCGTTCTTGTTACGAACGTACGTGACGCCAGCTTCATATCATTAGGCAAGGAGCGTGTCGTGACAATCGTATCGACGGCACGTAGTCGTGTCAGCGACATGACACGTTGACAGGTGGTCAGGATAAGGCGATGCGTGGTTACAGCCGCGCTTAATGAGGCTCGGGCCTTATACCATGGGATTGTTTTGGAGATGTGTATCAAGGTACTTGAACAAAACCGATGACATTGTAAATTTGGCATTTGGTCTTATAGGTAACGGCAGGAGAATTGAGGTGAATGATTACACACACAGCTACATAAAGTACTGATTGCAAGAAGTAGTGAATGCATGATAATGAGAGTGATATGACCTTGTGATGAAATACCTACGCAATACTATGCATATTATAATTTTTCTTTTTTCATATAACCTATTTTTGAAATAAATAAATAAATTTGAAACTGATAAAAAATATTCGCAACAAAAAAAACGGTATTTTACAAATAGCGAAAAAAATATTTTTATCTGATTTACATAAAATAGATCAAAATATTTTAGTTTCTGTTTTGTTTGAACTAGATGTTCGGCCACATTGCAACAGCCGTGGTTAACTCGTGTCGTGACTCGTCGGCTGCTGCAATGTGGCCGAAACTTCGAGGTAAATATTAATTGCGTGATAAGTCCCGTTTAGTGTTGTAATTATGAGTGAAAATCACGAAAGTTTAAAACGAAAGTTTATTTTTTATCCGTGTTATAGTTTTGAAATCAAAGTTTTCTTTTGAATACACACAAGTTAGGCTCTTAGGCTCCACTTTCTCTTTCAGAGCGTAGACCCCCCCCCCCCCCCCCCCCCACCCCTACAGTAAACTCACGGGTTTGCACGACCCTCTGCTTGAGAGGCCATAGGTCAAACCACTAGGCCACCACATTGCAACTTACGTATTATAATTTATACAAGTAGGTAGACTACCGAAGTTGGCCAGCGGAACAGGTAATATATGGGTAAAGATTGGCGACGTCTGCGCCGGCGCCGGTTCAATAGATCGGTGACGCAACGGCGGAAGTCGGAGCTGAGTGTTGTGTAAAACTGCAAATATACATTGTCCAAAGACAACGAACGCGTGCTGATTCGCTTAGTAGCGGAGTCATTCATCAATTGCCGTTATTGTACTATTATGAACTAGCTTTAGTCCGCGAATCTTTGCGAAGAATTAGCTTGTTGCTATCCCATTGAAAGTATTTGGCACGATGATGAAATTTTTGTAAGTAGACTTACCTACTTGCTTTTGACTTTTATGTGAAATTGCCAGTAAGTATATGTTAACACTTAAATTTAATCGTAATGCTCATCATTTAAATAGTCTATCGAACTATGTGTCTGCAACCTGTAATGACAGATTTAACATTCCGAATAAATATGTAAATAAATAATAAATTTACACATAATTATATATATGTTACGCACTTCTCTGCCCTCAGAAAAAATACTTTTAAATGCATATCAAGATTTTTTTGTCAAATTTCAAGTATCTATCTACTTAACTACAGAGGTTGAAGATTTTAGATGGGACTTATCATGCAAATAACATTTAATATTTACCTCGACGTTTCGGCGACATTGAAGCGGCCGTGGTCACGAGTTGGTATCAACGTCGGTTGAGGTAAATATTAAAAGTTATTTGCGTGGCATGTCCCATGAGTGTTTATAGTTACGTTAGTTGCTTGTCAGTCGATCACGTTACTCATTTATTAGTACAGATCATTCTAATGTTATAAACAAAGTAGAAGTAGTAGTCTGTTAGAAGTACAGCAACAGATTAGCTTCGACGGGCCACTCTTGCGCAAGCCGCTCTCACCGAATTACGCCCGGTCATCAGCCGTTACAATTTGATTTTGAATTTCGATAACGACCGTGTTTTGTTTGTTTCGGTTATGAAACTGGACGTATTGTTCGACAGACTGTACGGAGTTTATGGATACCCTGTGTGAAGGTGAGATTGTTTTTCGTTTTAAACTTTCGCTGTTTTTAATCGTACCTAACTACTATCACTCCCGGGGCTTATGAGTTGATCACGTAATTAGGCGTCTGTAGAATTATTTTTAGGGGTAAGTACTTTGCATCTGCACCTGTATAAATAGGGTGCACCCATCTTTGAATTGAAATAAAATAAGAGACTCGGGTCATTCACGTATATCGACATATATGCGTTTTTGTGTATGCATGCATAGCTTGGTAGTCATTGAAGAAGTCTCGAGTCTGGCAGCCGATTTTTTCCTTTTTTTTTAGGGTTCCGTACCCAAAGGGTAAAAACGGGACCCTATTACTGAGGCTCCGCTGTCCGTCCGTCTGTCCGTCTGTTCATCTGTCACCAGGCTGTATCTTATGAACCGTGATAGCTAGACAGTTGAAATTTTCACAGATGATGTATTTCGGTTGCCGCTATAACAACAAATACTAGAAACCAGAATAAAATAAATATTTAAGGGGGCTCCCTTACAACAAACGTGATTTTATGCTCGTTTTTGCTCTATATTAATAACGGCAACAGGTAGACGCTTGAAATATTCACAGAATATTTAGTTGTATATTCACTTTAAAAATAAATAATGAAATTAAAATAAAACTAATAGATATTTAAGGGGGGCTGCCATACAAAAAACGTGATTTTTTTGCAGTTTTTATAGATAATGATACGGAACCCTTCGTGCGCGAGTCCGACTCGCACTTGGCCGGTTTTTAAATTTTTTTGGAATGCGTTAGGTTAGTTTCTTTATTGCAAGTCACATTACGGTACAATGACATGGTTCTTAAAGCTAAATAGGTATACATGTGACGCCCTGCAAGGGCACACCAAAAAGGGCGTTAATACGTGAGTGACCCGTGTATTTTATTAATAACTAGCAGCCCGTCCCGGCTTCGCACGGGGTAGACAATTATTTATTTTTGGAAATTTGGATATAAAACACTTTTTTTCACAAATATTTTTATTTATTAAAAAAATATTATTTATTATTTATTAATTATTACAGACGCGCACGCCCCACTCCTGTATTTCAGTGCCCCCTCCACCCCGCCCGCCGCGATGCCCGGCGCGCTTTTCAGACTGCATCGCAAACAACGGCCACGGCGCTATGGCGGTTTTGTTTACTGTTTCAATTTTTTAATTCGTAATATCTTTTGAATGGAAAGTCCAATTTAAATAATTTAAAAACTATTTTATAGGTAGTTAAATGGTCTTTACCATAAAATAATTTATTTGGATAAGGATTAATATAAACACATAAATAGCATGGTTTGAATTTGGTTAGCATTTTCATTAATGTTTAAAATGAAAAAAGTTGTTGTAGTGACATAACTACAATAGTTGGACATATGCTACCGCGGAGTTTTTTGTAGACATTATGATGTTCTTCAATATTGTTATACATTATTTTGTTCTATCGCTAATAGTTTCGGCAGCGCATTCGACGAAAGACATTTTAAGACTCATTTTTCTACACCTTCGGTTACATTGTTCAAATTTTACCAAGGATCCCTAATTTTTTTCAAAATGAAATGTAGCCTATGTCAAATTGGAAGAATGTAGCATTCTATTGGTGAAAGAATTTTTTAAATCGGCCCAGTACTTTTTGAGCCTATTCATTACAAACATACAAACATAGGTACAAATCTTTCCTCTTTATAATATTAGTGTAGATTATTTATGGGGTGCCATCTAAACTTTACGTTTTATTATATCTTTGTCTTATTCTGTGTATATTATGTGTTAGCTCAAAAACTTTTTAAATTTTTCAAAAGTAAACTTGTCCGATGGGTCATTATTCGAGCGTTTGTTCCGAATCACTTTCGTGGACACTTTTATGGAAGAATGGCAAAAGATTCTGATATAGTTTTTAAGTTCATTATGTGGTAGAAGTACAGAGGCCGTATTGTCTAACGCTTCTGACGCTTGCCTTCGCTTTCACCATCTCTTTCTGTCATCATTTTATACCGTTTGACAGAAAGAAATAGCGATTGCGAAGGCAAGCGTCAGAAACGTTAGACAATAAGCTAGCTGGTCCTCTAATAAATAACCGAAAACGCCATCAAAATCTACAGCCGATTTGTAGAAAACGTGACCACGAAAGTGAGGCAGTTGAAACGCTCGAATAATGGTCGTATAACGACCGCTTTAGCCTAGTTGGTAGTGACCCTGCCTACGAAGCAAGAGGTCCTGGGTTCGAATCCCGGTAAGGGCATTTATTTGTGTGATGAGCACGAATATTTGTTCCTGAGTTATGGATGTTTTCTATGTATTTAAGTATTTATTTATCTATATAAGTATGTTTGTCGTCGTCTAGTACCCATAGTACAAGCTTTGCTTAGTTTGGGACTAGGTCGATTTGTGTAAGATTGTCCCCTAATATATTTTTTTTTAATGATCCCGGTCCTCAGGTGACCATAAGGCTGGCTCATTCCTCGGTCAACGTATTGGCGTTGCCATACAACGAGGAAACGCAGCCAGCATTATGGGCACCCTGCCCATTAGCAACGATCTGGGAGATATTTGTAAATACAGGTTTTTAGGTTTAGATTAGGTGAGTCAATTTAAGTTTTTTTTTTTCTTTTAAAATATGTTTCTGTAAATAGAATAGGATAAACATAGGAATGTTCCAGAAATTTCACGGCAAGCTGTCAACATACAGACTGTTGAAACGGTTGCTTCATCCCCCGAGATGCATCGGATGTTGCCTCAGCGCGCCGTCGGTTTTGAGGCCAGTGCATTAGCTGTTACGTTACGCTATTGTTTCATACAGTGCAGTAGGTAAGTTTGAGGCATTCGAGGCTTCGTAAGTTTGCACTGAGCCAGAGGTCGACTAACTGCAGTTAACGAGCCGCGTGCGATTCTTTCGACGTGAAGTTGCATCCCACTAAAATCATAAATGTGAATAATGAGCCCAAGTTCAATACTACATTTTTTTTACTGAAAGAGAGGGATAAGTTCGCCTTTATACATCTGTTTCGTTTCACTTGACTGTTAATTTCATGTTTTTGTGTACGATAAAGAGTTTTACATACATAAAAAAATATACTTGGTTATGGACTTAACTTCGCCGACAAAAATATTGAGATATAAATGGGTGCTAAATTCTGCAGATAATCCTTATACCTGATTTACACTCTCGCCTCGTCACCTCGCCTCGCGCCTCGCCTCATCGTCTCGCCCCGGACGCGAGCTTCAAAATCAAGGGAAATCACGAGACGAGGCGCGAGGGCCGCCTGTTCACAGTCTCGTCTCGTGGCTCGTCCCGCAGTTCGTCTCGCCACTCGTACGCGAGTGTAAACCAGGTATTAAATCTTCTATCTATCTAACCTTCTAAATATAAAATCTCGTGTCACGGTGTTTGCTATCGAACTCCTCGGAAACGACTTGACCGATCTTTATAATTTTTTTTTTCTATTTTGGTAGGTCTGAGAATAGGTCGTCTGGATTGTCATAAAATAAACCAAGCCTAACCTATTGAGTTACATGATGACACTTAAAAGTTCCTGACAAATGTACCTACACGGTATCAGATAATAAAAGAGTTATGGCAAATGACCATTATGACAAACATTACATTATAACTTACAATGTTATGGATCGTGAAAGAGACCCGTAACGCCCCTTGAATCAGTTTTCATACTAAATGTATAGAACCGTCGCGATCCAAAGCAGACAGAAGAGACGCGGCGGAGACGCGGCCTGCGGACAAACGACGCGGACTGCGACGCGCCCCCGTCCCACGCGTCTTCTGTGTGGCTTGCACCTAAGATTAATTTCAACTAATGCGATTAGTGGATTCTGCACCTCTCCGCTTTATGAAAGCGTAACCTAAGGTACAAGACTAGGTACTCCCCGACGCAGTTGCATCGTAAATCTCAATTTAAACAAATCGTCAGTTAACGCATGTTGTAAGCGACAGTCCGATTTAATGGCTGTCCACAATTCAGTTTACATGTCGGTTCAATTTGTTTTAGACGTGTCACATTGGAAATTGAACTTTATGGCGAAGTTAATAGGTGTTTTCACGCGTGAATAGGACTACAAATCGGGTCGTGTTGTACCATTTAATTTAACACTTATCTTTGACATCGTGTCAGGAGTGGTAGAAATTGCTTTAGTGTTTTGACATACTTTGTGTAGGTTCGTACTTTGAGTAGTGTTTATGTTACGTTAAATCTACTACGAGCCTATTTACCGTTTACTGTTTGAGCACAATGAAACTTTTTATACTATACGATACGATGCCAAACTACAAAATACGTAATAGTTATACGTAGAGAACGGATTATATGCAACATAAAATACTTGAAATATGCATGCAAATATGCATGAAAAATGCTATAAATATGCATAAATTCTGTCAAAATATGCATCGTTAGGTTATCAAGAATATCAAGAACAGTAAAATATCAAGAGTAAATTAAGAATTAGGTATTTAACATTTTGTATCCTTGTAGACGATAACGATGAGGTACTACCTACTTTTCCAAACGTTCTACTTAACATGCACTAAAATCGTGCCTATAATCACTCAAAATATTTTATAACATGGAAAACGACCACTTCACTTCCACTGAGGCAACCGGGCAAAAAAATTAGGAGCTATGTTAGCACTTATTGGCTCCGAGTGAGTCATTGATTATCTTACACAGAAATATTGCAATTTACCTAGTGAAAATATGCATCATCACAACATTGTATACCTGATTTACACTCTCGCCTCGTCACCTCGCCTCGCGCCTCGCCTCGTTGTCTCGCTCCGGACGCGAGCCTAAATCAAGGCAAATCACGAGACGAGGCGCGAGGCGCGCTTGTTCACACTCTCGTCTCGTGGCTCGTCCCGCAGTTCGTCTCGCCACTCGTATGCGAGTGTAAACCAGGTATTAGGTAAAATATGCAATGATAGATGAAAACGGGCTAAATATGCAATTGCATATGCAAATATGCATTTGCATATAATCCGGTCTCTAGTATACGTAACTGAATCGATACTAGTCTAGTGTTTGACAAACGCTTATATAGGTACATCCCCAGTCGGCCTACCGCCAGCGGTGTAAGTAGCAGATACAGAGTAGGTAGATACATCCTCTCCCTCCCTTGGATGTCACCGACTTCAAACTGATCAGTATAAGTAGCGCATTTAACACTTCAATTGACAAATCTGCAAATTTTTGTTATTTTTTACTATTTTAAACATGAAACTACCGTGAGACACACTCATAGTGAAAATATACAGATCACTCAGGTCTTAAAACGAGTTTAACTCGACATGTTTCAGGCTAATCCGTAGTCCTTCTTCCAAAACTATCTATAAGTAAGTATAAACTATACTAACTGCACTAATCTCTCTCTCTGGTCTGGTGGTGGAGTTTTAAGACGTGAGTGATCTGTATGTTTTCACTATTTTTGCTATTTTACTTCAGCCAGTTCAATTATTTTTATAATTTTTTCACAATCAAAGTCGATGTTTATTCTGTAAGTAGGCCGCTAAGGGCTCTTTCACATTTTTTTTATACTACCAGCGGATTTGCAAAGATGATCATTGCTAAGAAAACTGTGCCGCAAGAAACTCCAATAAAGTTCCAAGTAAACTTAATATTTTATTGCGATTGTGAGTTTGTCTGTCACGCTTTTTAAGTTATTTATGAATATAGCACGGTATTGTTTGTATTATGTTTATGTTGTTATGTTTAGGTTGTTAGTTTCCATTAAGATCAATTTGTATCGAGTCAGTATTTTAGTATGTCGGTCTTAGTTTACTAACACACAGACATAATCTCAGCGCTTACTAACGACTTTTCGTGTAAATAATTATTTATTTTAATAAACAATTTGATTTTTTTTTTACGCTTATAGTACTCATCTGATCATGACGAAATTTAGTACGATGATACTTTAACGCCCTGAGAAACATTAGGATAGTTTTCAACCTGGAAAATTTCATAACTCCCGCGGACGAAGTCAACAGCTTAGTATTAGTATAGTATTTCAAAGTTATCAAGTACTTTCTTTTGTTTATTTTACCCTAAACAAGCGTAATTTATAAAAAATACGAGCATCTCCGAACCGAACCGATCGTTCACCGATTGCAGACGTCTGACAGCGGGTTAATTTCGCAGTTAACCTTAACGGGGCCGTAAATCACCGGCCCTGTACAATGAGCGGTAATAACGACTAACTGACATTTTTATAGCACGAATGAAGCAATGGTAATGGACCAATAACAACGGTACCTACCACCTACATCTATACATTATTTTAGTTAGCATGCTTTTGTGTCCCACTGCTGGGCACTTCTTGCTCCACTCTCGCCTAACAGACTCGAGCTCCCGCCATACCACGGCCAAGTTGAAGTGGGACTGGGCTGGCCTGGACCATGTCTGTCGAATGAACCCAGACCGTTAAGCCAAAGTTGCCACGGAATGGGCTCCTAGCGATGAATGGATATCGTAATAGAGACAGACCGAAGCGGAGATGGAGCGACGACATCTAAATGTATATAAGATTTTGTTAAAAATTTAATTTTTAATGCAAGCTTTTTCGCTTTTGCGACTGCACTTTTTGTTGACTGTACTTGCATTGTCATCCAACCTACATAAGTATACCAAATTTAAAGTAAATCCGACCCCTGGAAGTGGGTCAAATTAAAATTCCGAAAATTGACCCGTACATACATACATGCGCGTGAGAAGAAGGCGGGTATGGTAGGCAAAAATAAGAAATATTATGTATTAGACTAATAAAATACATTAAACTGTCGCAAAGCTTCCGCCAAATGTAAAACAATGCAATTAAGCCCACTCGCCTTCGTGAGTTGCACGAGACTAAATTTTTAGGTTAGGATTTTCAAGATACAGCAAGTAACAACCATTCCAAGTTATAGTGAGTAGAATTCGTGGCCAGACCGCATCATAAGTTACAATTATAACAGTAATATATTACTTTACATTATTTGTAAGTAGCCTAGTCGTGAATAACGTTAGTAAAATTATAATAAATTAACTGTATTTGTCTCAAGTACATCACGCAAACACGAAATGTAATCTAATGAATGTAAAATTTAACACCTCGACGCTCTGTCTCTATCGCACGCCACTCGTCCCCTTTCACTTCGCTCTAATTAGCTAAGAATGCATAGTTAACTTTGCTGCTGGAAAAAGTAACTAACGATAACAGTAAAGTCTGGTGTCCTAGTGGTTTGACCTATGGGCTCACGCAGAGAATCGAGGGTTCGAGCTCGGCCTAGCACCTCTTGATAGTGGTAGAGCCATGTTGTAGCTAGCCGCTGCATCATGAATGGGCCGGCTCGTCCGGGGCAATACCACTCTCTCACAGAACACCGGCGTGAAGCAGCAGTACTCCTGCTGCGTTTCGTAGTCAGTGAGAGCGCCGGGGGCCCAATACCTCTCCCCCTCCCCCTCCACTATTCCCTCTCCTTTTTTAAAGGAAGGCAACTGATCAGTGCAACAGACCATCATCATCAGTTCAGCCAAAAGACTTCCACTGCTGAACATAGGCCAAGGCTCGCCAAACAGATCGGTCCCGCGCCATCCGCATCCAACGCGATCCCGCAACCTTGACCAGGTCGACGCTCTATCTTGTTGGATGCCTACCTACACCGAGTCTTCCGGTCCGTGGACGCCACTCGAGTACCTTTTTGCCCCATCGGCCATTCTCGGTTAGTGGCTCCGAATCGGCGAACTTATGATCTATTTAAATGAGTCCAAGTGTGCTTAACTTTTCCCATGTTCACAGGAGAGACGCAAACATAAAAATGTGTATAACCCTGGTCGCTTGTTCCCTAAATATCAGAATTGCAAAATACTAGATTGCCGACTTACCCTATTTCTAAAATACTAAATTCCCAGTATACCAGACTTTCCTGTCACCGTGTTTTTCTCTATATCGGACTGCCAAAAAAGCTTGTTTTTAATACACCATGTTCCATTAAAAACCGAATTCCCATAATACCAAATAATGGAATCACCAGGGTCGTAGAACACGACCCCCTGGCCTCCCCACGACGACCACGACCTGTCTGACGAGCCGGGTGATTTCACTATCTGGGTATCATGCGAATTCAGTTTTGAATGGAACATGGTGTATTGAAAACAAGCTTTTTTGGAAATCCAATATAGAGAAAAACACGGTGACAGGAAAGTCTGGTTAATCTGGGAATTTGGTATTTTAGAAGTAGGGTAAGTCGGCGATCTAAGTATTTTGCAATTCTGATATTTAGGGAACAATTAAGCGACCCTGCTGTGTGAATTCCCAATCCGCGCTGGGCCCGCATTCTGAGAGAGGAGGCCGTGCCCTCCAGGACGTATATAGTCTGGGATGATGATGATGATGATAACAGTACAAAATTCGCGATTCTTTAGAAGTGGGACCATTCGCAACTGCATGGGAAAGTTGGTGTTATATTGTGCGTATGAGAAGGTCGAAGTAGCGGTAAATGTTAGTATATTGAGGTTAGAATTATTTTTATTTGTTTATGTGAAAGAATACATTATGAACAATTAACTTGAGAGACGGAGCAAATCACCCCAAAATGACTTGCCTTGAGCTGAGTCGTTAGAGAAGCTGGCTCCAAAGCTTGAGTACCCGGTCCCGGGTTCGATTGCTGGTCGGAAAAATGCGAATGTTAGTTCTCGAGTCTTGGATGTTTGCTATGTATTTAAGTGTGTGTCTATTTAAGTATGTTTATTCGTTGTCTAGTACCAAAAGCATAAGCTTTTCTCACTTTGGGACCAGAGGCCGTAGTTCCCACGCGGGCCCAGTGCGGATTGGGAACTTCAAACACATTGAAATTCTTTGCATGTGTATGCAGGGTGCCTCGCGAAGTTTTCCTTCACCGTAAAGCTCATGTTAAATTTCAAATGTAATTTGGCTTGGATTTGGACCCACGACCCTCTCTGGTTGTGAGGCCGTAGGTCAAACTAGGTTGCCACAGCTTTTAAGCCTCGTGTTACTGAATCGCATAGTCATACTACAACGATCCTTGCGAGACTCCAGATATAATCTCTCTTCTTAGGGCCGGCGCCCACTGACGGCATGGCACGGCGTGGCATTTTATTACTATCAAGTTATTTTGAATCTTATTTCAATGAGTTTAGAATTCATGTTACTTTATTGGTTATGCGTGACATCGGCCCTCAGGACGTCGCGGCATCGTGGTATCGAAATAAAGTAACATGAATTCTAAACTCATTGAAATAAGATTCAAAATAACTTGATAGTAATAAAATGCCACGCCGTGCCATGCTGTCAGTGGGCGCCGGCCATTAGTCGTTCACTCTTGACAGAGTGGTCGTGATCGTGAAGGGTCGCTCGCCGCTGCGGTCGCTACCTTCGCGATCCTTCTCCACCGGTCTCTATTGAAAGCCTGGCGAGCGCACTCCGCCACAGGGATCTTGGTTATAGAGTTGATAGTATCTGTCCATCGGGTAGGTGATCGACGTAATCTCTTGCCCTCAACTCCACACTGAATCACCAATCGTTCCATTGCGTTATTTTTGCGGCTAACGTATCCAAAGAAGCTAAGAATTCGTAGTTGCACAATCCACCAGATACTACGCAGGCAAAATCAAGTACGCTATGTTTTCAAGGCTAATCATCGTAATTGGAGAAGCAACATGTGTGCGTACGCACGTAATGATTTATGCTAATTGCCATATAACATAGTTTGCTAAGTTAATCAAGGCAGTATACAGAGGTTGATTAACCAGTAAGGCAATTGTATATAAGGACACATACTAGATAAATTACTAATTAAGCTATTGCTATGCTATGAAGACTAAGGGACCGTCCATAGTGTACGTCATACATTTAGGCAGGGGGGGAGGGGTCATGCCCCGTAAGGTCTATTCACAGACATACTGAACTAGTGAATCTTCTAATCTATCTTTGAACGCCTCCGAAACGGCTTGACCGATTTTTATGAAACTTTTTGTCCATATTTTATAGGTCTGAGAATAGGTCGTACCTAAGCTATTTTTTATACCCGTATTCTTCGCAGACGGAGTCACGGGGAACAGGTAGTTATACAATAAGCTTGACAACGTTTTTGATTAACGGGCTTAGTAAACTGTTTGTAAATTTTATTGTTTAGGTTCAGATCCGATGTTAAAGTAAACTCTCTACTCGTTTTACGCGCCATCAATCGCAGCTGGAGCGTGGAGAAATTCCGAACGCGACCAGAATCATCTGATACGTATCGTCGCATAATTATATTTAACTAGCCTCAACTCACGGCTTTGCTTACTTAGGCACTGGTCCCACCGCCGACGATGAGCGAGAAGCGATGAGAGCGAGTAAGTATTTCAACCAAAATCACAAAGATTTCAGACTCATTTATCAAATTTCCGATGCTAATAAGAAATAGGACTGGCTTTATTAAGTTTTTTTTTATAAAACAGCAAAATGTTTTGCTGGCTTTACTTCTTGTAGCATAGGCAGCGAAACTATAGCACTTACTTATCCGTCCGCAGCGTACCAAATTCTACTTTAAAAATTTTACCTAAAGTAACTAACCTAACCTAACTAACATACAAACATGGATCACAAGATAAATACAGGCTTGTAAGAATAGAAATTTCGTTACTGCTGGCCACATACAATTTCAAATACTTTATTATCGTGTAATCGCATTTTGTTTTTCTTTTTCCTATCGTAAAACTCATTGCTTTTTCCTAAGCTTTATCCTGAATCCGATTGTCTAGCAGTATTTGACTCTCCTATAAAGGACTGTTGTAAAAAACGAATTGCTTCTTTAGATTTATCTTTGGCTTGAAAATACGAGAAAGATTTACTGTTCCTAACTCCGATATGTCTGCAGATACGGCATCTAGGATCCCGAGCTTGTAACGTGATCTTTTTATGGACTATAATCACATCTTCACCTTTCTATAGCTATATATACTTTAGTACCTACTTACAGTCAAATAATCGCGTACCAGTGTGGAGCCTTTTCTTAACCAAATTCACGATTTTTTTTTTATACAGGGTTATTTGTAATTCACTAGCATCCTTTTAACCCTAAACTCCTACCACTTAAACAAATGTTTTTTGTTTTACGGCTTTTGTCATAACTTAATATTTTTGGTGTAATAACGTTTTGAAAATTTGAGATTTCCTCTTATTTTTACGATACTCTGTGTATTTGTATGGGAAAAAAAGTGCTTCATTTTAAAAAGTCGTAAAACAAAAAACATTTGTTTGAGTGATAGGACTTCAGGGTTAAGAGGATGTCAGTGAATTAAAAATAACCCTGTATAAGAGGTGGCAAACGAGCAGACGGGTCACCTGATGGAAAGCGATCACCGTCGCCCATGGACACCCGCAACACGGGGGGCATCACAGGTGCGTTGCCGACCCTTTTAGGAATTGGTAGGTTCGTTTTTTAAAGATCCCTAAGTTGTAACGCTCCGGGAATGCTGCCGCAGAAAGCTGATTCCAGATCTTTGTCGTGCGAGGAAAGAAGTTTCGCTTAAAACGCACGGTACTAGAATGCCAATCATCAAGATGGTGAGGATGGAAAAACAAACGGTTCCTCGAAGTGCGGTAGTGGAATTTAGCCGCAGGCAGCAATTCGAACAGTTCGTCAGAACACTCCCCATGATAGATACGGTATAATATACAGAGAGACGCCACATCCCTCCGCAAAGCCAAAGGATCGAGTAGACCAGAGAGTGCCTGATTACCGACAAATCGAGCAGCTCTACGTTGGAATTTGGTACTTGGGTGCCCCAGCCCAGAGATGAGAGCAGTACTCCATGTGCGGCCTAACCTGCGCCTTATAAAGTTGTAAGCGATGGGTTGGCGAGAAGTACCGTCCCGCTCTATTAAGCACCCCCAATTTTTTAGAAGCTAACTTAGCTTTGCCTTCCAAATGACCACGAAACTGAACATCACTCGAAATGTCGACACCCAGGATCCCAATAGACGATTTGGCATCAAGGGGAGTACCATCAAAACAAGGCGAAACAACAAAGGGATCCTTTTTAGTGGAGAACGCGCATACTTGACTCTTTTGGGGATTAAACTGAACTAAGTACTGAACGATGATTTCTTTGGCAAATGTATGGAATGTCAACATGATATTTAGTTTCCTTGACTGTGCGTGCACATCTTTATTCGATCTCTGCTGGATACCAATCTACAAGGAGGCATATTTCGCATGTAAACTAAACTGCTCTAAGAAAAGCATTCATTTCTGGCATCTGAATTAAATAAAAATTACATCGTGCCCTTCATTGACGTTACATAGAAACGCCATTGCCAAACACACACGCACACAACGCTAGCACGCACACTTTCGACTTTCGAATTTATATTAGGTATTAAGTAGAATCATTCTGAGAGGAGGCCTGTGCCCTGCAGTGGAACGTATGTACCATCGCCCCAGACGCCAGATACCCATTTTCAAAACAAATTTGCTTGCAGCCGTTGATGTTTATTGCTATGGATTGTTATGGACAGATGTCTAGCCACTGCACGCAAACTGGGCCTTTAAGGTGGTTATCTGGCGCTTGGGGCGATTGTATGTAGGCTGGGATGATGATGATTAAGTTGAATATCTAATAACAAATGATCGACGGATTGAATTTGAAAAGGTATCCCTTTAAAGATCCTAAGCTCCATTGCTTTTGTAGTTGACATATCCCATTTACCTACGTTCGCCTAGGTTCTACTTTAATCATATCGCTATGATCGTATTCTGGTAAACATGTAATTTAAAACTGCCAACTGTAATGTTGCAACATGCATTAATCTTTCATCTGCAGATTTCCAATCTCAGTTTCCGATCAAAGATGGCGTTGTGGAAAAATAATGCAATAACGTTATTTCTAGTCGCGATCAATAACATTCTATTTTTAAAACCGTCTTGGGATTTATGGCGGGACGAACACTTTATAGTTTAAAATAAGAAGCTACTAACTCATGCTGAGTAATACTGGCCGTTGAATGAAATGGGTTGGTAGACGAAACTCCGGCTGATAAAAAATAAATCAGCCTGATCCTTAAAACTATTAAGAACTTTTAATCCTGGCTTGAAAGGTAGATTTTTAGCACTACCTATAGTTAGCATGTGATAAAACACTTGTTTTAAATTTTTTTTTTCCTGCAGTTTCTACCTTCAACCGTCAACGTCAAACGTAAAGCTCATGATAAATTTCAAATGAATTTTCGCACATCAATTCCGAAAATTTCAGAGGTGCGGGCCGGGATTTGAACCCACGACCCTCTGCTTGAGAGGCCATAGGTTAAACCACTAGGCACCAATAGGCCACCACGGCTATGAGCTTTACGGTGAAGGAAAACATCGTGAGGAAACCTGTATACACCTGCGAAGAAATTCAATGGTGTGT
The DNA here is from genome assembly GCA_947859365.1 of Archips crataeganus. Lineage (NCBI taxonomy): Eukaryota > Metazoa > Arthropoda > Insecta > Lepidoptera > Tortricidae > Archips > Archips crataeganus. The sequence continues at coordinate 17,111,029 of OX402064.1, forward strand.
GTGAAGTTCCCAATCCACACTGGGCCCGCGTGGGAACTACGGCCCAAGCCCTCTCATTCTGAGAAGAGGCCTGTACCCTGCAGTGGGACGTATATAGGCTGGGATATCACAATATTTTCTGTCTTGGGTAAATTTTGATTGGCTAGTAGTATAAGTACTCTATCAGGTTAAGGTGCAAGTCTATGGTATGTTCATAAGTTCATAACTTATTCAATATCCTTACACAATTTCTGCATACAAAACAATGGAATTCCATGAAGTCACATCTTTCTGGAATCTATCAATAGTAATAATAATATACTATCAATATAATTGTCATCCAATATACCGCGTGTCTAAAGTCAAAAGCCTTTGACCAGTGTGTGTTGCCAGTGATGACTCATGGCACTGAGACTTCTGAGACGGGCCGCTAACGATGGACCTCATAAGAAAGCTCTAACTCACTCGAGGGCGATGGAGAGGGCTATGCTTGGAGTTTCTCTGCGGGATCGCAATAGAAATGATGAAATCCGCGCAAGAACTAAAGTCACGGACATAGCTCGAAGAATCGCTAGACTCAAGTGGCAGTGGGCAAGGGACATTGCTCGTAGAACTGACGGCTAGTCCAACAGACTAGATTATGGAAGTACCTCATATTTCGATGTGCTCTCACATATGGTCTTTACGATGGCAAAAAGCATCCTTATCAACATGAACAAACCCCAATTTACCCGCGAAAATGAGCCAGATAACACCCAGGATCATTTCCGGACCAAACCCGCACCCGCTAAGTCCCTGGCAAGTAATCTTATTACAGGAACCAGCTGTGTGACTCAGCCTATGTTATTTGTTCCTGGGAAAATCAGAGTGAATCACGGTGAGTTTATATAATACTGTTATTTTGCCGTTGAGACGTTGGATGTGTTTTGGCCTTTGGCTTCGGTTTGGATGTAGTAGTCGTGCAGACATTCAGTGTCAGAAGTCGTTGGCTTTAGCCGGATTGTAATATTTACCCCTATTCGCTATGTGCTGTGCACGATGACAGCGCCCCTAGTTACCACAATTACTGTGGAGTTGAGATCTGTCAAACTATAGCAACTGGGATTGTTTGATTTAATAGCGATTTTCGATTGTTTTTCAGCGAAATTAAATGAAAATATCTTAAAAGTTTGTGCATATCATAATAAGTGATTTTCCTACTTAAACGGAATAATGAATGTTATAATACGTACGGGATTTGAAGCGATAAAACATGAAATAAATTTCCAACCTCAAACTGCAAAAAGGGAAAACTTAGTATTGGGCCCATCAGCACTAAAACAAATAAAAAAGGGTTGTAATTTTTGCACGCAGTAGAGTAAAAATGAAATATGTCCAGTAATAAATATCATACTAGGTTAAGTCGCTTAATTTCTAGGGTTCCGTACCAAAGGGTAAAAACGGGACCCTATTACTGAGGCTCCGCTGTTCGTCTGTCCGTCTGTCACCAGGCTGTATCTCATGAACCGTGATAGCTAGATAGTTGAAATTTTCACAAATGATGTAGAGATTTCGGTTGCCGCTATAACAACAAATACTTTTTCAAAGGGGGGATGAAAATTTCATTGATTTTGCCGTAGGATGCACCGTTTTCAATATATTTGACAAAACACCGGTTCTCGTCCGATCACCGAGGTTAAGCAACGTCGGGCGCGTCAGTACTTGGATGGGTGACCGCCTGGTTTCATTTTTGTTTTTTGAATGTTTTGTTATGACGTTGTCTGTCACGTTAAACTATCGTCCGTAAACCGACTTTACAGACAGCCGGTTTTTATTTAAATAGTTTAAGAGCGCGCGCACACAGAGAGCGGTCTGGAGTTCCGCGTTCTTTCAAATGTACTGTACCTCTACCACGAGTCCACACTAGTTCACAGTGACCGTACTCGCTAGCGACGGCGTAAATGATTTGTATGGAGAATTGTACTTCCGTAAGTGACCGCTAGAGGCGCTGTACAATTATCCATACAAATAACCCACGCCGTCGCCAGCGAGTACGGTCACAGAAACCAGTGCAAACTCATGGTAGAGGCACTGAGTCGCTTACGATTGCTGTTTGCGTTATCGTAAGGGACTCAGTACATTTGAAAGAACGCGGAACTCCAGACCGCTCTCTGTGTGCGCGCGCTCTAAGTTAGGCAGTTCTCTTCTAGCTACCCCGCCCCTCAACCAAACTTGTAGTGGTGTGTAGCTGAAAAAGAACGCCTATCTTTGCATTAAATAGAAACTAAGACAGCCGCCTAGATGGTGAAATTATTGAGTCATGAAGTATCTTAACCCTCTATTTGGCAATGCATCTGCCTCTGGTACTCCAGGCACAGGCAGGCAGGTGTTCATAGACACCAGACGCTCTCTTACTAATCCTTACACACTAAGTAAGTACGTCATAAAAAAAAACTATATCAAAATTTCGAGACGTCATCGCAGGTACACGCCAGACATTTTCAAGATTTCCACAATAGATTAGGGACAGTTCACTGAGTTTTAAGGAAACATTAATGCCCCTTGATGTCTTGGCTAATAACGCAGTTCCTCAAATAAACTCGGTCCGGGATTACCCGCGCTTCCAACCTTGGCCCACATAATAATGTTGGACTGTAGACCTTTACAGTTATTGCATCTTTGTGCGATCGGAGATAAATAATACTTACTATTGTATTTAGGCGAGCAGATGGCCTAGTAGGTAGAGAACCTGACTACGAAGCTTGAGGTCCCGGGTTCGATTCCCGCGTCGGGGTAGATATTTGTATGAATAATACGAATATTTGTTCTCGGGTCTTGGGTGTTTAATATGTATTTAAGTATGTATCTATCTATAGAAGTATGTTTATCCGTTGCCTTGTACCCATAAACACAAGCTATACTTAGCTTACTTTGGGACTACTTAGGTCAATTGGTCTGAATTGTCCCGCAATTTTTTTTTTGTTGTTACATTAGTTTTTAGACGATAAGCGTTGATAACTATTCTGAGTGTAATACTATGTATTTGCTAATATTATACTTTTTTCAGTGCCCTTACAGTGTTTGACTCTCCAGGGTGCTCGCGAGGAACCCGCATAACTTTACCAGCGTATAGCTGAGGTCGTAATGATTAAAAAACATTAAGTATATAAACATAGGTCGAATTATGCTTAGTTTTTGAGATATTTCCATTTTTATGTTTAAATTTTACTATGAAAGTGGTGGGGGTGCTCGGATTGCGTATTTATTATGTATGAAAAAATAAAAAAGTTAAAAAGCATAATTCGACCTATGTTTATGTAATGTTTCTTAATCATTACGACCTCAGCTATACGCTGGTAAAGTTATGCGGGTTCCTTTCGAGCACCCTGTATAATAATACAGGGTTATTTGTAATTCACTAGCATCCTTTTAACCCTAAACTCCTACCACTTAAACAAATGTTTTTTTGTTTTACGGCTTTTGTCATAACTTAATATTTTTGGTGTAATAACGTTTTGAAAATTTGAGATTTCCTCTTATTTTTACGATACTCTGTGTATTTGTATGGGGAAAAAAGTGCTTCATTTTAAAAAGTCGTAAAACAAAAAACATTTGTTTGAGTGATAGGACTTCAGGGTTAAGAGGATGTCAGTGAATTAAAAATAACCCTGTATGTATATTTTGTATCAACGCAATAAACGTCTTGGGTTTTGAGTTCGAGTATGAATGTCATCCTCCTTAAGTCTAAATTACTGACCACGTAAAGGACGAAAACTTGAACTTTATTTTAAGTAGATAAAAGTTTAATTTAATTTAGTCACTAACCCCGTGACGTAGAAGTTACGGGGAAAATAAAATATCTTAAAAAGAATTGTCCTACTATTGTTTAATAACTAGGGTGAATAAAATATATATTATCTAGTTACACAGAAATTCTAGCGACGATATGATATTAGACTAAGTACAACCATATCGCCACCTCAACTAAGGTGATAATTGTCTCAAAAGAGCCGACAATTGAGTATCTTAGTCATGCTCGCATGATTCAACTCATTGAGTGGTAAAATGTGTTTAGAACCAACCAATTCAAGAAAGGTTTAGAAAACTAAAGCACCAAAACTTACAGTACAGGATATCTCAGTGCTTGAAAACCTACAGACAATTTATGGCCTTACCACAAAAACTTAAACAAGGTTACTAAATACTGACATGTCTTGATCTTGAGCACGTGTCCAACGATATTGGCCAAGTTTTTATACAGGGTTATTTGTAATTCCTTAACCCTGAATTCGTATCACTCTAACAAATGTTTTTTTGTTTTACGACTTTTTAAAATGAAGCACTTTTTTCCCATACAAATACACAGAGTATCGTAAAAACAAGAGTTAATCTCAAATTTTCAAAACGTTATTACACCAAAAATATTAAGTTATGACAAAAGCCGTAAAACAAAAAACATTTGTTTAAGTGGTAGGAGTTTAGGGTTAAAAGGATGCTAGTGAATTACAAATAACCCTGTATAAGTAAACACGGTTAAGTTTTTTAATCTGCAATTGATTTTGGCAAATCACGTTCAGCATCTTAACTTAATGAATTTGGGATTTGCTAACCAAAATGGTGGCGTGGTACCCTAGTGGTTTGATTGGCCTCTCAAGCAAAAGTTCTAGGGTCAAACCCGGGCGTGCAACTCTGAGTTTATCGAAATCAACGTGCAAAATTACGTTTGAAATTTACCCTGAGCTTTGCGGTGAAGGAAAACATCGAGAGGAAACCTGTACATATTGCTGAAATCCAACGGTGTGTGTGACGTTCCCAATACGTAATGGGCCCGTGTGGGAACTGCGGAGGCTAAAAAATACCTTTTTGTAAGCAAGTTCTCTGAAATGACCATATTTTTATGACGGCGAATGTCATAAATTTCTCCAAGTTAAGACTTATCTTTATTCGCCCAAACATTCCCGAGGGAATGCCTTCGAATATTAGAGACGAGACCGATCAATGATAACCAAGAATTGGAGATGGAGAGTGGACTGTTTTCAACCGACGAAAACAAAAGGAGGAGGTTCTCAATTCGACGAGTATATTTTTTTTTTGTTTTTTTTTTTATGTATGATCACGCATAATTTTTTACAGAGTACTCCGATTTTGATGATTCTTTTTTTATTGGAAAGCGTATACCCCGAGGGCGGTCCCATTTAAATTTGGAAACAATATTCCTACCCTAAGGGTAGAAAAACAGGGGATGATTGATTGTTCAGTTACTGATTGTACTATATTATGACCACGCATAACTTATTACAGAGTAGTCGGATTTTGATGATTCTTTTTTTATTGGAAAGCGTATACCCCAAGGGTGGTCATATTTAAATTTGGAAATAATATTCCTACCCTAAGGGTAGGAAAACAGGGGATGATTGACTAACTTTTTACAGAGTAGTCTGATTTTCATAATTCTTTTTTATTGGATAGATAGGGTATACCTTGAAGTTGGTATTATAAATTTGGAAAAAAAATTACCCCTAGGATGGAAAAAAGTATAAAATAAAAACTTTTTAACAAAAAATTAAACCGCCGAAAAAACTGAAAAGCAAAAAATAATACCTTTTTTGTTTGACCTTAATCTAGGTACCAGTTTGAAGTCGGTGCCTCAGCACGGGCCAGGAGGAGTGATAGAAGCCAATCAGGTAAACGATTATAGGTCCACTCCTCCTGGCTAAATGCTGAGGCACCGACTTCAAACTGGTACCTAGATTAAGGTCAAACAAAAAAGGTATTATTTTTTGCTTTTCAGTTTTTCCGGCGGTTTAATTTTTTGTTAAAAAGTTTTTAGATCTTAGAGATAATGTTATGGGCCATTTATGCCAAATCGAATTGGCCGAAGATGATGTTATGATGATGATATTATATCATGACATGGACGGTGATGTTTGGAAATAAATACGATCATTATTGGCTATATCTGGTTTCATAGTAAATAAATAATAATGTCTCTACTGTATTGAATACTTCTAGTTGTACTACTGTTGTACTAATTAAATAACATTGTAGATTTATTTCGAAAAAAAAATCTCTTAGAGTTTATTTTTGGTTTCTTCTAAACATTCATAAGTGCTTGTGAGACGAAGAAAAACAAGTAGGTTTAGACAAACAGTCTAATTGAAATTCTCTTGGCTGCTGCAGCTTCCAGTCTCATACGAGACGATCAATGACACAAGTGTAGGTATAAATTTTCATAGACTAATTATTACTATTTTTAAGAACTGTCAATTGAAATTCTACTTCTAGGCATAACATAACAATTGAAGCTGTATTCCTCATTAAGTTAATGTCAATGAGGAATAACGAAACCGAAATAAATCTACCTTTCACTGTCTGTCACAATAATACCCTAACCTCACTTAACTACTAATAGCGAACGCAAAAACCAGAGGTGTCGTTGTCTACTGATATTTTATTCACATCCAGGATAAATTGGGGACTCATCCCATGAACCCTGAACTTTAGGGGTTGGCATCAAAATATATTTCCCCGCCTTATTTCACCGTATCTTTTTTTAATACGCCTGATGGAAATGTGACAGCGTGAGCTTGAATAATAGTACTTACATACATACGAGTATTGCGGGTTAGGGAATTATTTGGGTCTCGTTTATGAATATTCAGAGTGGTTATGTAATTCAGACTAACACATTCATTAGTATGTAAGGCTAATTTCTGGAACAAGAGTACCAATTTAAAAACATCTTTCACTTATCGAAAACTACACTATTCCACATAGGATACATCATGTTACAGTCCAAAGATCCCGGGAGACAGGCAAAGTTGCGGGCAACTGCTACTTCCAATATTTCGATTTTCTCGGGTGAGACTCGAGGAAAATCGCAAGAACCGAGGGATTTCCATCCCGAGGGAAATAATTTCATGGACCGCCGATTCGCTCGCAGGCACCGAATAAAAAATAATTCTCGTACTGTACAGCATGTAATTTGGGCATGTCGGTCTGTTAAACAATTTCTCACTTTATGAAGAAGAAAACACTAGAATACATATTTTTGACAAACTTAATCAGTAGTCAGAGATTTATTTGCTCAAACATAGTGCTGATAGGTGTTACAGACAATTAATAGAGCTATTGCATGTTTTGTCGTAAAGACGCTCAAATGTAAAAGACGGTGTTGTGTACCGCATGCACATATTGCTTATATATTATTAAGGGTGTCGGAATGGTCTTGAAATTTCCTCACCAATGAAATAAACAGTACATTAATATCTATTAAACATCGATCGTGTACCTAGTAAGTTTATTAATGTGTATAATTTATCTATGTGCGTTTTATGATGTGTATTGTATATTAGGTTGTTTTTGTATAATGTTTATATTACTATTTATTTTTATTCTTATATTGCACCACCTGCTGAAATACATTCCTTGTTGTTTTCCATTGTAAAATGGTTGCCTGGAAGAGATCGTTTCGAAACGATAAGGCCGCCTATTGCTTACCTTGTATATTTTTATCCATGTATACTTGTTTTTCTGTATTGTTTTCTTTGTGGTGTACAATAAAGAGTCATTATATTGTATTGTGCCACCTAAACTACAGGTCGAATCATAAGAACACATTGACAAGAAAAGCGTTTTCTTTAAAATTGGACATCCTTTCAATTATAAATATATCTTTGAATTATCAGGGTCACATTCAACATATCTTGGGACAATAAATCATCTGTCAGTCAATAACAGCCGTGTCTTATTATGTAATCAGCACATTCGTCTGATAGGTCATCAACACTTGGCAATGAGGTCACCATGTGGTATCGGGTATAGTAGGCATTTGTATTTGTGGGTCATTCCGTAATATGATGCGACACGGTATATAACTCTACGTAGTTTCTATCTAAAATATGTAAATATTTTATTACGTGAACGCGCTTAATACAAGTTTTTTGATCTTACTTGTTAGCCTTCTAGGGGAGGTATTTGGGCGACTGGCATACAGATGGCAAAAAAGCTTGTACGATTACAATGTTCTATTATATGCATGTAGGTACGCGAGCACTGTATTGTAGATTGTAGTTATCGACATCGTTTCTCAATTAACTCGAGCAGGTATTCCGTGTTTTAGTTTCCATTAAAACCGGCGGAACGCATCACAGATCGCAGTCCATAATAATGGTTTGATACTCTACGTATTGGTATTGTTGAGAGCAACTTACATACGCAGTATTGTGCACATGTATGTATATAGCTCGCTCAATACAGCATATAGCTTTACTCTGTTCTTATTATCGACGCACGTGAACCAAGTTCAGTATTTGCCTTCGAACAATAGTTATTTAAACACAAGTAAGCAGATGTGAAGCATGCATGTCGGCAGTGTTTTGTTTCAAGTGCCCAAGCCCAGCTTATTGTTGTTAGGAGCACGCACAGGGCTTATTAAAAAAGTTGTTCGAGACCTAACTGGAATAACGAGTGTGTGGAAATAGGGGCAGGGGTTTCTAGAAATAGTTCTGAATAAGAAATGCAGGAGGTTCCGACACCCAAACTTCCTGTGCTTAATAACAAATAAGTGAAATTGCCATGATATTCATAGCACTCTAATGTAACCTTTTATGAATGCCATTTAAAATGAATAACTGGGAGATTAGTGCTTTGGAATCCCGTATGTCTAAATTAGGATAAAGCGTTTGTGGCGTGGGAGAACCAGACTTCAAGCGTCCAATTTCATGTCCAGCCAGCTCAAAGCAATATTATTTTTCTTAGAATTGCCACTAAAATCTGGAGCTGACACCGCGTGTTTCCTAATCTATGATAAGCGTTTCATTCACGCCCAAAGTCCCAAGAACTTCGTTATATCTATCGAATATTTCCAAGTTGGTAGCATTAAAGTACTACACTAAAGTACTACAGACAATTGTATTATTTTTGGGACACTTATGACATAAACAGTGTTAATACGTAACGGAACAAGGAAACGAAAGTACATTTATAAATGGATTTGTATCAATCAATATTTTGCAACGCAATATTTTGGTAGTATTTGAATGTGACCCGGTTTGAACAGTTTCGCATGATTTTGCGAGTTATGGGTACCAATATTGCACATGATTCCATAATTTCGATACAAAATGCTACAACCCCGAACCCCCCCCCCCCCCCCCCCCTCCGCCCCGTTTTTACTTCGCATAATTGCGGTGCTACAAGGTATTAAGTACTACTTTGTGAGTAAAGCTTGTTTAAACAAAAGACAACCTTTTACATCCACTTTACTGATGAGCGTGCAGATTTTTCTGGCGAAAAAAGCATCGCACACACATAAAATATTAAGGTATCTAACTTATTAAATAAATTTTTAGGCGTAAAAAGTGCCGAAAAGTCGCTTTTCGAGGTCATAAATCGTGGTGTAGATGTTGCAATAAAGGGTGCCACGGAGTTTTCTGATTTATCTTCTTTGCGTTTTCTCACGTAAGTTTCTTTGTTACAGTAGAAAATACTTATACTCGGGTAATGCTTACACACGTGAGTAATGAAGGGATGTTTACGCATTCTAATTACGCCAAATTAAATTAAATAAGATGAATGTTGGGATAGGTGTTTTGGTAAGACAGCTGAAAAACTTCATTTAGTATTGCATTGTATTGATTTAGTATTTGGGTCAATCAACTTATTTTTGTAAATTTCTATTTTTTCTCCTTTACAAGTAACTCTGTAATCTCTGGTTAGTGAAACCATAATTTTGCAGTAATTAGATAAACTGTTTATCATAGTGCGTATGTGAAAACCAAAAAAAATAAGTATTTCTATGAAAAAATCCGGTCACCCAGGGGAAATACCACTATTTTCATACAAATTTCGGGAACAACATTGTCCCCTGGGTCACCCACGAAATAGAAGCTAAACGAAATAAAATAAATATGGCAATTACACCATTATTGACTACAAAAATCTAGGGTTTTGAAAAGTATACTTTAAATAAGGAAAAATAATCAGTTTTTTAATTATTTCAGTTTTCATAGAAAGTAGCAGAAAATCGTTTACAAAAAAAAGTTGATCGACTCATTTAACCATTAACTTAATCACTTTCATCATCACTTAACTCAGTATTAACTCAGTATTAACTCAATCTTCAGACGGTCGAAAACTACCATCTTCATCAACGTATACATTTTAATTTATCAACCATATCGCCAGCGAATCTCACGCTCACGTAATAACAAAACCTCGTTTAGCTTGCTAAATGTCATGTCAACCTCCGTAACAACCTGAGACCCGGTAGGTATATCAGCGTTATTATTACGATTGAATTCAATTTCAAAAATGTTTACTTCGACCACTTAACATAGATTTAGAAAGAGTTTAAAGACAAAAATGGCAATTTAACGGTATAATGTGTCTTCAAATTTGGAATTAATTAAAGAAAAAGAAATTCATGTCCACAAACAGCCAGTAATAGTACGTATTAGGTAACGCAATTGTAAAAATTAAAATTCACCGCAGCACCGTACTTGCAAATGCACGATTTCTCTGTTCCATTATATAAAGAGTTTTCACTATAGAGTGCAGACAGCCTTGAAAAATGGACTTGTACGAATACCTTGTGGTAATGAAATTATAGTTCAGCCCTAGAAGCTAATAAATTATTCGCAGCTAATTAATTCGCCTGTGAAAAATTTATTCACTACAATTTCTGACGTGTTGATCGCGAGATTCTAAAGAAGTAAAGTTTAAACCAGTCTAGCTGTTTAAGAACTTATTGCTGTATTAGACAAACTAAGTTGAACTAACTCAAGCAACATTTGTATTTTGAACTAGAAACTATTAAGATCCTTAGCTTGACAGTTTTTAGTTAGTAATTGTATCAAGACAAAAAGAAAGATAAAGAAAAGTATTAGCCTGTTTACAACTGAAATAATAATGAAAGCCTTGAAGTAATTGACAGCAAGCACGATAGCAGCACATCCTTATGATCATAAAGCATTATCCATATCCACATTTGTGGAATACCGATCGTAACAATGAAAATGAAAGAAAATGACGGAAGCCCAGCAATAAACGACCTCACATATGTCACGTATTCGCTAGGAATTGTTGATACCGCTCGATAGGAATTCCACAGTCGTGACGTACGATTTCGCGTAAATCGCATTGTTTCACACCATGTGTCGGACGTAAAGCCCCTGTTGTTTGCGTTAGTTGAGCGCGTGAAATTATGATAACTTGTTTAAAATTGGGGCTGGAACTTCTTTAGGAGTTTGAAAAGCTCGGAGGCTTCGGCGAAAGCCCAAAACTTGGACAAGGTCGCTGTCTAATCTAATTCCAACGTGATATACTGACGTAGAATTTAATGAAGAAACTTCATCACCGTGAACGATCTTATATAACTAGTCAATTAAATGAAACACGTTACGCGACCCGCTGTTATATGAACAAAAATAACAAGTCATACAGACGATCCTCACAAACGAAATCTCGTTATATCGAATGACGCTCGTTCTATTCCCAAATTAGGCTAAAACCGGAGACTTTACCCATAAATCTATGTCCAGGATAAATTTAGATTGAAGTACGTCCAGCAATCTTTGTGTCAGTCTCATCAAAGGTAGCTTATTTTTCCAGGACTAAAATAGTGAAATTCAACACATCCCATCGATCAGTCTCAGCAGACAAGTGCAGTGTCGTATTACCAAGTCTCTAACCACTACCCGCATCCTGTGTTTTAAATAAAAAGCGTCAACACCCGTTGTCACCTGCACTGTGTAAAGTAAACCATAAAACTGACATCGATCTCAAACCTCACATGTTAGTACGTATACAAATGAGTGTTGAAAACATCAAGAATGAAGTATCTATTGCCTTTCATTGTTTAGCTAGAATTTACGACATTATAAACAATGTGGCTAATGATTGATTAAATTTCTTCAATCTCAGCGTTATTTGAATTGCAACCAAAACAAGGATGCTAAACGGTCTAAAGATATTTCCTTCTTTTATCGCCATCTACAAGCGAATGGTTCCGTCATTCTGTTTAACTTTATCTATTTTGAATTGATGTCCAAATATCTACGTTAAGTTTCCACCTCTAGTGATTTTTTTAGCTATCATACTTCACGTCAACTGAGCATCGCCCCATTACTCCGAGCCTAAAAGGCTGACAGTTGTGCCTTCCAAGGAACAGTGCTGAATTTTTCAGTAGAGCTAAATTGAGCTTAATGCTGCAGACGTGAATAACAGAGACTAGAACATCAGACAACAGTGAGGAGGCTTTAAATAGAGAAATGCGAGACCACTTACGTTTTATTAAACGTTTTTAGGTTTGGAATCCTTTGAAAACAAATTTTTATTAATTTCTGAGTAATTGGTTGTCTGGAAGAGATCGCTTTTTAGCGATAAGACCGCCTATTGTCTACCTGAATTGTTATTTTTGTAATGTCACTGTACTGTTTTTGGTGATCAATAAAGAATATTTGTAATGTATTGTATTGTATTGTAAAACAAGTTTAAAAGCAAAGGCTTTATTAACCGGCATATCATTTGATGAACATCATGAAACAGGAGCACTCAACTGACCTGTAAGTATTTGTTTTGTTTAGATTACCGGATCTACCAAAGATACATTTTCTTCATTGGGAACTACACACAAAACTACCTAGCTAGAATGAGTACGTCACTGTTAATTTTTATCTCGAACTATAAAGGTTATAAAAGACTTCTATCCAAATCTGTTTTGTGTAGGTATACAGGCAACGGATTCTTCGAGAGTCCTTGCAAAGAACATTGTGTCAGACAGATACATGTCGGTCTGAATAATAAAAACAAAGTACAGACCCCACGCCCCACAGAGTACAGTACATCACTTAGCGAGACATCCCTTGTGAATTCCATATGGAATATAGGTAGCGAAGCCGTCGTTTTTGTCTATGAAACAAGTTGCATTGCTTTTTTCAAAGTTCTGTTTCTTTCGAAGGTCCTTCCAAGCGTTCAATGATAATGGAACATTCGGTTTTTGCAGATGTCGAAGATTGAGGAGAGGTACAAAAAATTGTTAGTTCAGACGAAGTTTTTTGTTCGGTTTCGTAGTTAAATAGAAGAACACACGTTTTGGAACGAAACGCAGGTTGGAAGTTAAATAGAACGTGATATTCACGAGTTGATGTGTTCGTTAAAACTTAAAAAGCCGGCCAAGTGCGAGTCGGACTCGCGCACGAAGGGTTCCGTACAATTATCTATAAATTCACGTTTGTTGTATGGGCGCCCCCTTAAATATTTTTTTTTATTTTAATTTAATGATTTATTTTTAAAGTCAATATATAATTAAATATTCTGTGAATATTTCAAGCGTCAACCTATTGCCGTTATCAATATCGAGCAAAAACGAGCAAAAAAATCACGTTTGCTGTATGGGAGCCCCCTTAAATATTTATTTTATTCCATTTTTAGGGTTCCGCAGTCAACTAGGAACCCTTATAGTTTCGCCATGTCTGTCTGTCCGTCCGCGGCTAAGCTCAGAGACTGTTAGTACTAGAAAGCTGTAATTTGGCATGAATATATATATCAGTCACGCCGACAAAGTGATTAAATAAAAAAAACAACAAAAATTCTTTAGGGTAACTCCCATAGACGTAAAGTGGGGGTGATTTTTTTTCTCGACTAACCCTATAGTGTGGGGTATCATTGGATAGGTATTTGAAAATATATAGGGGTTTTCTAAAACTATTTTATGATAAAGTGAATATTTTCGGAGATATTCACTCCGAAAGTTCAAAATAATGTGTCCCCCCCCCACTCTAACTAGTATTTGTTGTTATACCGGCAACCGAAATACAACATCTGTGAAAGTTTCAACTCTCTAGCTATCATGGTTCCCGAGATACTGCCTGGTGACAGATGGACAGACGGACGAACAGCGGAGCCTCAGTAATGGGGTCCCGTTTTTACCCTTTGGGTACGGAACCCTAAAAAATGATGAGGTGCATTTATGTATAGGTAGACAGTTTCGATCATACGGAAGCCTGGTGACAGATGGACAGACGGACGGACAGCGGAGCCTCAGTAATAGGGTCCCGTTTTTACCCTTTGGGTACGGAACCCTAAAAAATGATGAGGTGCATTTATGTATAGGTAGACAGTTTCGATCATACGGAAGCGCCAGTTAATTGTTATAAAGTAATAGAAAATAGTAAAATATGTTTATTTAAAATAAAAAGTAAGCTTTTAAAAGCGGCACTCCCTCTGATTATCGTCCAAGGAAGTCGATAAACTCGCTATTAAAAAACAATTAGGTAAAGCATTCATTAAAAGCAAATTAACATAAGTTGTGGCTTTGCGACGCTTTCTTGACAAATCACTGTAAAGGTTGTAACAAAATGTTAAATTGACCGATGAAAAGAGAAACATTTTACTCTTTTGTGTAGCGAAGAAAACATTTTTGTAAAAGTTTCATTGTCTGTGGACTAAATATACTTACTCGTAATTTGTCATCTACGGATGGGGTATCCCCAAAAATAAATAAGATTAGGAATCTTCAGTTAACATTTACAAGCTTAAGATGACTAAGTTGATAGTCATGCGTTTCGCGATATTCTTTTCTTTTCACATAACGCAGAATCGCCGAAGCGAATATGGTGTACAAAAACAGGCAATTTACTAGTCAATGTCGGTTCGGTTCGGAAACCTGACATATTTTTTTCAGTTTGACCGTCGGCGGCGAGCAAACCGGCTTGACAGGGAACAGCCGAGTCAACAGGTAGGGTACAGGGCACTGACCTACAGTCGCCGGTGCATGAATGGCACCATCGTTTGGAACGTTCAGCTGGTAGCCGTCGTTAACGATAATGTGGATTTTTGAACGAAACCGTGTCGTTTAAAAATAGAACACCATGCTTGTTCCATTGACAAGTTGAGATGAGCTGGCCCATAAAAAAAATGTAACGAAACGGAATGTTCATCAACATTCGAATTTCGAAATCAAACTTTTTAATTTAATTTACGCAACAGTCCTAGCGACTAGTGTTCTAACAATAAGTAAACTGGTAGTAAAATGGTCGCAGGCGTACTTATCGTTTATTAAACAGCCATCAAGCAATAATAAACACTGCACACAAGGTAAGTAAGCACTTTATACGTGTTTGCTTATTTACATAATCTGCACCGTTGATACCGAAGTCAAACAACGGTATCTCAATTTTAAAAGTAGGTATTTGAACGCACAATAAAAACATCGGGGATAACTGTACGTTTATGAACGAAGCAAAATAACCAAAAAGCCACTCACCTCGCAAATTGCAGCGCGGCTGCGGCTAGCTGCTTGCTGCGTCCTTATACCTAACAAAGGTCTACTTTCACCGCTGAGAATAAACTTTACCATATACGGCCCTCTTGCGATGAACGCGACTTTAACGCGCTTTTTATCGAACGAAACAGTAACGTTCAATTGAAACGGTAAAATGTGATCGCAAAAAAAAAATTGACGCACTTCACAACACTTAGGATGTTACACTTTAATCACTGCACTGTTTATCACGTTCGGTACGTGCTTTGTGTCAGGAAGGGCCGATATAACCGATATTTGAAAGTTCAAAAACTTTTTCGGTTGCGATTTTCGTTTTTGGAACGTGCTCGAGCGTTCGTCATGGGGCGATGTCGCCGCGCGAGTGGCTACGCGACAGTGGCGGCACGGCGGCAGGCAAAAAGCCCGGCGAGAAACGGAGCGTGCGCAAAAGACGGAGCGATCATGGAGCATGCGGGAGTGACAGAGACAGCCGATCGGAACCGTTTAGCAATGCCCTTCTCCCCGCTTATGCAAAAATTAAGGGGAAGTTTAAACAATTGTTTCTGCTTTATTACAAACAACTTGGTATTTATTAAACAAATAATAACGGCCTTGCGAACTATAATAAAATTTAGGTCTTAAAACTAGCTTGAGGACATTGGGTGTGTAATAAATTGACAGAGTATGGTGGCCCACATAGTACTCAATATTATTTTTTATTTTATTGATAAAATGTATACAAAACTGGTAACATTATCATTTTCTGCTTTCATATCTAAAAAAGATTTAATGTTTATGCTTAAACTTCAAAACGTCAAAAATAATTGAAACAAACAATGCAAAATAGTATGGGGTATAGGTAATTACAAGGACAATACATTAGGTGAATAAATTATGCACTTATATAATTAAATAAGTATAATTAATAAAGATCTTTTTATTCGCATTTATAATACAAATAGGTTATTAGATTTTTAAACTAAAAATAGTAAGAATGTATCAAGCTATACAAAACAACATAGATAATTTAAATATTTCCAAAATAATTTCAGTCAATGCAAAAGCTCAGAATGATTGAAAAATTTCTTAAACATAGTCGACTAGTTACCCTCTTGTTAGTTAACAACAGCTTAGATGAGGTTGAATTGAAATTTCAGAATCTTACTAAGTAAATATACTGTTTTAAACTTTCGTGATTTTCACTCATAATATGTAAAAAGTGTGTTATTCCTAACATCCATCTATTTACAAAACAAATTTCGTTCAAATCCGTCCAACAGTTTTAGCATAGGTAAATGGAAACAAACAGACTCGCATTTATCTTTTAGCAGCAAGTAGGATAACATCAATCATATCACATCATATTTTATTGGTTTAGGTACTATGTTTCAGCGAAAAATTGTTTCGCAAAATGATTAATTTGGCAACTGTTTATTTTTTCTGAAACTGTAAACTTTTTCGGATTGTTATAAAACAAACTTTTTTTTTTCGGTGGGAAAACGCGACGCATACGACCGCGCCGTGGGGACGGCGCGGAAGTTATGTGGGACTCTCTTCCCCCACGACCTTCTTCTCAAGTGGGAGGAGGGGGGAGGCCTACCCACTAAAAACCCACCGGTTTTCCGTCTCTTGCCACTTGCGGATGCCATGGGAGCGTAGATAGACATCACAACATCCGCTAAGCGTGTGGGCTAATGAGTGCTAGCAAGGGATCCCCATCCCTCGCCAGCCTAGCACCACTAGGGAAGGTTGGCGGCGAATTGTCGCTGCCTCCTTCCTGTCTGCTTGCGCCGGAGCGAGTGCGCGAGGGGATCATTCTCCCGCTCCCGCTCCCTCTCCTCCTTCTGCGAGATTACTTCTTCGCAAAAGGAGGCGACGGCCTCCCAGGACGTCTCGCTTTCCAGCATCTTGCGTACGATGCTCGGGAGCGAGAGGTTGCCGCCGATCGCTGCCACCAGAGTGCGGCGCTGCCGGAACCACGCGCTGCATGCCTCTAGGGTGTGCTGCGCCGCGTTCTCATTGGCGCCGCACTCGTGGCACGACGCCGTCGCCTCCCTTTTGGCAAACTTGTGGAGGTACCCAGATCCAAACACAATTGTCTGACTCTCAGCATGGTTTTCGGCCAGCTCGCAGCACGACGAGTAACCTCCTAAACTACATGTCAAGTGTGGTTCCAGTGGTTGACGGTGGTGGGCAGGTAGATGCAGCCTATTTTGATTTTAAAAAGGCCTTTGATTTAGTAGACAACGACATCTTACTTCGAAAATTAGCTTACATCGGCTGTAGTCCACATCTGCTGGGATTTTATGCCAGCTACATGGAGGACAGAAGCCAATATGTTGACTACGCTGGGTATGTATCTAAGCCATATTTCACCAGGTCAGGCGTGAGTCAGGGTAGTAATTTGGGCCCCCTAGAATTCATAATAATGATAAACGACTTGCCAAGTGTTGTACGGGATGCAGATTGTTTATTGTTTGCGGATGACTTGAAGCTGTGCCTTGCAATAGAAACGGCAGATGACTGTGTGAGATTACAGAGAGATATAGACAGAGTAGTGAACTGGAGTAAAAACAATAAACTCGAATTTAATCGTTCAAAATGTGTTCAAATTACTTTCACTAAAAACACACACCCATTGTTCATAATTATACGATCGGAGAGAGTCACATAAAAAGAGTAACTGATGTAAAAGATCTAGGGGTTAATTTAACATCTAGCCTTAACTATCGTGACCACATTACTAGCATCTGTAAAAAAGCATACAGAAATTTGGGTTTCGTTCTCCGAACGGTGCGCGGTTTTACGAACATAAAAGCTGTCATCGCTCTGTACAATAGTTTAGTAAGAAGCCAACTAGAATCGAACTCTGTTATCTGGGCTCCTCATGAAGTCAAGTACTGTCTCACGTTAGAACGTATCCAAAACAAATTTATACGCTATTTGTACATGCGGCTGTACGGAGTTTACCCATTCTACCCTTTAATGTATCCAACACTCTTTATATTGGGAATGGTTGGGTACAATGAACTAAGGGTGAGGCGTGATCTCGCTCTAGTTACGTACGTCCATAGGGTGTTCACTGGAAGGATTCACAATCCAGTTGTGCTGAGGCAACTCAATTTATGTGTGCCGGACGGGTACGCGGGGCGCCGGCGCCTGCCGCCGCTGCTGCGGGAGCCGCGCGCGCGCACCAACCTACTGTCCGAGGCGCCGCTGACGCGCGCCATCCGCACTACTAACCTCATAGCCCAACGGATTGATATTTTCTCTTGTTCTCTGAGTGAATTCACAAGGATAACGCTGTTTGTGTTGTGCTATTATAAATAAATAGGTTATAATTAGTTAAGTTAATTTAAGGTTTTTTAATATTCTATCGCATTAGGTTAAGAAAATCTGTAATGGTAGAATAGTTATGGAAAATAAATAAATAAATAAAATAAATAAACATCCGTGTCCGAACAGCACCTGCACAAGGCGGAAGGTAAGGGACCCGTGTCCCCTGCGGCACCAATCCGGAAGCACCGGGCGGATGGCTTCGATCCTGCGGAGGCCGTACGCAGCCTCCGCGAGCTCATCCACCCAGCACTCCAGCACCTTCTCCTTCTGGGCTTCTTTGGCCCGGGCCAGCTCTTCGGGAGCCAGGGATTCCCCCGCTCCCTGCGCTCCACCTTCGCCCGGTAGGCGTCGGCGAGCACGACCGCTTCGATCTCCCATGGAGGAGATCCAGCCAAGGCTCCTGCCGCCGCCCAGCCCACCGTGCGGTAGGACCGGGCCATCCTTACTGCCTTCACTCTCTGGGGCTTTCAGAGGAGGGCTTTGGTGGTGGCGGTGAGGGAATTCGCCCATATTGGGGCCCCGCATAGGGCCATGCTCCGAATGACCCCCGCAAACAAACGTCTGCAGGGAGCCTTCGGACCGCCCAGGTTGGGCAGGCGCCGACTCAAGGCTCCCGCCGCACCCATGAGTCGGGGGGCCATTCTTCGGAAATGCTCCCCGAACTCCCACTTGCCGTCGAAGATAAGGCCCAGATACTTCATGTGGGCCGTCACCTCGACGGTCTCCCCGCTAACGCGCAGGGCAGCTCCGCGCGGCATCCTCCACTTAGGCCCTCTGAAGCAGAGGGCCTCCGTTTTAGGGATAGATGCCCTGAGACCCAGCGTTTTTATGCGCTGGATCACTAGGGTGGCACCCACCTCCGCCCTCCTCGCCAACTCCTCGTAGGTGTTGCCCCGGACAGCGATAAGGGTGTCGTCTGCGTAGCAGAACACCGCCATCCTGGGCAGCACCCTCCTGCGGATGACCCAGTCATAGCCTATGTTCCACAGCAGGGGCCCTAGCACAGACCCCTGCGCAACGCCGCTGGTTACTGGCTGGGCCATCCGTACTCTCCCTCTCCCCAAGTAAAGCACTACCCGATCCATCAGGTAGTGCCCTACAATCCTACTGAGCGTTTCCGCTATCACTCCGAAGGAAAGGGACCCGAAGGCGTTCGCGATATCCAGTGATACCGCCATGGCCCCCTGGCCCCTCCTGGCCACACCCTCGGTGAACCCCTTCAAAGCAGATAGGGCGTCCATAGTGGATCGCCCCACCCGGAATCCGAATTGACTCTCCGATAGGTCCGGCCCTTCGCTCGTCAGGTGGTGGGCGATCCGGGAAGCAATTACCCTTTCGAGGAGCTTCCCAGCCTCGTCCAGCATGACGAGCGGCCGCCACCCGAAAGGAGACTGTCGGTCTGCTTTCCTTCCTTAGGAGGACCAGGCGGCCCTCCTTCCATACTTGGGGGAACTGCCCTGTGGCCAGGCACTTGTTTAAAAGACCACAGGGCCGGTGCCCGAGGTGCTTCGCCGCGATGAGAAGCACCTTCCCTGGCACGCCATCTTGGCCCGGGTGCTTTACGGCACCCCTTCAGCCGCCCCACCGCCCGCCCTCACCATCTCTTCCCCCGTTTCCCTGGCTCGAAATCCTCCGTGGGGGGGACACCTTCATTTTTGCCCGCACCACACAATATGGGCATCCCCACGGGTCCTCGTCTAGCGTGGCCAAGAACTCAGCGTGCGCCGAGTCTTTGGCCTGCGCTATGGCCACCTTGAAAGCAGCTTTCGCCGCCCGCAGCGCGGCGAGGAGCCTCTCCTCCTCGCCCGGCACTTGGTTCCGTCGCCTTCGGCAACGGGTGAAGGCGCAGCGTGCTGCGTCACTGGCGGCTCGTAGGTCCGCAAGGTCCTGCGACCACCAGTAGACGCCCGCCCTCGGCATGGCTGCGTCGCAGATGGCTGTCAGGTCTTCGCGGAACCTGACAGCCTTCTCGTCAACCCCCATGCTGTCGAGGGGGTCGATACACCATGCCTGGACCAGGGCGGCCTCTTCCGCCCGATCCCGATCGAGGCGGGAGATTGCCCATTTGGGGAAGTTCCCGCCTCGCCCACTCACCATGCGGGCCGGGGGCCTGCGGTGCGCTTTGGAGACCCTGAACCGAATGTAGACATGAACCTCCTCTAGGACGCGCCAATCACCCACTCGAGCGCCTATGGAAGGGGTAGTGAACGTGATGTCCACTATCGACCCCCCTTGCCATCGGACGCAAGTGTTGGCGGTCCCTTTGTTCTGCAGGACCAGGCCCACCATAGCAGCCCAGTCCCGCAGAAGCGCCCCCCTCTGATCCGTGATGGGGCATCCCCACGCCACGCACTTGGCGTTAAGGTCCCCCATCAGGATCACCTGAGCCGGTGATGCCCTCTGCACCACTGGCTCCAGGCCCGCCAGGAAACGTTCAAACTCCCTGAAGGGCCTGTTCGGGGGTAGACGCCAATTAAGACTACTTCTCCCCAAGTGGCCGCCGTGGCGCAAGTGGTGGCTGGGAGCCGACAGCCAGCACCACGATGGCCACCAAGCCCTCGGTGTCCCGTACCCAGTTTAGCTGCGTCAATGCGCCACTCCGCGAGGACCTGCATCAGCAGTAGTGGAGTGGTTCGCATTCGTCTGGAGGAGTTCGTAGTGCGGTCGTACTGTCATTTATAAAACAAACCTAACCTAACCTAACCTACAGGATAGTCCTGAAATATATCCTGAATAGTTTAGTTTCAGAAAAAATAAACAGTTGCCAAATGAAACATTTTGGGAAATAATTTTCGCCGAAACGGCAGTACCCGATTTTTTTTTCTTTCTTCACAGAATTCGTTTGCGTAAATACGCAATTTTTCGAGATTGAAACTATCCTATGTCCTTCCCAGTGTCTCAAACTATCTCCACAGCAAATTCATCTGAATTGGTTTAGCGGTGAAGAGGTAACAGACAGGCAGACACACTAACGCATTTATAATATTAGTATGGATTAAGGAGAGATTATAAACAACTTAGAACACATCACAAGTAAATAATCAGTGTGGAACATTACATTTAGATGTGGATGGCTCCATGTCAATAGCACTAACATCATTTCAGCCGAAAGACGTCCACTGCTGAACATAGGCCTCCCCCAAGGCTCGCCAAACAGGTTGGTTCCGTGCCATCGCATCCAACGCGATCCCGCAATCTTAACCAGGTCGTCGCACCGTCTTGTTGGAGGCCTACCTACACTTGACTACGTCTTCCGGTCCGTGGACGCCACTCGAGAACCTTTTTTGCCATCCCCATCTATCCATCCACCCCCATCCCCCTCTGAGTGACTTTGAGCTATCTTATGTGGCCCATCATTAGCGGCCACGGCCACATCTCAGTGCCATTAGTCATCGCTGGCAACACACACTGGTCAAAGACTTTAATAGCACTATAATTCCTATAAAATATATTAGAATGTCAAAGAAATAACACTGCAGGACTAAACTAATTACCTCTATGTTTTCATAATCATAAACACCTGAACGAAACTTTTATGATTCTAGCAATTAACAATAGCCATAATAAAACTCTGATAACACTGCATGGCATTATTCATATAGGTACAGCGCAGCAAAAACAGGCGAGATTTGATGGAACAATTTTTTTACATATACTATGTTTTTAGGTTACAAATGGGTTATACAATGAAGAAATATATGTAGTCTCTCCTGTAGACATGAAATTAGCGACTCTAGAGTCAACAAACTCAAGATTTATTTAAATGGGCCGAAAGTTGGCCAGGCGTCCCACACGCCGATGTAGACTTGACTAAAATATATTGGCTATAGATCCTTAACTTAAACTATATCTACAGGAGAGACACAAACAAAAAAATGTGTATCTCGCATATAACTTTAATTCTCATGTTTTTAGGAATACAAAGAAATTGTTGAAAAATGTTTGCAACTTTTACATTTAAACCAGAGATCCACAAGCTTTTGTGTCATGTAGACCACTAGCCAAATTTTTCAATTTTAAGTAGACACCCTGCTTACTTAATGTTGATTTATCGCAAAGTAATGGGCTTGAAAATGTTTCTTTCACTGTACTAAAAAGCCGGTGTTCACCACACAGTGTTGTTAGATATAGACTACTTTAGGTATCACTGATTTAAACCATATAAAAGTTTTATTAACTAGTATTTTACACTGAATTATTGACAGTGGTGTAGGCGGGCAAAGCTGGCCCTCACCCAAAGCTTTGCGATCTAAGGGGCCTTGCACCTCAACTGGTTTTTGTTTTTGGCTCAATTAAAAATAAAATCCATCATTTTTTAATGTGTAGTATACCAGCATAGGGCTTCGCAAAATATCCTGTATCACCACTGATTATTTAAATGCAACCGAGAGCTTAACAGTTAAATTTATAATCCAGAAAAAACAAAAGAACCTACGAAAAAAATTGTCTGGCCTTCACATTGAACATTTTCATAAAAATAATCTCTTATATACAAATTCAGTGCACATATCTTACATCTAATAATTGTCTGCTATCATTGTTTCACTATATCTAAAGGAACATTTAAGTCAGACTGTACTAACAACGGATTAACTTGAATCGGTCTAGGTGTAGACTCGTAAACATGCCTGTGGTTCAACATGGTTGGTGCAGCTTTCTTGACAAATGCATCTCTTACAGACAAAACTATAGTAGCTAGGAAACCTACAATAATATAAATACCACCTATGATAGAAAACAGTCTCAACATGAATTGTAGCAAATTCTCCCTTTCTTGATAAACGTTGATCTTCAACGCAGCCATATCATATTTAAAGAATATCCCTGGAACACCATGTGAGCCCTGCGAATGACTGATCGGCCTTTCTAGCTCTTTCACAGAATACTGGAAAGTTTTGATCCTTTCAAATGCAGTATCAACATCTGTTGGAACAACTTCAACAAAGTACTGATACAGCATGTTTTCATCATTGGTCAGCTTCTCATCACCTTCTAATGGATATATTATGCCGTTGGCCGGACTGCCGAAGCTAAACCTGTTTATTCTGTGACTGAAGTTTTGCGGTGTATCATCAAACATCATGTTTAAGTGTATATGGCCACGTGGCAAATGCAAGCTCTTACCTGCAGTTATATGGAAGTTGCCAGCCACTTTATTAAGGATCAAGATACCATGAAGTCTGCAGGCATCTGGACGTCGGTTTGGCTTCGTTTTTCTAACTGGCACTGTCGTTCGTACCGACCCATGGCCTTTTTTCCACAACAACTGCCAAACAGAGTGATACTCTTCCCGTAAATATGAATTTAAGTATTTCACAGCATCAAATGAGTCCTGTTGCTCTTGTGTCAATTCAAACCAAGTATCTTCTTCAGTTAATTCACCAAAACCGAAAACGCTTTGTGACGTAGAATCCAAAATATCCGCGCCTAAGTTCGAACATGGCATAGCAACTGTTATATCGATGTTTATCCTTAACTTCTCGTCCATGTCAGTGTCGGGTGAAAACTTAAACACCAAATTGCTATCAAAATAGTATGTTACTTCGCTGTAAACTAACCACAATATAATGAAAAACGTGATAATAGAGAACGTTCCACCGACCGGAGTACTGTCGACGTATTCTTCCGGTATTTTTGAAAATGCATCGAATTCCTTTACTTTGTCGATCACATTCTTTTTTCCTCTATATCTCAGCATTTTCTCTCCGTCTACTTTCAGTAAAAAGTAAAAAACTTCAAAATAAAACTTTAAATTATCAGGACAGGAAATAATGCACAGTGGAAGCGGAACGGATAGCCAACAACTCCAACAAGAAAGCGAGTTAGTTTGACATTGACATTGACAATAGCTTGGTTTGTGACAGATGTGTGAAACTTAAGAAGCTAGCTAAGAAGATAGCATTCCTGGCAAATCGAACGTAACCTGCACCCGGTGTGAAGAGTTGAAGACTTTAGTTTAGGTAGGCTACTACTTCATTTTTAATAAAGTCAGTTTGATTTTCTTAAAGTTGCTATTCCACCAACCTCACAAGATCAAAATTTGCGACAGACAAAAGGGTTATGCAAAAACAAGCTTTTTAAACGCTTAGTTTTGCTAATTTCGGAACGTAACAAGAAATATTTTTTTTTCTTGATTGTAAATGTTTAAGTTGTTAAGTACTGCAAATTTTCATTTTAACGAATTAGAAAAAATACTCTCAATCTAAATTATTGAACTATGTTTCTTATCAGAAATAAAGAACTCTGATTTTGAATGGCTATTATGGGTTTAAAACGATTGTTTATCTTCAGAAAAACACATCTGTTATTAGCATTTGACGTTTCACGTCATGGTCTCGTTTTGTCATTGTGTGTGAACGAACACCGCTACGAAATAGAAGTTTCACTATCTATTTTTAACCACAAAAGTTAGTAACACAAATATTTATGCAGTCGGACGAAGAGGATACTCTACTGCATTCATGCTTCGACTCTCTGAAGAACGCCGTCATGGGTTGTTGTTACAGTATATGTCACAAAGAAACTGATCCGCAGGTAACATTCTTGATATGGGTGTAATATCAATTAGATCTGCATGATATTCTATCTAACGGACCCATTAATTCAATTAGTCAACAGTCACAGTATATTAAAAAAAATGAACAATTATTTTTAGCTGTAGTGGGCAGATTGGAACAATTTTTTTCTGTGTCAAGTTTTATCAGCAATTCCTAGTTGATAGTTGAGTGACTTTTTATCGGCGTAGTTTGCGGATTACTGGACGTGGAAGTGGAAGTCGACTAGTGTCAATATTTTGTGTGGTTCTAGTGAACTGGTGCATGTGTTAATTGTGTTTTTCATTTCATAAACAAACAAGTTATACCCTATTTTTGTACCTATCATGAGTTGTGACAGATGGTTGTCCAAACTGATCTCCTGTGTGGCCGATCCAGAAGTAAATATCTTTAATTTCACTTGTATGCTCATTATTTGAGCTATTTCAACATCCTTATTGTCATTATCGAGTTTTACATTTATGCCTTCTTTTGTTTTTGATTGTGTTGGTAAGTTATTGTTGTCTGTGGTTGTATAATGCAGGTGCTAAATACCTATTGTGTTTAATATAAGGCAGTAAATGCTATGATCTCACTGCAAATATGGATGTATGTTATAATTATGTATGCTGCTGTTTTTTTCCATGCATACAATGGATGCATCACATTGCTGTAGGTACTTTGTCAGCTCATTTTACTTCTGCTATGTGCAGGAAATGGAAGTATGTGTTAACTCAGTTTTAATTCAGCAGTTTTTAATGAATTGCATTTACTGTGATTTTGAAAGAGTTGTTTTGTTTTTAGATATCATGTTGATAAAGATAGTCATCTGATAATCCAATTCAAATTGTATGATAGGTTATGTGCTTAATAAAAATAAATAAAATAATAAAAATCATTTAATTCAGATCACAAAGAAACCATAGTTTTGCTAGTATTGTGAGGGAACCTGCATACACTTTTGAAGAAATTCAATGGTGTGTGTGTAGTTCCTAATCCGCGTTGGGCCCGCGTGGGAACTACAGCCCATGCCCTCTCATTCTGAGAGGAGGCCTGTGCCTTGCAGTGGGACGTATATAGGCCGGGATGATGATGATATTTACATCCTATAAACTATGTTATAATAATTTGAAATTTACTGTTAAAAAAAGAACTTCTAAGATCAAAACTCCTAGAAAACATAAGATAGACTTGTCTGATTGATTGTGATAATGCACCCCTCAATATTAGGATTCAGTTTCATTACAATATCTCAGTTGCAATGCAATTCCAGCTAAGTAACAGTTTTGGTGTGGTATGATTTTTAATCCTAATCTGTAACTTTACTAAGCAAAGCTTGTACAGTCAACGTCATAAATAAGTGATCACTTTTGTACCTTGTCGCTTTCAGCTGTTGCATAATTTCGTATGACTCTTCAAACATGATGTTAAAGTTTAACAACCCCTTTAGCCTAGTTGGTAGTGACCCTGCCTACGAAGCAAGAGGTCCTGGGTTTGAATCCCGGTAAGGGCATTTATTTGTGTGATGTGCATTTTATAATATTTGTACCTGAGTTATGGATGTTTTCTATGTATTTAAGTATTTATTTATCTATACAAGTATGTTTATCGTTGTCTAGTACCCATAGTACAAGCTTTGCTTAGTTTGGGACTAGGTTGATTTGTATAAGATTGTACCCTAATATTTATTTATTTATTTATTTATTTATTTATTTATTTTTAAAGTGACAAGGTACAAATGTGATCACTTATTTATGACTTTGACCCTACTATTATTCCAGTATTCGGCAATGGATGAACTTTACTTTTATAGATAAGTATTCCTACTTCAATACATGTAAACGTCCAAAGTCTCCAGACCAAACATTTGTATAGTAATATAATCAGAATATTTGTTCTCGGGTCTTGGGTGTTTAATATGTATTTAAGTATGTATCTATCTATATAAGTATGTTTATCCGTTGCCTTGTACTCATAACACAAGCTATGCTTAGCTTACTTTGGGACTAGGTCAATTGGTGTGAATTGTCCCGCGATATTTATTTATTTATTTATTTATTTATAGTCAAACTCAAACTTTCACTGATACAGTGTTGCCAGGTCTCCTGTTTTCGATTGGCCAATGTCTCCTGTTCTACTGATATTTAATGATCTACTATTTAGCTCATCAGAAGGAGGGTTCTGTTTACAGTTCCCAAGAAAGTAAGAAATAAGTAAGGTACATAACATACGGCATAAACAGTACAATATATGCAAAAATAAAGTTTTTACTTCACTATGCTTTTCATGTTTGTTAATTTTAAAATGTTTTCCTTAAAGTTAAAAAATCAGACACTGGCTTAGCACAATGCTGAGGCATTTTATTTTTAGCCTTCGAGCACTGATTTTCAGCCAGCACCCTCGGCCGCCGATTAAACCATGGTGGTCTAGTGGTTTAACCTATGGCCCTCAAGCAGAAAGTTGTTGAGTCGAGCCCGGGCTTGCACCTTTGAGTTTACGGAATTTATCTGGGAAATTACATCTGGAATTTACCATAAGCTTTATGGAAACCTGCACGCGCACACCTGAGAAGAACTTCTAAGGTGTGCTTGAAGTTTCTGATTTGCACTAGGCCTGTGCCCTGCGGTCGGACGTATATATACTACGTTTTTTTAGCATTAGAAAGAAGGTAAACAATCTTGATATGTCTTTTATTCTATTACTTAGGAAACCAAAAGAATATAAATTACCATATTTCCTTGTTAATTGTTACATATTTACAAGTTAAGTATGAAGTATCTTTTCTTTTTTCTTTTTTTTTGTTACATATTTGCCATGATTTATTTCAATAAAAAGACATGTCAAGATCGCTAACCTTCTTTCTAATTTATTGAATCAGGCGTTACTTTGCGGAGGTCCATATTAATGAACTAAAACAATTACTTTGCTCACCCGCGACCTTACAATTGTTCGTACAGTGTGGAGGTGGAGGTACTGCATGAACGCACATTTCTTGCATAAACGTAACTATTGTAAGGTCGCGGGTGAGCAAAGTAATTGTTTTAGTTCTTCTTTCTAATGCTAAAAAATAACGAAGTGTAGGCTGTGATGGTAATGACCTTACCTAGAGATTTTTCTAGCTCAAACAACTTGTGGTTGGTGTTTGGCATAATAATAACATCGATTTGATTTAGTTAGTATTCTTGTTCTATATTTTCAAACGTGTCTCATTGATATAATGCCACTGGTAACCTATCAAAATTTAGAATTATTTTTTTCCGAATATTTAAAATCCCGAATGCTTCATTTATCCGAATGCATTTTTTTCTGAAACTGTAAATATTTCAGGATTTTTTATAAAACAACCCTAACCTAACCTACAGGGTTCTACACGATGGTCCTGAAATAAATCCTGAAATATTTACAGTTTCAGAAAAAAATGCTTTCGGACAAATGAAGTTATCGGGATTCTAAACCTTCGGAAATAAAATTTTCTAAACATCGATAGGATCCCAATGCCACTTATAAGACATCGATAAACTAAGTATTACGAGGTAAAGCATTTGTTTGTGGTAGAAAAATCTCTGGGTATAATAATGACCTTTGCTTATCAATGTTTCATTAATTTTCAGGAGAACGTAACAAACGAACGGACACACCTGCTCGAGGTGAGCGAGCAAACGCAAGAGACGCCGGCGCCGGCCGCCGCCGCCGCGCCGCCGCGCAAGCCCGACGAACAGAGCGCTCTCAACAGGATACTGCATGAGA
The DNA here is from genome assembly GCA_947859365.1 of Archips crataeganus. NCBI lineage: Eukaryota > Metazoa > Arthropoda > Insecta > Lepidoptera > Tortricidae > Archips > Archips crataeganus. The sequence goes on from OX402064.1 coordinate 17,139,871, forward strand.
CTGCCACGTGAGTTTTTACTTCTTTCTTCCAAAGGGCAAAAACGGACCATATTACTAAGTCTTGACTGTCCTTCTGTCTGTCGCCTGGTCGTATCACATGAGCCGTGATAGCTAGACAGTTGAAATTTTCACAGATGATGTATTTATGTTGCCGCTATAACAATAAATACTAAAAAAAATAAAGTTAAAAATTAGAGGGTGTAGTCATACAAGAAACGGGTTTTTATCAGCATTTTTAACTCGATCTTTATAGTTATAATGGCATTAACTAGAAAATAAGTATATTAAATATACCCCCCCGCCCGCACCCCCCCCCACCCCCCGCACTCATTGGTGATATATATATTTTTTTCTCGAGGCTTAAGTGCACCTATGTGACTATGCCAGCCTCTTTTGGAGACTCAATAGCCAAATTCATCAAACACTTCTCCCGCTATGTCCAGATTCTCTGGCTGCAAAGGAATGTTTGATGAACCTGTATATTCATTGGTGATATCCAATGGTGTATTTAAAGTTCCCAATCCGCGGTGGGAACTACGGCCGAAGCCCTCTCATTCTGAGAGGAGGCCTGTGCCCTGCAGCGGGACGTAAGGGACGTATGCAGGCTGGGAGGATGACCTCGATATTCCGTGTTTAAAACGAATCCAATGCCAGTATTGTAGCTGTTCTGATAAGTTATCTCATGTAGGTAGGTACTGTAGTAATTTAAGAATAGAGCTCATTGTTTACGGTAGATAAGTATTTGTTATTACTTTTATTGGTAAATCCTAGGCTATCAAGTATGTCGGTGTTCCGTAGTAACTATGATTCATGTTGAGTACTTGTTTATTTTTATGCAATAAGGGCGGGGGGGGGGGGGGGGGGGGGTCAATTAAAGAGGGTCCCAACCAACCAATATAAAATGACCCCACAAAGCAGCAGGGTCCTGCCAAAAGTGTTTTTGTTTATACAATACACAACACAACATCTTTGCTGTACAATACAATACAATACAAATATTCTTTATTGATCACCAAAAACAGTACAGTAACATTACAAAAATAAAAATTCAGGTAGACAATAGGCGTTCTTATCGCTAAAAAGCGATCTCTTCCAGCCAACCAATTACTCAGAAATTAATAAATATCAACAGACTATGTAGGCTGTACTATGGGACTAGGTCAATTGGTGTGAATTGTCCCGTGATATTTATTTACTTTTACTTTTTTATTTAATATAGGCTTGCGTTTGACCACAATCACGCCTGATGGAAAGCGAATTCACCCTAGACTTTTATAGTCTTTATAGCTTTTACGGCTTTTTTGGCTAATATTGTGGCATATCTGCAAATTTCTATGGAACCTGACTTGCACTGAGCCATTTTCTCCACTTTTCGCCTCATATACAGGATGAAATCTAAATAGTAATACAAAATTACTGTTTCTATCTCAGTTAATGCTGTAAAATACAACGCACTAACTCATTTGTTTTAATTAGTCTTATTTAGTTTGAGGTGTCCTGTCCATATATTGAGTTTGTGATTTCAATTCAACAAAGTATAATCATTAAAGTATGAACGCCACACATCGTTTTTGTTACGAACAAAATTGATTCTTATGCGGATGGGGGGTCGGTTAATTTTTGTATTACCGTATTGCCGTCTATATCCGACGCTGGCGTTCAAAAGGTTAACAATTGCGTTATCCAGCATTACCTAAATAACAATGCGTTAGAAACACTAATTATGTATCACCATTTCGATTTTACCCTGTATTCTATACATAAATAAATAAATAAATAAATATCATGGGACAATTCACACCAATTGACCTAGTCCCAAAGTAAGCTTAGCAAAGCTTGTGTTATGGGTACTAAGCAACGGATAAACATACTTATATAGATAGATACATACTTAAATACATATTAAACACCCAAGACCTGAGAACAAACATTCGTATTTTTCATACAAATATCTGCCCAGACACGGGAATCGAACCCGGGACCTCAAGCTTCGTAGTCAGGTTCTCTAACCACTAGGCCATCTGGTCGTCTAAGTTATATCGTATGTATATATATAAGATATGTATCTATTTTATTTGTTTGTTTATTTTGTTAGGTACACACTTTTTTCACCAACTTATTTGTGCTGATTCCGGTCCAACAAGTTTGATGCAATGATATGAAGGGTTTGACTGAAAATCAGCACTGCAGCAGGCACCTACTGCAGCTTAATGCTGAGTCAAATTCCTTTTCGACATTATTTATTTCAAATTATATATTATTATTTATATATTTCAAACTAAATACAAACTGAAATATAGATGCACAGAAAAAACCCCAGAAAAAAGACCAATGCTGGGAATCGAACCCAGGTCCTCAGCGTTCCGTGCTGTGTGCTTACCCCTACACCATCACTGGTCTAGAAGTTAGCGACGAATCTTTTCCCATACATCGTACACTTCAGTCTGTTATAATCACATTAGGCAGTGATAAAGCGCATCTATGTTAATGCCCTCTACCAATCTATCTCAATCTATTTATCTCAATTATGTTTTTTGTTGTTGTAATTATTATTATTGTTTTCTTTTTTATTATTATTTTTCTCCTGTATTAGTCAGTGTATTTTTCTTTTTTTTGATGTCGAATAAAGTTATGTCTATATCTATATTAAAAATTAAACAAACTGTTTTAGATTGGGCCGTTAATTTATTTACTAACATGTCGTCGCATGACTGTTATACGGCCACATCTCAAAACGCTGGGTGAGTGCAACAGTGGCACAATCCAAAATATAAACTGTATTCCAGTAACGTGATAGACGTGGGCGCGTTAGGGCCGTACGCGCTCGAGCCCGGCGCGTACAGCGAGCGCGTGCGCGCGTACACGGCGCGCGTCGCCGCCGCGCCCGCGCCCGCGCCGCCGCCCCCGCCGCGCCTGCTCAGAGACGTGCCCGTGGCGGAGAGGAACGCCATGTTCGCGAAGCCCGGGCTCGCCAACGACGATAGGGATCTAGTGAGTATTGTAATAGGTACCTGCTTCATTTGGATACGTATCAAAATATATAAAGTTTAAAATTAATAAAGGACGAAATACATAATGGTCATTTGATATAATGCAATTTTCTTGGAAATTATCAACTTTACAGGATTTTCATAAAATAAACCTAACCTAACCTAAACCAATCTATTTCAAACTAAATACAAACTGAAATATAGATGCACAGAAAAAACCCCAGAAAAAAGACCAATGCTGGGAATCGAACCCAGGTCCTCAGCGTTCCGTGCTGCGTGCTTACCCCTACACCATCACTGGTCTAGAAGTTAGCGACGAATCTTTCCCATACATCGTACACTTCAGTCTGTTATAATCACATTAGGCAGTGATAAAGCGCATCTATGTTAATGCCCTCTACCGAGAGACTTCAACACTCCTTCGGAGCTACCCGCTACCCGAGTAAAAGTAATAAAAAATGAAGTTGAAGAAAATAAAAAAATAAATAGAAAAAGATACTTCATACTTAACTTCTAAACCAATCTGTAGATTACACCATTAAAAAAGTTCGTTTTATCAATAGTTTCATAGAAAATTTTAGTATATATTATGACCATTATGTATTTCGTCCATTATTCGTTTTAAACTTTATATATTTTGATACGTTCCCACTTTATTTACACTCGTGCGCTAGTGACAGGACAATTCACAAGGCAAGTTAATGAGCCTTCTCTCGCCGCGCGCGCTCGCTTCGGAAGTTGATTTTCAGGCACGAGTCAAGGAACTTTGAGATGTCCTAAAAAATTGCGAAGATGTATGTATGTATGTATGTATGTATGTAAAACTCTTTATTGTACATAAAACATGAAAATAACTAGTTAACAAGAGATACAGATGTACAAAGGCGAACTTATCCCTTAATGGGATCTCTTCCAGTTAACCTTAGAACGATTGACAGGACATTAGAGACAAGAGTAGGCATACAATGCTGAGTAAAAAAAAAAAAGAGCCGAAATCAAAAATAAACCCAAACTAACAAAACATAAACAATACCCATACTTACAAAGAATACACACAAGTACACACATATATTATATAATGAATACAATAGACTAATACATATCATACCAACATAAATAGACTACATAAAAACTACAAATACTTACATTAATATACGCATATACACTAAACAAAGAACACAACAGAGGTAGTCTCAATTTAAGAGGAACTGTCAAGCCAGTACGCCCCTAAGCGATTCCGGAAGATGGCTATTGATCTTTCTAATAGGTAAATTAGTCGCTAATACTTCGAAGTCCTCCATGGTTGACGGCTGAAAGAGGACTGAAACCACCCCGAGAGTGTAAATAGAGACTAATTTTCCATCGATCACGCAATATTTAATATGTCAAGAGACACGAGGTGGCATGATATGAGGTACGAGGGGGGTTTCTAAGGGGGGATGAAAATTTCATTGATTTTGCCGTAGGATGCACCGTTTTCAAGACATTTGACAAAAACACCGGTTTTCGTCCGATAACCGAGGTTAAGCAACGTCGGGCGCGGTCAGTACTTGGATGGGTGACCGCCTGGTTTTTTATTTTTTACTATGAAGTGGCACTTCTTCCGCGCGGAGGGACTCCACGCACTATTTTTTTACTTTAACAAACACCCTTCGTTCCACAGATAGCGAACGCAGTGAAAAAAGCAGCAGCAGCCATATCAGAGCTCCGAGTGGAGCACCATGAAGACTTGGTGGTGCCATTCCGAGTGCCATAGCGCCAAGCGCCGCTGGCGCCCCGGAGCTCCGTCTGACTCGCCCTGACTTTCCAAAGTTTTTTTATGGGACCCTAATATCCACGTCTTTGAAACTAGTATGATGTTGAACAAGTTTAAATATTCTAACTTTTTGTTGGTTGCGTCTCACGAGCGCGTGGCTTTTGATTGTGAGTCATGACGGTTTAGGATTGCATAACTCGCTTTTCCGAAGCGTACATTTTCTCAAAATGTACACTTGGCTACTTCAACATGTACTCTCAAAACGTATGCTTTCCCAATAAGTATACTATTCAAAATATCTACTACCACTACTTGAGTTGATAAATATCAAACTCCAATATGTCCGCAATAAATTACACGTAGATATGATCCTTATCATGATGAAAATAAGGATCATATCTCCATGCCATTTATTGAGGACATATATTATTGGAGTTTATCAACTCACTTTCCTAAATATGTGAATATTTTTTCAAAGTGTACTTTTTCACGAAATGTCTTTATAAAACGCATAAGAAACACTCAACATGGAATTTTGAAAAAAAAAAATAGAAGAACTAAAGGATGTGGCTGTTGGTAAAAAATAACATGGAAAACTGTATATAGAACTACTTTTGTGTTAAAAATTAACTTATATTGATGATGAATAAATGTTCTCATAAATGTACATTTAGGGAAGTGCACTTTCTGGAAAAAGTCACAATTTAAAAAACTAACACCTTTTTGGAATGTGTACCTACTGGGAAGTGCAATTTTTAAGATAATTCTTTAAATAAATAAAGAGATCCTGCTAAGGAAGTGTATATTTTGAGTAACTGTGTATATTACGGTAAGTGTGCGCACACATGCGACTCCAACCTATTTTGAGGCGACGCGCTCCCCTGATATGCAACTATGTACAATCAAGTGTAAAAACATTTATCTGATTGAAATATTCAAAAATATGTACCATGGACTTATTAAATCAGAGCGTGAGTTACATATTATTGAAGTTTTGCACAAGTGCATATCTTTACACTCTACTGCGGGTAAGGTAGGGAGCTATTGCCAAAGGGATGATGAATATCATAAAATAATAATTCCAAGACGTGCCTAGTAAAGAAATACTTTATTTTAGCTCTGAAATCCAGATTATGTTTAATTGCTTTAAAACAAATAAATATTACTTGATTAAGTTTGCAAAGTGTCATAACTAGATATTGCATTCGATCATATAATACGTAGATGCAATGTCCTATACAAAATTAAACTAAAAAAAAACATACAGACGAATTGAGAACCTCCTCTTTTTGTTTTTGAAGTCGGTTGAAAATCGTCACCATCTCGCCAATTCTGAATTATGACAACACTGACAGATAGAGTGATAGTAAATGTAGTACATTATAATATATACCTTTTGTAGTAGAACATAACGTCGTAAATCATCAGTGGGAGCTTTAGTTTTGTTACCTTTTGCTACCAAGAACATGACAACATTGACAACTGTGTTGAGAAGTAAAACATAATATCTAAAAGAAAGTGTAGTGTAAAATGAACCTTAAAGTTAAGTAATAAGGTGCAATCACGATACTTTAATATGCGAGTTTCGTTATTTTGGTATGAGAGCGAAAGAAGGCAATTGATAATTTACGCCTTATTTTGATGGCTCCATTTTTCGAGCGGCAATCGTGCATCTACGTATTATTATATGATTTTCAAAGGACATAAAAAGTACAATACGTTTACTTTTAGTTTACCAGTGACAAATGGCTTGCCTTCATTTAATTTCCAACTTTAACACCATACAAATAAAGTAGCTATTACAAAATCTGCAAACGTGGGTAACAGTATTCTAAAATTGGCTTTATTTGTAGGTCGTTGAAGTTGAATATGAAATGAAGGCAAACCATCTGTCAGTGGTAAACTTTATGTAATTTTACTGTAAGTTAGTTGAGTATTGTCATCATCACTGGGGCAATTCAAACTGTCCTTAGCAAAGTAACTTCAGTGTTATTTAGAAAAGTTTCCTTTTCCCCACTTTTGGATTGGACCCTATCTTACTAACATTTGATTATGATAGTAAACTGGTGTGACTGATAGTAGGGGGCGGTTAGGAATAGTATTTTAACGCTAATTTTATATTTTTATCTTACTGCAGCGAAGCCAAAAAGGAGGGTTCTGTTTTTCTGCTTCTGCGTTCTATCATGGAACTTGTTAACGTAACTAAATATGTTTAAGTACCCTAATCCGCGAAGAAATATTGAAACCGAGTACCATATTCATTTCATTACTTTTATTTAAGAACAGAAAACTACAGGTTGCAAATGGCTTCTTATTTTATTTACCAGCATTTGCGGAAAAAGGTTTATTGTCAACAACAATGTACCGTAGAAAATTAGCACAAAACTTTTGAACTGAAAACCAATTATCATTTATTTGTGACTATTTTACCACTCGGCTATCTAAATCAGATTTGGGGCTGTTTATTAATTACATAATTTATTGTTCCAGTAACCGTTCGACTAGTTGTCACTACTCGTCGTCGCTAGTAACTGTAACTAGTCACAGCTAAGAGCCGCCACTATTAGTCGCTGTAACTGGTTCCCACCATTAGTCACGTGTTTGTTAGTAGCTGTCACTAGTCCTAGTTACTAGTCGCTGCCACTTCTAGTTGTGGTTAGTCTTCACTATTAGTCGCAGTCACTAGTGGCTGTCAGCAGTCGTAGTTACTAGTCGCTGCCACTACTAGCTGTGACTAGTTACTATTAGTCGCTGTCACTAGTCGCTTCCACTGCTAGCCGTGACTCACCGTCACTATTATTCGTAGCTACTGGTCGCTGCCACTAATACCTGTGACTAGTAATCGCTATTAGTCGCAACCACTAGTGGCTGTCACTAGTCGTAGCTACTAGTCGCTGCCACTTCTAGCTGTGACTAGTCCTCACTATTAGTCGCTGCCACTACTAGCTGTCACTAGTCGTAGCTACTAGTCGCTGTCACTACTAGCTGTAACAAGTCCTCACTGTAAGTCACCGCCACTGGTTCCTGTCTCTAGTCGTAGTTACTAGTCGCTGCTATCACTAGTTGCGACAAAACGACACCATTAGTCGCAGCCACTAGTAGCTTCCACTAGTCACTGAGACTAGTAGCATAGTGTGCGACAACTCTAAGAAACAACTTTTTTATTTTCTATTGTGCACTTGATTACGTCGTTTAAAGGCCGTCAATTTTCAAAGCCAACCCTGTGCCAAAGATATTTTCGTGACTGCGCAAGAATAAAATACAACAGTGTACGGGCCAATGCGAAGGGTCGAGGAGTGATACAGTACAGGTTGTCTCTCACTTGCATTCCCTTCACTCACTTTGCGTCTCTCTTCAGGGTTGCATAAAGTAAAAAAAGGTCAAGTTTGGTATGTACTGTACCTTCCTATTGATACTCATAAGGGTCGTTAGACTTGCCTTAAATGTGTCGCTTAGGGTGTATAATTAGGTAGCTCATATCATTGTAAAAAAAATATTAGTGAAATACTGATCTTCTTTATAATTATAATGAATCGAAAACAAAAATATGCTATAATAGTTAATAGAAAACTTTCCAAAAACATTTAAGAATTTTAACGTAATTTTGATCTCGGCTTTTGAAATCATAATTATTTCATACAAACTCTACTTTCTTCGCTCCAGATAAAATTAATAATAAACCAATTCTGTACGTCAACATGTAAACGCATATTTCTTTATAATAGAACTGTGTCAAATTGTGAATCAAATCCGTCTTACAAATTTGCTCATGATCTGGGTTTGATATGGTGTAAAAACGAGTTAAATTATTTTTACTGCCGCCATTTGATAAAAAGGCACAACTGAAAACTAGTTCCAAAGAGAAAAGGCATAAATGTACACTTGTTCTTTGTAAACTTGTGTGTTTTCTTTTTGGATCACGTTTGTTGTTGTACCTTTTGATCTACTGGCGGCAGTGTAGTCGTCTTTAGTATCTTCATCTAAAGAATTCATTTCATTCATTCAAGTATGCGGATAGTTCTACTAGCGTTTCAACCGCTACCACTCTCCTGTCGCATATATTAAGTAAATGAGCAACACCTAGCGGAAGGTTTTTATAGAACGATACAGCGTGCTTGTGGTATAATTTCAATTTGTTGAAGTTTCACTCTAGCTGTAGCTTATTTCTTACGTATATGCGACAGGAGAGTGATAGCGGTTGAAACGCCAGTAGAATTACCCATATACTATAACACGCAATCTAAATTTATTCTGTCACATGCAACAAGTTAGTTTAACATTTTTTTCCTATGTTTCAATATTCAGAAACTTCTTAGTTGCCCAATGTGGCAGGAGTTACATAATAACGGCCGTTAAATGTAGGGTTCTTTGTGTCACGTAAATGCATTCTAATTTAATGCCGTCGTTAGATTAATTTTGCATAAATTCCAAGCCATCAGTTGTCATGTAAATTATTTTCAGAGTCAAAATAGATTTAAGAAAGTGACTGAATCGGCTTAGGACCAAGAATGTTTCACTTTTATTACACTAACTTTTACCCCCTTACGTTGTTTACACGGTCTCGAGTTATGAAATTAACAGGTTCCCTATCCCATGAGGCACATGTGCCTCACAGGTGACTTTACTGGTACATCCATGAGGCACATGCGCCTCATGACTGTATAAGCGTTTAATGTCATTATTACTAAGAGGACTTCGAAAGAAGGCTGTACAATGTACAATGCTTCGGTACAGGAAACCTGTCAAATTAAATCGGTAGACCTGGGTTAAGGTTGACAGTTCCACAAAGTGATCTTGTGCTCATTTTAGGTGACATCATAAAAGAAATCCAAGAAGCGATTCTAGTAAAAATACTTTAGCCCTGAAAACCAGAATAATTTTCAATTAACTCTTGTTTCGTGGATTGCTGCGATATATGACGGTCCCTTATTGGTTGATAAACTGAAAAATACGGCAATATCTAAGGATGTTTTTGATTGACTGCTGCTGCGACTATGAGGCACGTAGAATTAACCAATCAAACTATGTGGCACGTAAAATTAACCAATCAAATCGCAGAATATCTTTATATTTTCCTTATCAAATGTGTTGAAAAAAGGTATAGTTAGTGCATTAACAGAATGATAAAATAACGTTTCAAGTAAGAATGTTAAAGGAAGGAATGTTATGTTAATGTATTTTCTTTTTGTATATTTAACAGTATTTCGTGTCAGTTATACACATATATATGTAGCAGTCTTAAGCACAACTAGCTTGAAGGTCTTGAATTTTATTTTAAGTTATTTATCTACCTAGTTTTTACCCACGGCCTCGTCTGCACTAATGCCTGCTATAGATGTAACGATATAACGTAGAGATTAATCTGTGCAAGCCGATAATGAGCAGATTTATCGATCGTGTGTATGAAAACTTCTGCAACAATTTGTCGTGCAAGCGATCGATAAATCTGCGCAAATCGGTCTGCACAGATTAATCCCTACGATATATCGTTACACGTGTAGCAGGCATGAATCTTCGTCGTATAAAACGGTTGGTAGGCAACAACGACCTAAAACATATTAATCAACCGCGAGAACTGCAATTTTCCAGGATATAAAATACCTATCCTATATTCATCTCTGGGTCCCGATATTATTAAAAAAATTCATTCACATCCGTGCAGTCGTTTCTAAGTGATTGAATCACGAAAAAAAACTAATAAGCTTTAACACTTATATTATAATCAATGTCAAAGTCAAAATACATATAGGTAAGCTATAACAAGCAATCACTTATAAATATCGAAGAATCTACCGGTTCAGGAAAAACCCTGTTGAAAAAAACTCAACAAGTTACATTTTATCCAAACAGATCTACGAAGTCATAAACTTTTACCCCCTTACGTTGTTTGCACGGTCTCGAGTTATGAAATTAACAGGTTCCCTATCCCATGAGGCACATGTGCCTCACAGGTAACTACTGGTACGCCCATGAGGCACATGTGCCTCATGACATCTACATCTAGAGTATGGGGGCTGCTCCGAAATTTGAAAATCAAAGTTCGTGTAGTCTCGCTCACTCTCATATTATAATACACTTAGCATGAGCGGAGCGGCACTACAAGAAGCACGAATTTTGAATTTCGTAGCATAAGACCAGTTATTCTACTTTATAAAAATACGCGTGGACTTTATTAAAAATCTAATTCTTGTACCCAAATATTGATGTTTGTGTTCGTTCTATTATCATTGGTATGTATAATTCAAATTAATGTAAAATTTATATGCGACGACTGATTGAGTGTAGCTTAAATGTAAATAGTTAGCGTACATAGATGCTTACTCAAACCCAGTTTTGAACTGCAAGGAAAATCGTGGGAGTTGCATTGCGGCGTGCGATTGGCCACTTCAAACTCGTTCGCTTTACTGCCCTGCAATGCAATGCAACGTACGCTTTTTCACGCGGATCTAAACTGAGTTTTATTGTGTATAGTGTATTATTATATCGTGCAATTTTGTAATAACTGGAGGACATTCTTCTCATTCTACATCATACATGAGAATTAGGTACTTTTTTCGCATAAAAAAGCTAGCACGCCTTGCCTTTACTTAAGTTACGTGATGCTTGTTGCCACAAAGACCTTATCGCGAGAGTTGGATTTAGCTTATCTTTACACTATACTTCTCCAGGGAGTTACTATAACACTTTCTGTGGAAATGTTAAAGTCAGTATAAAGATTATATTTATTTATCGATGTAATCAGTTGGTTCGATAATATTTTGACAGAGGAAAGAACGAACCAGCTCTAGTAATAAATGCTTTGACATGGATCCAGTATAGAATACAGTCGAGTAAAGGCATAGCGTGCTAGCTTCACTTGATACGTGCAATATGCTGTCGGATTATTAAAGTAAATATTGGCTATACATGATAGGAGCGTCCTACAGTTTGGAAGAGCTTAGTTTGTTTAATTATTTAACAATTAACAGTTTCAATGATTCACGGTTAATGATATTAAACATATTTTCTACGGGATGAATACCGTATTTACCTTTTGGACGCCAATGTCGGCTACAGACGATAATACGGTAGTAGGTACAAAAATTAAACTACCCGCTTCCGCATAAGAATCAATTTCGTTCGTAACAAAAACGACGTGTGGCGTTCAATTAAGAGTCCCCGATATTTCGACGCACTTTACACCAGTGTTATGATCAATTGATCATAGTCTGGATAGATCATCGGAAAACCAGATACGGAAATAGAACAAGACTCAATAGTCGTAATAGTGTCTAGGATTATGATTATCTAAAGCGGATAGTATCGCAATTGACATTCGACCTTTTTTAGTTGCATTCCTGTAATAGTATTGTCAAAATGTCATGTAATGGAGTTGTACAATACATCAACTGAATTTAAAAAAATATTGATGGAAATGCATTCTCAAACGTGTGGAAAATTTTGGATAACCTTTATAAATGTAATTGAAAAATGTAATTAAATAATACTGTGCATAATACGACTCTATTACTATTGTTCTATTAACGTGTTGCTATTGTTTTGCGATGACGTTTCCGAGCTATGGTTATGGATAGACTGATCCATGAGTTCCATGAATGACACTCTACCTGTAATCATACTCTGGTAGATACATCGAAAAATCGAGAGCTTATTAAAATTACTCACGTACAAAATATGTCTAATATTAAAAATTTGATGCCATTTTTTCTACACTTGTATATTACCTAACAATGTTATCATAAAAGTGAGCTTTGTTAAACAATATCAGCAACTTCCATTTCAACAAGACCAGTGGAGTTTTAGTTTTAAAAGAATTTAACGTATTTAGTTTAACGACCGCTTTAGCCTAGTTGGTAGTGACCCTGCCTACGAAGCAAGAGGTCCTGGGTTCGAATCCCGGTAAGGGCATTTATTTGTGTGATGAACACGAATATTTGTTCCTGAGTTATGGATGTTTTTTAAGTATTTATTTATCTATATAAGTATGTTTATCGTCGTCTAGTACCCATAGTAAGCTTTGCTTAGTTTGGGACTAGGTCGATTTGTGTAAGATTGTCCCCTATATTTAATATTATTATTATTATTATATGAGGAACGTTATCGTATTTAGAAGTGATCCCATCGAATTGAAAGGGCAGCGTCGCGATGTCAATATAGCATTTGTAGGGGTTGGAAAAACGATCGTCATTTCACGAGACCTTCATTTTCTGATAGCATAATAACAAAATAAGGCCAATATTGTGTATTTCTCAAAAAATATGTACCTACGTAACGAAAAAGTTAAAATATAAAATTGTAACGAAATAGCAAAACTTAAATAACTAAGACAAGTGTGCACCGAAGGCTTTAATACAAATATGTATTAGTTAAAATAAATTGCTCAAACGTCGTTTTTTCTTTAATCTTTTTTGATGAACAAATAAGAGGAAGTTTATTTTTTAATTAGTTAGTATATATTTGCAACTTTTTTGTTTTGCACATCTGCTTTGTTAAATACTCTATTACGAGTCGAGAAAATTCGTTTTACCGTCTACAGATGTCACTAAGGTATATCGTGCCATGAGTAAGTCTCCGTTAAACGAAACTGGATTATGTTTTTAACCCCTCAAGCGACCCAGGCAGACACGGCGGTGCCTAAGCTAACAGTCAAAATTTGCTAATTTTTGTTTCTAGTTTCGATCACCTTTTAACATAGGGTACTTAGAAAAAATTACCCAAAAGAGTCGCCGATCGCGCGACGGGTTAAAATGACGGACGTTTATCCAACTCCAGATCATTTATTACTAATTTTTTTATTGAAATAATCTTTGAAGCGAAGGCTGTGTAAAATGTATCTTCACCGTGTCCTTTATCGTTTAGAAAATTGCAAAAATGTCGATTATTTAGTTATGCGCATGATTAATTGTATAAAATATAAATATATTATTTCTAATAATTTTGTTTTCCTTTAGTTACAATACTTTTAGACAAATAGTGCAGTGAGCAACAGAAGTGGATCGGCAGTTGTGGGCTCTATTCCCTAGGTAATAAGAGGCCTTGACGTGAGCTTGTCCACTGTTTGATTGTGCCTTGGTGACCGAGCTTTGCTAGCTGGTATATGATTCAAAATTATTATAAAATAATGGATACAACATTTTTTTTATTTCTTTAAGCGATAAGACATTTTTTTCGCGACGAAATTGGTCCACTGTCCAGGACAATTTTAAAGGGAAACTACATTAAAAATTTCATCCAAATCGTTAGTTACAGTCGAGGTCAAAGATATTTTTACACTTGTCTTGTCTCTTGTATTTTTACTTCCTGTTTGACAATGTAATCTGAAATATTTTTTTTTTAACTTTTATATGAAATTGTCAGAAGGCATACAGTGACAAGGCACTAAAGTGTAAAGATATCTGTTACCTGGACTGTACAACAGATTCCGAGAGTAAGGGTTAGGCAAGAACGGTGTATCTACTTTGTAGATCGCCGAACTGCTGGTGTCTTGTTGCTTTACCGTCTAGGACACGTACCTCAACTGTCGGCATCATAGACGGTTCGAAGAAATAAGTTTAGTGTCCGACCGAAACACGATTTTTAGCCGAAACCGAAACCGAAACCGAATATTCGGTTTTTTTCTGATTTCGGCCGAAACCGAAACCGAAACCGAAAATTTTGAAGACGTATCATATCAAACAAAATATTCAAAATTACTTTACAAATCGTAAGGAAAAGGTTATTGCAAGGATTTCTTATATGAGAACAGATACTTTTTTTGTTAAACAAAATAAAAAACGTTTATTTTTAATGAAAAATGACTTAGCATAGGTATTATATTATTCAAAACAAACAACCTATTCTTATCACGTCTAAACTAAATTCACAATCCTAATATCAAACGTATTGTTCATTAATCACAGCATAAAATGCAGTAACAGATTCTAAAAAGTAAATAATAATTTAATAAATAAACAACATTCACCATATTTTGTCGCGCGCCATGATTGTGGTTCACAAACAAACGTCACAAACTGCATGCATACTAGGTACTATCGCTGGTCCCAGGCCCTATACTACGAAGCGCGAAATTCGAACTTCGTTTCATGCCGTTCCGCTCACGCTAATGGTATTTATTACGAGAGTGAGAGGGACCGCACGATCCGAACTTCGAAATTCGAATTTCGTAGTAACCCCCCAGCTGGGCCGGCCGCCGATGCATTACCAATACCTACCCGGCCGAGCGTGCCCGAATTAAGCCGAGCGCTCCCGATGCGAGAGCCGCGAGAGGCCGCGAAGTAATTTCGGCCCGGCCGAAGGTTTCGGCCGGATTCTGGCCGAAACCGAAACTTCGACCGAAATCACTTTTTTGGCCGAAATTGGCCGAAACCGAAACCGAAACCGAAACTTCGGTCGGACACTAAATAAGTTCTTTTATTTTTTCTGGTAACCTAGCACTTGGTTTTACCTCGGCTTCTAAATTATCGTTACGTTATATATTAGGCACTTATACGATCTCATTTTTTGTTTACTTACAGATTTTCAAAGTAGGTATATGCAATGGTGAGTAAGAGAAAACATTTTCGTATTGATGAATAAATACCTACATACATATTATAATAGTAATAAAGTAATATCAAACTTTTTGGCATTTAACGATAACTCTCAATGGAATATATAAAAACACGTGTCACGGTGTTTTTTATCGAAGTACCTACTCTGAGACGGCTTGACCGATTTTTATATGAAACTTTTTTTCTCTGTATTCTGTAGGTCTGAGAATAGGTCGTAGGCTATTCTTTATACCCCTTTTGTTCGCAGACAGCGTCGCGGGCAACAGCTAGTAACGCTATAAAATACGAAATACTGATAGAAAGAAAGAAAGAAAGAAAGAAGACATTTATTCACTTTTACAAGACACACAAATACAAGAAAGTACACACAAATTCATACAAATAAACAAGGTTCACAAAACAACGAAGTAATAAATACACAGATCTGCATGTGTGTCCATGCAAAAGTGAAACGGTCGCTGACTCAGCATTATGCTGAGGCGTTAGACGCCTGCAGCGCTGATTTTCTGCCAGAACCGTCTGTGACACACGGAACGATACACAAATATACTATATAAACTACTTAATAAAAAGATAAATTAATAAAAAGATAATGAATTAACAAACAATTTAGATTTATTATTGCGTAGCATAATATGTAAATAAATAAATACAATAAAGAAAAAGTAAACTGCGAAAACATAACCCTGTAAAACAACAGGTTGGCATATCAAGTGCTGGTTTTATAGGTAGGATTCGAATCTGATCGAAGATCCTTCTCAATTTTGGCTGAAAAAAAATTTCTATTAAAGGTTTGGCCATAGGGTTTGGCTCATCTATGAATCTTAAATACTGGCCAGCAAGTTACACTAAAAAAAAACATTTTGTCAGCGTGACGTGCGTGTTCAGCGAAACCTTGATTTTTCCCTATTTTCCTTCGGAGTTTTTCCTCGTTCTTAAGTTATTTTTAATATAAAATAATTAAACAAAAATGTCAGTCTTTGACGGCGAAATAGAATATCAATCTATGTACATGGTCGATTACGTGAAGAAGGACAAACCGTAAGTCACAAACTACGCCGATTAGACTTATTCTAATCAATGATTTTACTATAGGTAGGTATTTTTTTTTTTACTAGCCTATAATAGCGTCCCACTGCTGGGCAAAGGCCTCCCCTCTGGTTCTCCATTGTTCCCTGTTTCGAGCCAAATCTGGCCAATCGTTTAATTCCGCGTGCAGGTCGTCTCGCCATCTGCGCCTGGGCCTGCCTTGCCGTAGGAGGTATATGAGTATGTTAAAAAAAAACAAATTGTACGTACAGTCAAGGATTTTAATAGGCTACTTTCCTTACTAGTCAGTCTTTTAGATTATCAAAAAATATTGGACACGTATTTTTTATTTTGTCAATTAAATAAAAAATTACGAAGATATGGCGCGTTGAAGTTTCGCGTGACGTCACTTGTTCCTACACTTTGTATGAGCGTTTTAGGAACAAGTGACGTCACGCCTCGTCACGCGGAACTTCAACGCGCCATATCTTCGTAGTTTTTTGTTTAATTGTCAAAAGAAAAATTACGTGTCTAATATTTTTTGATAATGTAAAATACGGACTAATAAGATTTTTTTTTTTTTACCTAGGAAACATCCCTATGTAATGCAAATCAGCATATACGAGTATAAGCGGCTTCACCCATTAGCATTACACGGCTAAAATAAGAACAGTGGCAAGTGGCCTAACAATTAAACCTCCACCTTTAGTGACCCGACGAGTGCTGAGTGGACTCCTTTTTCGCATTTGTAGCTTATTTTATTCTATTTTCAATTATTGTTTTTATTTTTCTTCTTAGCATGTAGGTACCTACATGTTACTTATGCGAAATAAAGATTTCTTATTCTTATTCTTATTCTTATAAAATCCTTGACTGTACAATAAAGGCTTCATGAAAACAAAATCACGATCGTGTCCTTAGTTACACATGTGCCACATGACTCATAACTGCCTCATGCTCTATGCCCACAGGAGAACGCAAACAAAAAAATGTATGATTCTTGTAATTTATGAATCCTCAGTAAAAGTCCTCGTCGCAAAGCCGTGGATGACAACTGCATGATCGTGGGGCTGAGCCGAGATTCCCTGAAGGCCAAGGATGCGCCTCGCAAGAGCCCGGATGTACTCTGCCCTGTCGATTTCGAGTACTACAAGAAGGCTGTGGAACGGGTAAATCTGTTTATGGTTTCGTAATCTCAGAGCGGTTTCGCACTACGTCCGATCCGAATCCGTGAAAATAAGTCCCGGAACAATTTGTATGGAGGTTTACTGAATCCGATTTCCTCATCCGATTTTACCATAGAAATTGTTCCAAAACTTATTTTCACGGATTTGGATCGGGTTTGGATCGGATTCGGATCGGACGTAGTGCGAAACCGCTCTAAGGGTGACTAATGGAACCCGCTGTTCGTTTATCGCAGGGTTGTAGGTACCTCAAGGATCGTAATAGACAGATAGCTGAAGTTAATACATAAGTAGCTAACGGACACGGCAGACGTTGTCCTGCCCGCAGCACCTACGGGTACAATTGTTTTTTCAAACCATCCAGGAATCTATTGAAAATAAACACACAATTTTTCATTCGAATCGGTCCAGCCATTTAGGAGCCTAGGTTAGGTGACAAACACACTGAAGAATTATTTCTATTAAGATACTTATGTATTTGCCGCTACGACGGCATTAGACCATTGATGATTTATTTTATGGTAAGTATACTTAGTCGACCAAAAAATTCCTCTGTGTACCACCCCAAGGGTCGATCTTATTTGTACCTACATCTAAAAACAGCAAAGGCTTGTTGATTTTATTTTAATGTTGAACTGTCATTAAAGCTCCAAACGAACAGACAGCGGAAGCTTGTAATATTCTAACTTATATGAGTGGCTCTGCGGTACCGTACCGCGAACTCGTTCATACAAGTTAGAATATTACAACCGTCACCGCCACCGCCACGCCTCCGCTGCCTGTGCGTTTGGAGCCTTAAAGTGGTCTTGGTCGACTAAACAACCTTTTGACCGCCACGCATCGTTTTTGTTTGGAACAAAATTGATTCTTATGCGGATGCGGGTAGGTTTAATTTTGTATTACCGTACTGTCGTCTATAGCTGACGCTGGCGGTCAAAAGGTTAAAAATACGGAGCAATCAATGATGCTTTTCTCGACGCCAGTTCAAAGAGGACGAGCCGAAGCTGACGGAGATGTACATGTCGAAAGACATCGACTCCACGCCCATCGACCACGACATCCAGGACCTCAAACGCACAGAGTATCTCACCAAGTACTGTTCCAGAGGTAATTTCTTGTAATCATTTTGTAGCAACCACGAGCTCATTCCCGGTCTTCCTTCTCTACAGGCTGATTTGGGAGATGTGAGTAGGACCAACATTTTAACTATAGGCTACTATTTTGTGCCATTTTAGAGTTCATTTTGTTAATATTGAAAACAAAAATATTCACCTTTTGACCGCTAAAAAACAAACGAAGTGACGTGCTCTGTACGCCACGGAACAAACCGTCTATAGCTAGACCGTTTAAATAGGGATATTCGATATATATCGATGCATCGAAATCACTCGATGTTTGCAATGCGATACATCGAATCGATCCGATGTTTTGAAAAGCTTTCGATGTATTCGATGTATCGATGTATTTTCATAAAACATCGAATCGAGGATAACCAATTAATTTCATAAAAAAACTCGGTTGGATGTCTAAACCACTATCAAAAAATTTAAATAAAAACATTTGAATCAGCGATGATTTGCATGAAAAGTTGTATTTTCTTAGTATACAAATTTCTTGAACATTCAGCTTCCTTGAACACACACAATAGATGTGCAGACATGGACAATGCTGGTGTAGGAGTAGTAGGTATCTAATTATAAATTTGATGTTTGCATGGAGTGTCAGAGGGCCGACTATAGCATTGTGATGTGATGTTACAAAAAGTACTCGATGTTCAGAAAACATCGATGTTTCTAACCGATACATCGGAAGACATCGATGCTCAGTTCCGATATATCGCATCGAAAAAAACATCGATGTTTTTTCGAAGTGGACACCCCTACGTTTAAATGAGTCCTCGCCCTCGCCTGGTAGGGACACGAGGTGCGCTCCCCGCCCGCACCTCTCCCGGCGCCCTTTGTCGTCCTCCCCCCAGCCCCTATACCGCGCGAGCGAGGACTCATTGAAACGGTCTAGCTATAGTTGATGATAGAGATTTATATCCATTGTAGAAGGATTTATTTCGAGTTAAATGCTGATCATGTATTGATGACGTTGGCGTGTGAGCCTTTTAACTGGCTGTCATGACTAGACTGTGGCGGTCAGGATGTTGATCAGAGAAAAAAAATACTACGCACGTTTATAACGATACTGACACTATACTAAATTATTTTCTTTTCAAAAATAAACCTGCTTTTCTTTTAATACGAAGTTAATTTTTGAAATGAGAAAATTTCGTATAGTGTCAGTATCGTTATAAATGTACGACTATATATGTCAAAGATTTTGACTTTGACTTTGAAAGAGTGGCCGTATAGTCCTCCACTCAAAATCCTAACCGTTCCGCAGAGCTCCCCTTCATGTCAGTAAACCTGGCGCGTCGTGCGCGCGCGCTGCAGACGCTGCGTCTCCCAGACGACGTGTACATCCCCGACACGAGCCAGAAAAGCTCCTACCGACACCCCAGCCAGGAAAAGTACAAGGACCCGCCAAGCGCTCTGTCCATGAGACCAAAGTTTGATGATTCTTTGCAACGTAAGTTTGTAGCTTGAGCAACCTCCTAAAGTTGTATGACTATTTAATGGGCCAAAAGAGTTCAAAAAGGCACCCCAGTCAAGACAAATATAAGGATCCGCCGACGCGCTGTCCATAACACCGAAGTTTGAGAACTCTGCAGCGTGAGTACGGTCGACCAAGAAAGTGGTCTACCAGTTTTGACAAAAGTTTCTGTGACATCTAAATATCCCTAAGTCACTGTCATCATGTTATTGCAAGGGAAAATCGACCTCGTTGTATCATGACGTGCAAATGAACTTCGACCGTAGAGGGGTAGACCATATTTTTGGCCGACTGTACCTATTTGTAGATTGAGCGACCGCCTAAAGCTGTTGATGGCTGATCGAGGCAGAAAAGATTCTACCAGCAACCAAGCCAAGACAAGTACAAGGATCCGCTGAGCGAGCTGTCTGTGAGGCCGAAGTTTGAGTCGTGCATCGTGAGTGAGTAAAGAACGACAACTCTTAAAGTTGTTGTCGTTTGATTTGCCTGGCGCTGAACTTTTCTGAACCGGGTGGGGTAGGGATTGGAGTAGGGGAGATTCCACATGGGTGCCGTTAAAAAGGGGTCTATCTTTATTTAAAAAGGCGGCATTGCACCAGTGACTTACGGAGTCGTGAGTATCCATCAGCTATGGAGACTGCTCACATTCAGGGCACCCGAGTAGGTACTCGTCTGTCAACTAATTTGTTATTTTATTAACTGTTATAAAAAAATCTTTATCTTCAAATGTGTAGCTATTGATTTTGATGCTGTCTGAAAATGTCGAGTGGTTCATCCACTCGTATTTTGCGTTGCTTAACAGTTTTGTTATGTGCTGAACAGTCATTTAACGAGTATCTAAGTACACACGTATAGCGATTCATACAAAGAATATTGTGCTACATGTAGAGACGCGAAATTGTCAAAATTTCACTTTATATAACCCCAAATTGGTGCACAAATATCTCCGACTCTATCAAAGGCTTTAACTTTTCTCCAGGGGAGCTACGCCGAATCCTGCGCATCCATACTGGCGACTCGGCATACATGGCTACCCACAGCCTGCTGGGCAAAGTGATCCTAGACAACAACCCGTTCGGGCCGCCGCGCGAGGAGCCCCGCTACGGACGCTGGCGCACCCCCTATTATTACACTTATTACATGAACATTTAGTTGGTTTGATGATAATATTGATAATAAATGTTTGCTCTGGATATGTATTTTTATTTCTAAGAGCCATATCCTTGCCATATCAGTGATATATGATACCACACAAGCAATAGGGATGTTGACACCATTAAAAAGAATTTGAAGACACGACTCCAGTAAAAAAACGCTTTATTTCAGCCCTGAATGTCAGATTAATTTTCGATTAAATGCAAAATTAGATTTTTTGTTGCTTTAAAACAAATAAATAGTTAGTTGATTGAGTACGCGAACAATGACGTCATATGTCGCTATTGTCATTCAAACTATGGGAGATTGGGAGATTATGTTTTGACAGCTCATAAAAAGAACGTCAGTTGATTGGTGGTGTCAACATCCCTATTTGCGAACGTGTGAAAGCGAGACGAGCGCGCAGCGTGTTTGTCGCGCCTATAGGGCTGGGACGCCATGCTGTACGTACAAAGACAGAAGTGGGTAGAATACGTAGATGTTAGCTGACGTACCTCACGTACCTGACTGTACAACATGGCGTCCCAGCCCTAAGTATAAACTCGTCACCAGGTTGTCACACCTGCGGCAGGGCTCCTATTTCTAGCGTGTTTGCCCTTCGGGCATCTATAGATACCTAAAAAACCTAACCTACCTACTTTTGCGGAATACGAAATTCCAAATTTCCGACGAAAGCGAAAGTATAAGTTTCTATAGTGGTGTGACAACCAGGTGTGACCACGAGTGTGACCCTCGAAATCGTTACGCATTCGCGACGAAATCGTTGCGCGCCCGCGGCGAACTCGCTGCCCACTCGCCTATATAGGTATACCTGCAAAGGTGGACCGAAGTGTGTGTGGAAACCGACCTGACCTGTGACAAGGTTCTAAAACATTGTAATTTTTTCTGAAACGACATTTAAACCAATACTAAGCTGACTATGAAGCTTGAGGTCCCGGGTTCGATTCCCGTGTCGGGGCAGATATTTGTATGAAAAATATGAATGTTTGTTCTCGGGTCTTGGGTGTTTAATATGTATTTAAGTATGTATCTATCTATATAAGTATGTTTATCCGTTGCCTAGTACCCATAACACAAGCTTTACCTAGCTTACTTTGGGACTAGGCCAATTGGTGTGAATTGTCCAGTGATATTTATTTATTTATTTATTATTTTATTTATTTTTACTAAGCAGATTTCTTTGTTAGAAATTAACCAAAAAGTTTACAAATCATGTTAAAATGAGCGATTTCACCAAAAAGATTTTTTTACTAATTGATGACAAAGACATGACATGAGTGTCAAAAACTCAACAGTTATCAATATCAAACACAAAAAACAATGACCATGTAAAATTATTTTTTTTGTAAAAAAATATATTAAAAATTACAAAAATACTTAATCAGAATCTATCGTAAAATTTTGGGTAAGAGCCGTATACAAACTAATTAAGAATGGATCATTATCTGACGACGTATAGGAAGGACTACCTATGGCCCAACTTGCCAGGGTCAGGAGGAGGCGGAGGCCATGGCGGGACGATTGCTGAGTAAGTACACATAATAGCTACTTACATTTCGTAGCGTATTTTCGCTAAGCAGAAAGTAGTCCAGCCTATATGTTATTCCAGGCGTGTAGCTACAAAATTCATACAAACTGTTTTAGCGTGAAGGGGTAACAAACACACACACACGCACGCACACATATACATACTCAAAAACTTTCGCATTTATTTATTGATATAAACGATTACATGCCATTACTTGACTAACAATTATTATGTTTTACATAATAAACAAATTAAGTACCTATACGAGAAAATATATAAATAAAACAAACAAAAAAACACGACTATTTAGGGATTTTTGAAGGACGTCTTCGTCGCTTCCCTAAAACGATGGAACACCACACCCTCCGGCCAGATGACGGAGCGCAGGAACTAGGAGTCTAAATAAGCTGAAATTATTAGCCCTTTGAGACTCGAGTGGATGAACAGCTCAGTTCCTTGTAACCGACCCCGTGCCGCCTCGCGGACGTACTCGAAGATCTCCTTCGTCGTCTGCTTGTCCAACCGAGGACAGGTAGATAGGTGTAGGTGGTATATTAGTAGGAATACTTTTGGCACTTAAATCTTCTCTAGGTATCTTATCTTGTATGTAGATAGAGTTAAGTATAATTGATGAACGCCTAACGCCTGATTCAATAAATTAAGTATAATTGATCAAGCAAAAGGTGATTTACCATTTTTTATGACAATTCCTACATAAGAATAAAAACATAAGGCTGATTGTCACATTGACTTGTATGTTTTAAGCTATACAGCTGACATTGAGCCTTAGAGTGGTAATGGAGTTTCCTGGTTGACTATGCTAATAGATATTCCGTTATCCAGTGTTCCGAAGCTGTCCGGCGAAGAGCTTGCGTTCTACCAGGCGTGCATGCAGCACAGTCGGCCCCCGGACTGCCGCTGCCCGCAGTACTCCGGAGGGCAACAGCCGCAGCTGCCGCCTGGTAAAGAAGGCGGGTGGAGCAGAAATGAGGTGACCGTTTGGTTATGACATCCTTATTATTATCATCATGACCCTGTGTTAGTTCACTGCTGGTTATGCCTGGACCTTTCTCACGGCTCGCCACAGAGATCGATCTTCAGCTCTCCTGAATTCCTGCCGAAATCTTTACCAGGGTGGGGCCGTGAAGCATTTCAACCGCCTTGTCCCGTGCGTTATCAAAATCGCCTAATAGTACAGGTCGATTCACAAGAGTTGGCACGAATGGATCGAATGAGGGAATGAAAGTATCTATGAGTTACCTATTTGAATACACTATACTTTGACAAGCTCGTGCGCGGCGCTCGGCGGAACCCTGTCACAGGGAGCCTCTGCTGTCCTTAACAAGATTGTTTTTAATAAGTGCGGCAAATACTGACTGCGACAGGGTTCCGCGGAGGGTCGCGCACGAGCTTGTCGGACTATACACACAAATATGAAAATGTCATGCGTCAGACATTTGCCTACAAAAATGTCAAAGTGACATTGCTTTCGTTCATTCCATTCGTGCCAACTCTTGTGAATCGACCTGTACGTCCGTTAACTAAAAATCCTATAGCTATACCGTTTAAATGACTCCTCGCCCGCGCGGTGCAGGGGCTGGGGGGTATGATGACAAAGGGGGCCGGGAGAGGTGCGGGCGGCAGGCACACGAGGCATCGCCGCCCGCACCTCTCTCAGCCCCTTTGTCGTCATACCTCCCAGCCCCTGTACCGCGCGGGCGAGGAGTCATTCAAACGGTCTAGCTATTAGTGACCACCACCACAAGTGGTGTGTGGTCGCAGAATTGCAATTGTTTTTAGTTCTTCAACATTATTCTTAGATGTTTGTAACACACGGGATAGTGGTTGAAACGATTCGCGACCTCACTAACTAATATCATCGCCCTACCAGCTACAGGGCTCCTCAAGATCTCGCCACATCTATTGATGCGGAATCGGCTCAAGCCGATCAAAAAAGATTTATTTCCAAGGCAAAAGAGGAAAAAACATGTTCATCGGCTCGGATCCATGGAGCTGAGTCGGCGGACATCTTTGTCGCGCTTATTGCGTAGACAAAGCTTTTTTTTAGTTTAAGCCAATTCCGCATCGATGGACGTGGGGCAACCCTAACACTACGTGCGCCGCCATGGCCGTATGACGACCTGGTTGATTGGATTGGTTTTTTTTTTAACAGTTACACATAAACACATTTTTTCGCCAAACTGCATGACAGTTTGTTGGCGAAATGAAACACTCAAAACACTTCCATATACACGGTGAATTTTAATTGGTATCCAGGAACCATTTTTTTTTACTAATTAATGCAGGCAATTGCGATTACATGATAGTTACTTGAAATAAACATTATTTATTTCTTCCAAATTCTTAATTTAGAATTTAACTTTTAATGCAAATGTAAAAGAAAAGAATTCTTAACATCATGTTTGTTTTACGAACTTCTAACTGAAACGTATAATTGCCATCGATTACTGAGTAAGAAAAAATGGTTCCTGTGTACCAATTAAAAATCACCGTGTATAAATACTGTGTAAAAATTACATAACTGAACTATTAGAAAAGTATCTTAACTTACATTAACGGGAAAAACGTTAAAAACGGCTCATGTTGCACTCAGAAACATTTAAATCGACATTTACCTACTCCTTGGTAAATGTTGCAGAAGGGCAAGCAATTTATGTAGTTGTCAATATGTACAATTAACTTGGCATTTAATTGCTCTATATGAAGAAACTTGGCGATTCTAACAGAACTTAGTAGAGCGAAGTACCAGTGCACCTCTGAATTTTTCGGAATTCATGTGAGCAAAGTAGCTCTACAAAATACTCCATTTTGTCTGATGACGGTTGCTTGCATCGTTTTTGGAAGATTGCACATTTACATCGTTTTCATGTTTCAAGTTCAAGATCTCTTTCAGATAATGGGCCCTCTGCTGGACCCTAAGCTGTATCCCGTCAAAGTAGGCGCCAGTCCGGAAACCGACACGTCACGCTATGACCAGCCCAACGCCTTCCTCGATAAGGTAAACTATAAACATGTTATCCTTAAATCGAAAAATGTTTCAATATGGATCATACACATTTATTCGTTCGTGTCTCTCCTGTGGACATGGCAAAAGTTAACCAATATTTATAGCCAAGTCTACATCGGCGTATGGGAAGCCTCGCCAACTTTCGCCCCGATAAATAAAACTTAAGTTTGTTAAGTGTGTAAGTCGTTGACTTTATGTCCACAGGAGAGATGACTTTAGTTTCTCACGCTGTGTGTAATCCATATATCAAGTTTGAGTGGTACATAGGATTGTTTAACCGTGCAGCCTCTGTTGTAAAATTGTACTTTTTGTAAAATATTAAGTAAGTATAGTTATTCCAGTGCTCGTAGCAAAGATTTCTGTTATGCGTACCTTGCGATGAGCATGGATTACGTTAGTAGTAGTCTTATCTAGTCTCTGTGAATGCTTCTGTACTTCAAAAGCCTTAAACAATTTTATTTTTCTAACTTTTTTGTGTTTTCTTCTTTAGAAGAGTTCAGCCCTTGATTGTTTAAAACTGTCGCTTCCTCACTAGGAAGTATCAACAATAATCAACATACCTACTTCTATAATTATTCTGTTTCTAGTTACAATCAAAATATCCGATGCTATACAGCATCCTACAGAACGAAGCTTCCCCGGAACTGAAACAGCGCATCGATCGAGATCGAAACAAGACCACCTACCAGGTGGACTTCTGCGAATCCGGTAAATTCCTCCTCATTGTTCTTTCGTTAACTTAATTATCCTAATTAGTTTAGATTAAGACAAATGTAACCTTTCAGAAGGGCAATTATAACGTTGCATTTTTTCGCACCTTTAACTTAAATTTAGCGGCACCATGGCAAGTTTAGTAATTCATGTTTTTTTACGTCGTTATTGGACCATTCCCGTAAAGCCGTTGGGCAAGCCATTTGAGGCTTGTTGTTCGTCCTCTTTCCTTAAATCATTTTACGAGCCAGTAGCCAGTTCATTATTAACCTTTCTTGACACTACACTTTTGAAATCGATCAACATTTTGCGTCTTCCACGATTAAAAAGCTGCAAGCTGAAACATGAGATTATTCTTAGAATACTGTAGACGCTATGACATGCAACTGCAATGATGCATTCTTGTTTACCCTTTTAAAATAAGCTTAAAGAATTTATTTGTCTTTAAATTGGCCCCTATACGGATATACTAATGTTTCTTGACCACAGGTCCTGGCGCCAAGTTCGAAGGTCTCCAACGGGCAGCAGACGACAGCGGCACCGGGCCGTGCGCGCAGCCAATGCGGCTCCCCGGAGACCCTTGCCGGGTGGCGCCCAAACAGCGCATGTCCACGCCCAAAACTATATCCAAACAGGGTACTGGAGGAGCCAGCGATCCTCGTGCCAAATGCGGTAAGTAAAAGAAACTTGCCCCTGTAGCAAGCAACCTGAGCTGCACCTTAGTCATCGAAGACCAACGAACTACTACGATGCAAGAGTCTACCTAGCACATTGATTGTCTGCCACACATTGCTACGCGGTACGCTCGTAACCAGTAGCAGCGTTTTCCGCTTTGTAGTGAAACTACCTACGAACACAAAACACACTTTGGTGGGTTTTTGGCACTGAATGTGCTGGGCAGATTTTGTCGATATTCTTACAAACGAGTGCTTTGGAATGGGCAGAAGGTGGGGTTTGGCTCCTCAAGTTCCGCTACTGAAGCAAATATTCCAAAGACCAAAGAAGCTGTAGCATTCTGCGTTTTAAAACTCCCTTTCTTTTTTCAGAGACGTCGTCAGCAGTACCCCCGCTCGGCAAGACCGAGTACCAAGATGGCGTCTCCAAGCTTGGAGCCATCATCATGCGGGACAAACTGCACAGGAAATAACTGTCGAACTGTCTGTCTATACAAACAATCATGGAGTACATTGTGGTCATTGGACTCGGTTGTTTTATTTGTTATACTATAAGTTTTGCTCTGTCACCCTATTTTACAAGATTTTATTTAATTTCACCTGTGCCGGTGTCTGTCGGTGGGTAATCGTATCTTGCAAGTTAGATTCAGAATTTTAAATTTTAACCACGTCTAGTGGTCGGATTGGCTTGAAATTTAATGTACATGTTGATTGGTTGTCAATGAAAGTACAGTCAACAAAAAATTCCATAAACAAAAATATTGACCGTTGTTTCATTTGCACGTTTGACTAGCACCATACATACGATACATGCTATATACCAATATACCGTAATGATGCTAGCCAATGGAGCAAATTAAACTACGACAAAACTTCCTTGCCATCGAGTTCCATAGACCACACTCAAGTAATAAACTAAATAAATAAATAAATAAATATCACGGGACAATTCACACCAATTGACCTAGGCCCAAAGTAAGCTAAGCATAGCTTGTGTTATGGGTACAAGGCAACGGATAAACATACTTATATAGATAGATATATAGGTACTTAAATACATATTAAACACCCAAGACCCGAGAACAAATATTCGTATTATTCATACAAATATCTGCCCCGACGCGGGAATCGAACCCGGGACCTCAAGCTTCGTAGTCAGGTTCTCTACCTACTTGGCCATCTGGTCGTCAAAACATCTGATTGCAAAGTATGTCAATAGTTTTCGAATCAGACCTGTCCAGGTGCTCAAAATATCTAAACAGCCATTTTCGCCACGACAATACGATCGTGTATGTTTATGAGCACTTGAGGCCGTATTGTCTCGCGCGCGGGCGGTCGCGATCACTTA
This sequence comes from Archips crataeganus, assembly GCA_947859365.1. Classification (NCBI taxonomy): domain Eukaryota; kingdom Metazoa; phylum Arthropoda; class Insecta; order Lepidoptera; family Tortricidae; genus Archips; species Archips crataeganus. Next base: position 17,168,422 of record OX402064.1, read on the forward strand.
TCTCTGTCTCTGTCTACCTTTATCCAATACCGTGTGCCAGAATGAAATGGTGAAAGCGTTTGTAATTCTAGACAAGGCTTCTGGACAGCTCCGATGTTATAACGGCGAAATTTTCCCGAAAAATTCGGAAGTGAATACCCAGGTGTATAACTGAAAACAAAACACAGCTGTACCATTATTTACTTCAAAATTAAAAGACTTTATGATAAATAGACGTTTATGTATAAAAGCACGTATATATAATTTGTCATGTGGGCGGTGAGCGGGCGCTCGAGATGAGTTCGCCTCGCTTGTAAAGCGTGCCCTCTCTCCTCTCTGGTCGGGTTTCTTCTCTCCTGTCCTCTCTTCTGGTTTCTTCTTTCCTGGTCTCATGGCGCGTGCGCGTGCGCGTGACGGTTGTTTCGTCGTGCTGGCGGAGCACGACGGCGCGCGCGTCCGATGTGTTGCGCTCTCTGTAGGGGAAGAATAATTGTTTCGTTTATTTATTGCAACCATGGTATTGCAAATTGGTGCTTGGCTGACGGTAACTGGTACTGAATCTAATCCAATATGGACGTACTTCTGCAAACCGGAACCAGTCCACATAATGATTGCTTTGAGAAAAAAAAAACGACATTGTTTGGAACAAATAAAAAAAATCACTAAAATTAGATAACCTAAAATAGAAACTAAACTAAGATGATGATGATGATGATGATGTCCTCCTATATCTCCCAGGTGGAGCTAAGGGCCGCTGATGTCCGTCTCCACGCCTCCCTATCCTGCGCCGCCTCCCTCACATGATCCCACGTGGACCCCACACGCCTCAGCTCAGCCTCCACGGATCGCCTCCAACTATGCATGGGCCGCCCCGACCTTCTTCTACCACCGGGCCGCCACTCAAAAGCAACCTGAGCGGCGTTGCCTTCCTGCCTTCTCATGGTGTGGCCAATCCATCGCCAGCGCCGCACAGCAATCTCTTTGCTTATTGGGACTTGGTGACACTTTTCCTAGAGGTCCACGTTGGATATTGTGTTAGGCCAATGGATATGGAGCATGGACCTGAGGCATTTGTTGACAGCCACCTGGAGTCTGCTGATGAGCGTTTTGGTGAAACTAAGATAATAAAGGAAAAATTACAAATAAAAAATATCTTTAAGTATACCACCCGACGGCCTAAACTAAGATAAAAAAGGAAAAATTTAAAATAAAAAATATCTTTAAAAGTTACTTTTTGGTCTTGTTCAAAATACGTTATTTACGTATTTTGAACATTCGTGTGGATTGGTTCTGATTTGCAGAACTACGTCCATATATAAATATCGCGGCACAGTGTTTGTTATCGAACTCCTCCGACACGGGTTGACCGATTTTTATGATTTGTCTATATTTGGTAGGTCTGAGATGAGAATAGGTCATAGGCTATTTTTTATATCCCTATTCTTCGAAGATGGAGTCGTGGGCAGCAGCTAGTAAACTATAAACTGACACCTTTAAACAATAATTCCAAGACGCATTATCTTCTATATAGTACTTATATGTTCAAAACAAAGTTGTGTTAAGCCCAGTTTAGATTAGCAAGAAAAACTGTGCAAGTTGCATTACATTGCGGCGCTCCGTTAACTTCGTAAAACTCGTTCGCTTTGCGGCTTTACAATGTAATTCAACTTGCACGATTTTTCACGAGTCGCACTTGATTGTGAGTTGTGATTACAGTACGCTTAGTATAAGTTTTACTTCACTAAAATACTTCTCGATCGCGTTTACATAAAAAAATCAATTACTAGGGAAACATGGACAGCGCCTCCGCGGCCGCGCATCCATGTTTCCATAGAATTGAAATTTTTACGTAAACGCGATCGAGAAGTATTTTGGTGAAGTAAAACTTATACTAAGCGTACAGATCTACGTACCTCCCGAGCGAGATAAGCCGGTCGATGTCAACAGGGCGCCGTAACTCGCCAGCGGCGGTGAGCGTCACGCGCAGCGGCGCGGGCGCCGGCGGCGGCGACGCGGGCGGCGACGCCGACGACGCGCTCGCCGTGGACGAGCCTACGGCCGAGTCGCGCTTGGCTGGAAACACAATCAATTAAATTCATTTATTTAAATAGTTTTAGTACATAGTAATAATTATTAGTAGGCACAATGCTACGTTAACCTCTGACTCGTGACGTGAAAAACCTATAATTATAAGTAAGGACGAGTAAATCAAGTGGACTATGATATTTATATTAGTCATCATCATATCAGCCAAGAGACGTCCAATGCTGTACTAAGGCTTCCCCCAAAGACTTCCACGGTGATCGAGCCTGCGCTGCCCACATCCAAGTGGTTCCTGCGAACCACTGTTCGGCTCTAGAACCTTACATAACATCTGCCTAGAAAAATATTTCTCTATTGTAGCTTACTACAATCCGCGTCGCCGTGGCCGTCGATTCTACGAGCAATAGGGCACCCACTGCCACTTAACTCTAGCAACTCTTCGAGATATATCAGTAACTTTTGCGTATGAATTGTCTTGTGTATAAAAATGTCCACTTGAATAATTTGGTCTCAGTATAATTTTGACTTAGATTATTTATACACATAAATATAAAAATAAAATAAATAATAACCCGAACATTTTGAAGTATTGGCTTTCTAATATTCAGACAAATTTATTTATTAAGAGTAGAAGACATTTGTATACATTGCCATATTTCCCTACAGTCCATAAACCTATGAATTATATCAGTTATGGAATTAAAAGTACCAGGGTCTCATGACTGACCTGAAGACTCGGAGCCGGAGGTAGAGCGGCGTCGCGGGGGCACCGAGGGGCGCGTGGGCGCGGGGGAGGGGAACGCGGCGGGGATGTGCAGCGACGCGGTTATCACGTAGCTATCGTCGTCCGAACCGCCCAGCGTCTGAAGAAGACGGAGTAAATGTCAGTACTAATAGTTGAAGGTTTAAGGTATAGGTTACAGAATTTATCTATCTATCTTGAAGGTGAGGTGTTATCAGAGACCGCAAAAGTACTTTGTGCCAAGTTTCTTGTGCCGCATTCTTCTTAGCAATCATGGTCTTTCCGAAAGCGCTGCAAGACTCGAAAAAATACACGCAAAAGATTCCTAAACAATAAACTTTTGATTTTGATATTGATACTTTCGTGATCGAGGCAAACTCTATCCTTAATTCCTCCATCTCCATTTTACCTTAGGACATCCAGGTGGGAGTAGCTTCTTCACCCTTATGTGGTTAGTATTTTAATGGCGCGCACAAAGCGGTTTGCCTCATCTTTTGTAACACGATCTGCTAAGGAATGGAATTCTCTCCTATCGTCTGTATTTCCAGATAAATACAACCTTAGGGCTCTATTCAAGACTAAAATGAATAGCTGCTACTGAACCAGTGAGATACACCTTTGGCCTCATCTGTACGTTCCATCAGCTGAGGTAGGGTCAATCATGCATGAGTCAGTTTTAAGTAAAAAAAAACTTCATTGGTCCTGCAGAAATGTGAAATTAAGGCTCTCCAATGCAGTGGCAGGAGCATGACTTTGACAGAAACGTGCGACGCAAAGAAGTGAAGGCATTTGCCAAGCAGTGCGACAATTTAGGTGGGTTTACTAATGTTTCGCAAATTATTTTTTTCAAACTGATTCATGTGGCAAATGTTTCATTTCCCAACTGTTTATTTTTTCTGAAACTGTAAACTTTTCAGGATTGTTATAAACAAACCTAACCTAACCTACAGAATATTCGTGAAATATATCCTGAATAGTTTACAGTTTCAGAAAAAACAAACATTTAGGAAATGAAATATTCGCCAAATGAATCAGTTTGGGAAAAATAATTTGCCAAACGGAAGTACACCATTTTGTATAGATATGCGATCTGATCTGATCTGACCGCAGACCGCAGAACGCATCCAGTGTGGCAAATCCTTTATAGGCTATTAAAAGAAAGTTGAACACGCTGCTGCCACCACGTTCCTGTCACACTACACGCAGTTACACACTATTGCCAACGTCACTGACCTCATTGTAGTCACTGGCGGAGTCATTAGAGTCAGGTGCGGAGTCAGTGCGCGCGGCGGAGGCCGGCGTGCAGACTACACCGCTGCTGCCGCACTCTTCCACGCTGCTTCGTACCCTGCTGCGACATTACACCGTTATAAATATCTCGGCATAGCAGTAATTCATCATCAATTTCATCATCATCGTCATCATCATCCTCCTATATACGTCCCACTGCAGGGCATACATCTCTCAGAATGAGAGTGCTTGGGTCGTAGTTCCCACGCGAGTCCAGTGCGGATTGGGAACTTCACATATGTATACCATTAAATTTCTTCACAGGTGTGCAAATTCCGAAAACTCAGAGGTGCGAGATGCTCTCTGCTTGAGAGGCCATAACCATAAGTCAAACCACTAGGCTACTTAGGCTCATATCAGTAATACTCTAGAAGAAATGGCGGCTGTATATAATGGTTCATTTGTTCATTATTAATTCCCTGTCAAACCTACTCTAGCGGGACACTACAGTATAAAAACCGCAGTAACTACTCTGAAAGTGGAACATGGATCTCTGAAGCACTCTCTGCCTGTTTAACGCATTTACTGCCGGGAAGGCATGTTTTTACTGTGGTAGACTTACCTGGTCATAATGGTCATGGCTGAGGACATGGATCCTGATGAGGTATCAGAGGCGTTCTCCCGCGTCCGCCGACTCCGCGAGTATGTCTTCTCGCTGTAACATTTAAAATATTTTAAGCAACTTAAGGAATTTTCTGCTCCAAAGCAGTGACATTATTGAGCAAGTATATCAGCGTATGTAAAAAAAACATAGATGAAGTCAAGGGAAGTTGACGGTGAAGACGATGGAAGACAATAAAGTGAAGATGAAATTATTGATGATATCAAAGAAGAGGTTACAGGGGGGAACGAATTTGAAGATACAAATGAAGATTCATGTTCATCTTCATTTGAATGATGAACAGTAAACATTTTTGCTGTCAATATATCAATTCCAGGTTCCATGATACACGCTCAGTCTAGTTTGGGATTCACTGTATAATGAATGCATAATCTCCTGGTGCTATAATAAGCATTTCAAACATTAGATAGGGATTAGAACTTTGATGACGAGTTTGGAAATATAAGATGAAGATAGAATAGAGGATGAGACAAGGATGAGGATGGTAATAAGGATTAGGGTTTAGATAGGTTCGAAGTCAAATATGTAGATGAAGATGACCACAAAGATGAATATGAGAATGTTTATGCTGATAACGACGAGGAAGAAAATGAATATGAAATGGATGCCCTTTATTACCTGGGCGTGGACATATTGGGTCCGCCGGTAGCGGCTGCGCCGTGCAGGAACTGCTCGCGCGACCACACTCGCCGCGCCGCACTCTCTGCCAGCGATTCTTTGGCTTCCGCAGCACATCTGAAAAGGGATATACATAACAACACAATAATCCTCGCTGACATTTCTTGTGTAACAGAGTGGTCAAGACACGGAATAAACTACCAGAACATGTAGTCTCAGCACTGAATGTTAATCAGTTTAAAAACCGATTAGACCAACACATTAATTGGCAGTACAAAGAATACTTGACTAAGGAACAGCTGGATACAGGCACCTATCAGTTGCCCTCAACTGCCTGCCTGATAATATAAATAATAATAATAACGTTAAGAGATTGTGACACGCTTTTATAACTCGTTAAGGAGCACAGCACTAAGTGTTTAAGACGAAAGCTTCATTTATCATCAAATCGACAAATATTGTAAGATGCCAGTACAGTCAAGATCGCGGGTACCGGTAAACTGGGGTTACTTTAGGAAATTTTGGGGCTACTTTGATAGATTTAAAATGGTTATAAAAACGAAAATATTCATAGCTCGATTAAGCAAATGACGTAAAAAGTTAGGTAATTTATCAAGGTTGTTATTTCACTGCCACATATGGTCTAAAAAAATAAGGACACGGCGTAGAAACTTTTTTCCAAAGTAGCCGCCCTCCCCGTATTTAAAAATAACCCCGTTTTACGGTACTTCGAATAGTTCAGTCTACTCGTGACCAGGGCCACTGTAAATAGCTGAAAGGTCGGCGAAATTTGAGAAATATATCGTTGCGGTTAAGTTGTCGTAGCCTAGTGGTTAAACCCATGACCTCTCAAGCAGAGGGTTGTGAGTTTGAACCCCAGCTCGCACCTATGAGTTTTTCGAAAATGTGCGAAATTAAATATGAATTTTACCATGAGGTTTAGAGTGCCTTTCCACTAGAGATATGCTATGCTAAGTTGCATAGTTGTAGCTGTAGCACAGCACTGGTGGAAACGGGATTAACTAAGCTATGTCTTTTATATGGAAAGATGCGTGCTCTGGACTTTCTTCGTACGGCTACTTAAGTAGCTAAGCATTAGTGGAAACGGCCACTTTTTCGTAGAGTATAGCTGTCGCATTCTCGCAGCATAGCTACATAGCATATCTCCGGTTTAAATCACCCTTACGCTGAAGGCAATGATCATGACCTGCACACACTTGTGATGAAATTCAAGGGTATGTAACAAGTTCCCAATCCATACTATGCCCAATTGAGAACACAGTCCAAGCCCATTCTTCCAGCTCCAGTGGGACGTGAGGCTGGGATGAGTCGTGTTTAAGTCTCGGGTGTGGTTACTCACTCTGATCTCCTCAGCAGCAAGGAGTCGAGGTGCGCGGGCGCCATGTGCGCGAGGTGGATGTAAGCTTCGTGCAGCAGCTCCGCGGGCAGCGTCCACAGCTCGCCTTGCCTTTCTATCAGCTGCCGCACGACGTTGATGACATCAGCTCGCTCGGACAGTTGCTCTGCACTGGAAACGAGGAACAAGGTAAGGTTTACATCAGAGAAAGTGCAATAAATAAGAATTTTTTTCAACGTGGGTGATCGCGGAATTTTAACGTGGGGAGGTGCAGCTCCGCCGTAGTGGCCTAGTGGTTTGTCCTATTGCCTTTCAAGCATAGGGTCGTGGGTTCGAGCCATGGCTTGTACCTCTGAATTGTTCAAAATTTATGAACGAAATCAAATTGGAATTTTACCATTAGTTTTACGTTGAAGAAAAACATCGTGAGAAACATCTCCGAAAAATTAAATGGTGTTTGTGAAGTTCCCGATACGCACTGTGCCCGCGTGGGAACTACGGCCAAAGCTCTCTCATTCTGAGAGGAGCCCTGTGCCCTGCAGTGGGGCGATGATGAGTTTAAGGAAGTTGAAGAAGCGGAAATTGTTTCACGACTTACTTAGCAGCCTCGTTAGGTTTATTCTTATGCAGTATATTAGGTGCAAAGATGGTGGCTATGTTAGCCGCATCCATCTTGTTGCCTGGCTGCCTGTCGTCCTCAGCGTGGGCAGCCAACTGCGACAGGAAGGAGAGTAATGCGTTCAGCGTGTCCCGGTGCGCCGTGGGTAACAGCTGCACGATCATCCGAAGGGCCTCCCATTGCAGACGGCGGTTGCGGATTTCTGGAATTAGAAAGTCATGCGTGTAGTAGAATAGGCGTACGAAAAAGCCTTGGTAGCCTAGTGATTTAAACTCATCATTATCCCAGCCTAATACTTCCCACTGCAGGGCACAAGCCTCCTTTTAGAATGAAAGGGCTTGGGTCGTAGTTCCCACGCGGGCCCAGTTCAGATCGGGACCTTCAAACACACCATTTAATTTCTTCGCAGGTGTATCCAGGTTTCCTCAGGATGTTTTCCTTCACCGTAAAGCACATGGTAAATTACTAATGTACTTTCGCATATAAATCCCGAAAAACTCAGAGGTACGAGCCGGGATTTGAACCCACGATCCTCTGCTTGAGAGCCTATAGATCAATCCACTAGACCACCACGTCAGGTGGTTTGACCTAATGCCTCTTAAGCAGAGTAAATCACAAGTAGATTTGATTCTAGGCTCGCACTTCTGAGTTTTTCGGAATGAGAAGGCAAGACATCGTGAAAAAACCGGTATACACGTGGAAAGCAACTGAATGATGTGTGTGAAGTTCGCAATCCACACTGGGCACACGAGGAAATTACTGCCCAAGCTGTCGTAAACTGAGAGCAAGCCTTTGCTGGAAATGATGACGATGATGAGATCACGTGGAATAGGACTAGCAAGCAGAACTGGTAATGGGCTATTCGCTTTTTCACTGTACCAATAACTGCGCAGTAGAATTCTGCAATGAAGACCACGTCAAGGAAGACCTGGTACGGGACGGCTCTTGGCCAGATGATAGAACGATCATCTGTGCAGCGACTGGTAGTGAGTGGATGCGAAGAGCAAAGAGCCCAGCTCAAAGATGCCCAATCGAGTTAACCTGCATAAACCTGCGAAGAAATTCAATGGTGTGTGTGAAGTTCCCAATCCGCACTTGGCCCGCGTGGGGCGTGGGAACTACGGCCCAAGCTCTCTCATTCTGAGAGGACGCCTGTGCCCTGCAGTGGGACGTATACATAGGCTGGGATGTAATGAAGACGTTTGAAAACCATGAGCTGTACGGTGAAGGAAAACGAGGGAAAACCTCTACAACTTGCGAAGAAATTCAATGATGTATGTGAAGTTCCTGATTCGCACTAAGCCCGCGTGAGATCTACGTTCGAATCTCTCTCATTCTGTGAGGAAGGCTGAGTCCTGCAATGGGACGTATGTATTATCTATAATAATATACTATATATATACTATGTCCAATGGTCGACTATAATAGGGTGATTTTAATGGCGTGCATTAGAAAACCACGATTCCATACGCCTTACTCAATCACGTGATTTCAGGTATTGTTTTCAATAAAATGACTGCAGACAACTGATCACTGAGAGAGATCCCCATAAGCTTTCGCTCATCATCATCAGCCTATGTTCGTCCACTGCTGGACATAGACCTCTCCCATGGCACGCCAATGAGCACGATCGTCGGCCACTCTCATCCAGCTCTTGCCAGCCGCTCTGCGAAGATCATCACTCCACAGAGTCTGAGGACGACCTACGCTACGTTTGCCGATCCGTGGTCTCCACTCAAGAACCCGTCTACCCCAACGGGTTTTCGGTTCTTCGGGTTATATGGCCGGCCCATTGACACTTCAGCGTGCTAATGCGGTGGGTTATGTCGATAACTTTGGTTCTCTGTCGGATCACTTCGTTAAGAAAGAAGAAAGAAAGAAAAACATTTATTTATAACATTTATTTACTCGTTACGAATTCGATCTTTCAGAGAAACTCCGAGCATATCCCTTTCCATAGCACGTTGAGCAACTTTAAATTTGTGGTCCAGCTATTTGTATGTAAATTAATTATGGCTTACTTTGTGTACACAGGAAAGCAGGATACAGGTCCCTGCAAAGCAGCGGATCAGGCAGATCCCTCAGGAACTCCTTGAGGAGCGTGGCCACGTCGTGAGGACAAACCGCCGCGTCCAGCGCCGCCTCCTGGCCTCGCTCCCACTCTTCGCGGAGCTGAAAAAGACAAGGACAACAGTGAGATCGACGTACAAAAAAAAGAATAACAATAATTCAATTCAGTTTATCTTATTCCCTGGGTGAAAGTCTTTATCGATCGTAAAGATTGACGGGTCACCTTGATGCCATGCGTGTACTAATTACCGAGATAAAATATCAAAGGATAGTTTTAACACGGTCCCATCGGACAAAGTTCCAACTAAGAAACCTTTGTCCAAAGAGAACAGAGTCTTGATTGTTCGATAGATCAAAATTAGTCGTGCTCTCAACTGAAGGTCTTGCCAATTTAAGCTTAATAGGTACTTGATTGATTTCAGGCGTTATTTTGCGATGACCCACATTATTGAATTACAACCTTTTACTAATCAGTCCGCTACCACTGTGCTGGCTGTGGCAACGAAGTAGTAAAGAGGTTAAACTTACTTTATTTTAAGCATACCTAAGTCAATCGATCATCAACAGTTGTAAAGATTTGTGCAGCACTAGAGTTGCGTCGACTATCAAAATGTACTGTTTTCTATTTAAGTAGAATACGTAATACACCTATAACAAATCACTTTGACAGGTATGCAACAGACTGAGCCCCACTCAATCTTTCTTTATGCAGCCGTCATCCCACCTCGTAAGTTACTCATATTCATCCCTCAAACTGGGTCAGCTCTCCTGTAGGCGCGGGAAACATCTAATTCAGTCGATCACCGTTATATTCTCCCGAAGTATTGATATGGGCCCCGCAATGCCCGATCAATATAGATTCAGAGCCCGATCTGTCGTGGCAACGGACTGAGAATAGACATAGCAACTAGAACGCCAAGAATGGAACATGCATAATGAAGTATCCGCGTAACTAAGGTATACGAGAGCTGGAGGTTGATTTGTAAGTATCGTAAATTTGATGAAAGCAGTCTCGGATAGTGTCCGACCGAGCTCTCGGTTTTGGTGTTTATTTTGGCGAGTTTTGGCGTCAAATTCGACTTTCGGTTAAGTTTCAGTTTCGGCAGGTAATTTGGCAAAACAAAAGTTGAAACCAAAACTGGGTTCGTGGATTTTTTAGTATTTGGGAGCACTCAACGGCGTGTTGTCGTCATCATTTCAGCCATAGTGTGTCCACTGCTGGACATAGGCCTCCCTCATTCATACCCAATCGTTACGGTTGGAAGCGACTTGCATCCAACGTAAATCTGCGGCCTTTACCAAATAATCCAGTCATGTCGTTGCTGGAGGTCCTACGCTGCGCTTGCGCTGCTTGGGTGGTGTAGCCGTCGTTATTTCAAATTTAATAGAAACTCAAAGAAACAGCTACAAGTGAGCGTTAATTTTGGAGTGCGCGAAACAACACAGAATACGCGTAACGTAAATATTGAGTTTTTTGTTGTCAATTTCCTTCAGACGGCTCTGATTCCTGCTATCATTAGTTCAGTATCTGACCCTCACCTGTCTTACTCTCTTCTTGGAAGCCGACACTCTGAAGAGGCCGAGGGTGCGAAGACCGTGCCGCCGCAGGTGCGCCAGGCAGGCCGACACCAGCGCGGGAACCTTTGGCCCTCCGCCCCCCGCTTCCTCAAGCCCCGTCCAGCCCCATTCGCCCGAGTCGCAGGATTCACTCTGAAAAAGGTTTTAGTCCTTATCATTATCGTGATCAGAAGCAAGGTCCCTTCGCAATTGGAAGTCATAGTGTAATATTTGACATAATGATCATTTGCCATAACTGTTTTTTTCTCTTCTCCGAAACAGAATTTTTTTCTGGAAATTAGAAGTGGTTATCCTCTATAGGTTGGTTAGGTTTATATTATTACGATGCAGAACAATTAAAAAATTCACAGAAAAAAAAGTAATAGCAAATGATCATTTAAATTCACATTATAACTTTCAATAACGTAAATAAAGAAGAAGTGGTGAAACGATTGTGATTCAGAGTGCGTTAGAATAGAAAATAAGGCATCAGATTGAAAATCCAATGCAAGAGACGAGAGAAGCGTCTTCTGCCTAGGTACTATATTTTTCGTGACTGGAATAAGAGTCGTTTTCAAAAAAAGTGTACTCAATTAATTTAATAAAAACAAAACTTAATTGATTCCTTTGTGTGACGTAAGTTATTCATATAGTTTGTATGACTAATTTTCGTAACACGAAGGAAGCGATTGTGATTTTGTTTTATTAAGCCCTTTAACTACGTACAATTTTTTTGAAAACGACTCATAAAGAACCACAAGTCCAACTGGAACAATTCTAAAGACAAAGTCGCAAGAAAATCCTAGAGCGCTTATGATTCAGCCTAACGTGCTAGCCGACGGCTCAATCCTGCCTAGACCGCAGTCAGGTCATAAAAAAATTGCGAAAGATATTAATAAAACTACAGATGTCAGAGCAAATGAACACTTCAGCTGATTTGTAGGTAAACAAGATAGAAAAAACTTTATCGTCCATAAATCTGAGGCATCGAGAAGCGAGTCTCGGGTTCATGGGCGATTCAGGAACAGGCTAGCATTTCTTAACCTCGTATCTAGCCGAACCATGTACTCTAATAAGGTTACTACACTTTTGACGTAAGGTCGTATTTGGAAACTCATGCCGCGATACGAGGTATGGAGAGTTACGTGGATTTGAAACGTGGATAGTGGGGGGTTATTTCGGGATGAATAGATATCGGGATAGGCGTATGTGTGAGTCGCGTCATACGATAATTTTATCGTGGCCTTAATGAAAGCGAGCGATAGAAGGTCGGGCAGGTAACCGGAGATGCGTGACGTCAAAGTGACGTGCCGTAGGGAGTTAGTGACGGGCAGTCATTGATAGAATAAAACTATATATTTCATACTAAATACAAACTGAAATATAGATGCACAGAAAAAAGCCCAGAAAAAAAGACCAATGCTGGGAATCGAACCCAGGTCCTCAGCATTCCGTGCCGTGTGCCATACCCCTACACCACCACTGGTCTCCAGTTTTTCTCTGGTCTTTTTTTCTGGGGTTTTTTATGTGCATCTATATTTCAGTTTGTATTTAGTATGAAATAAGTATATGGTAACTAGTATTATTTTTGTTTTTATCAGTAGGTAGTATTAGGGTTCCGTACCCTAGACCCTTTTACTGAGAATCCGCTGTCCGTCCTTCCGTCCGTCTGTTACCAGACTGTATCTCATGAACTGTGATAGCTAGAGACAGTTGATATTATCACAAATTATGTATTTCGGCGTTGCCCTTATAACAACAAGTACTAAAAAACAGAATAAAATAAATATTTAAGGGGGCTCCCATACAAAAAACGTGATTTTTTTTGCTCGTTTTTGCTCGATATTGATAACGGCAACAGGTAGACGCTTGAAGTATTCACAGAATATTAAAAATAAATAATGGAATTAAAATAAAACAAATATTTTAGGGGGGCTCCCTTTCAACAAACGTGATTTTTTGCCGTTTTTAAAGATAATGGTACGGAATCCTTCGTGCGCGAGTCCGACTCGCACTTGGCTGGTTTTTTTTTGGTCGGGTTGTTGGTGGCACACTGGGCGCGTATATTCAGAAGGTGCGGGTTCGACAGTCTGCCGCACCCGAAAATCTTTTCTCAAAATAATGGGAGCCTATTGCCACGTAGTTTTTTTTTTGGTTCTGTGTGTTTCTGTATGTTTTTTTTTCTGTTGTTCATTGTATTTCTTTTTATTTTGTGTGGTTGTGGCAATAAACGAATTTTAATTTTTATTTTATTTTATTTTTCTAAATCTCATCTACCTATTAATCTCAAATATTAAAATAGTAATCTATCTAATATGATATTAAGAAAAAATATCAATGAATAACAACTTAACTATAATCTAAATAACTAACTTAACTATAAACTAAATACCTAACTTAAAACTACTAGATTAAGTCTAAAATATTTTTTAGGGTTCCGCAGTCAACTAGGAACCCTTATAGTTTCGCCATGTCTGTACGTCTGTATGTCTGTCTGTCTGTCTGTCCGTCCGCGGCTAAGCTCAGAGACTGTTAGTACGAAAAAGCTGTAATTTGGCATGAATATATATATCAATTACGCCGACCAAGTGGTTAAATAAAAAATAATTTTTTTTAGGGTACCTCCCATAGACGTAAAGTGGGGGTGATTTTTTTTTCTCGACTAACCCTATATTGTGGGGTATCGTTGGATAGGTCTTTTAAATCCATTGGGGGGTTGCTAACATGACTTTTCTATTCAGTGATCTGTTTGCGGAATATTAAACTTTAAAGTGAAAATTTTCATTAAAATCGACCGTCCCTAAAATCTAAACTGTTGGGTGAAAAAATTTTAAAAAATTCAGAATGGTAGTAAATATATTATATTTACAAGGAAAATTATAGCGGCTAAAATTGCTTGGGAATTATTTGTAGTTTAAGAGTAAATAGTAGCCTAAGGTATAAATAAAAAATACTTAAACTTGGAAAATTCCGTACACATACGAAATCCTTTGAAAAATATTACTTGATTTTTCGTAATGGCTTTCGTGTCCGACACGCTCTTGGCCGGTTTTTTCCTTTATTTTTGGGTGAAATATCTCATCTAATATTTCTTGAAAAGCTAAAAAAAATTTAATCCGTTGTTTCCCAATGACGCAGATTTGGGTCAGATTTTTATTGTTTTGTTATGTAATTTTTTAGATACTTAGGAGCGGATGGGTTTATAACTGTGGTATAATTGAACTATGGCCTCTCAAGCAGAGGATCGTGGTTTCGAGCCCGAACAGGCACCTCTCGAGTTTTTCGGAATTTATGTACCAAATCACCTTTGAAATTTACGGTGAAGGAAAACATCACACACGCCTGCGAAGAAATTTAGTGGTGTGTGTGAAGTTCCCAATCCGCTTTGAACCCGCATGGATACTACGGCCCAAGCCCTCTCATTCTGACTGAAAGGCCTGTGTCATGCTGTGGGACGTATATAGGCTGGGATGATGATGATTTGGATTCTCTAACGAATAATGGAACCTTGTTGTAGTGATTCAGTGTCATAACATTTAAAAACCGGCCAAGAGCGTGTCGGACACGCCCAAGGTAGGGTTCCGTAGCCATTACGAAAAAATCAAGTAATATTTTTCTAAGGATTTCGTATGTGTACGGAATCATCCAAGTTTAGGTATGTTTTATACCTTAGGCTACTATTTACTCTTAAACTACAAATAATTTCCAAGCAATCTTAGCCGCTATAATTTTCCTAGTAAATTTGATATATTTACTACCCTTCTGATTTTTTTCAAATTTTTCCACCCAACAGTTTAGATTGAGGGGACGGCCGATTTTAATGAAAATTTTCACTTTAAAGTTGAATATTTCGCAAACAGATCACTGAATAGAAAAATCATGTTAGCAACCCCACAATGATTTTAAAAGACCTATCCAACGATACCCCACACTATAGGGTTAGCCGAGAAAAAAAAATCACCCCCACTTTACGTCTACAGGAGGTACCCTAAAAAATTTTTTTTTACTTTTTTTTATTCAATCACTTTGTCGGCGTGACTGATATATATATTCATGCCAAATTACAGCTTTCTAGTACTAACAGTCTCTGAGCTTAGCCGCGGACAGACAGACAGACAGACAGACGGACGGACAGACATGGCGAAACTATAAGGGTTCCTAGTTGACTACGGAACCCTAAAAAGAATGCGTGGATAGGATCACGTATGCCACACCGGCTTTTATACACTCGGCGTCACGGAAATCGCACACCCACGGATTTTTGTGTCAAGCCGTTATAAACCTTATACAGTCTTAAAGGTAAAGTATTAGTGTGTGGATTCATATGAAAGGTAATTTAATCCTCCATTTAATAACAATGCAAAATCGGTAAAAAAAGAGCGAGTCGTACTGGCGAACTGAGGCTTCCGTACAAAATAGTTACTTTAACGTCAAAATACAAGTACGCTTTCATCACCCCAGCCGTTTCATACGTCCGACTGCAGGGCACAGGTCTTCTCTGGGAATGAGAGAGCTTGGGCTATAGTTTACACGCAGGCCCAGTGTGGATTGGGAACTTCACACACACCATTGAATTTCTTGGCACGTGTGAGCAGGTTTCCTCACGATGCTTTACTTTACCGTGAAGAGGGTGGGTGTACTTTCGTTTGGCAAATTACGTTTCCCAAACTGATTCATTTGGCAAATGTTTCATTTCCCAAATGTTTTTTTTTTTCTGAAACTGTAAACTATTCAGGATATATTTCAGGACTATTTTGTAGGTTAGGATAGGTTAGGGTTGTTAAATAACAATCCTGAAAATTTTACAGTTTCAGAAAAAATAAACATTTGGGAAATTAAACATTTGCCAAGTGAATCAGTTTGGGAAACGTAATTTGCGAAACATTAGTAAACCCACGGCTCTCTGCTCGAGAGGCCATAGGTCAAACCACTAGGCCACCTCGGCTTTAAGTGTTTATGCTTTAAAGACCGCATCTATACAAATATAGTGCTTTGAAGTAAAATGTACGCAGTGGTGTATGTGAAGTTCCCTATCCGCACTGGGCTCGCGTAGGAATAACAGCCCAATCCCTCTCATTCTGAGAGGAGTTCTGGAGTGGGACGTAAATAATTCGTAATGATGACTTCTAAATCTGAAACTGCACTCAGCCGTTCTCGTCTAGACTATCTCGTTTACATAAACAGACCGCAGCATGTCATTACGCGATTTATTGGCGATCGTAGGGCTGCCACCGGGCTTCGATATAATCATTGCCCCCTTTGTCGTCATACCCCCCAGCCCCTGTACCGCGAGGGCGACGGCTCAGTTAAACGGTTTAGCTATTATTATTATTATTACGCGCATGCTTCACACATAAGCGCGCTTCCGCATACATATTGTTCACGTGCGCGCGCACACACGTACATCTCTCACGGTAATAGTGCATATGCCTTATTTGATGAGTTATAGGTAAGGTAACTACTTCTCTATTCGTTTTTGTACGCGTGCTGTTATTTATTTATTTTTCTCTGTACGATTTATAGCAATTAAAAATGTATCACTACGGAAGGGTCCTGTAACACAGGGTATCCTAGCGCAGGACCCTTAGTTGTTATTTTTTTTTTGTGAAAACTTACTGAAATAAACGCTTTTTCATTTTCATTTTAATTTTTTTTCATTATTGTATGACGCGAAACGTGGATTTCATAATAAGATTCATTTAATGACATGTCTTATCTAATATATAAAATTCTCGTATCACGGTATTTGCTATCGAACTCCTTCGAAACGGCTCGACCGATTTTTATGAATTTTTTTCTCTATATTTGGTAGGCCTGAGAATAGGCCGTAGGCTATTTTTTATACTCCTATTCTTCGCAGATAGTCGCGGGGAACAGCTAGTCTGATTCTATAAAAGTGCATCTATTTGTTCGTACCTGCTTCAACTTCTTCTTCTTCTTTTTTTAAAAATATGGCTTCTGTCCCACTTTAATGTTAGGACAATTTCGCCAGTGTCGAAGTAAGCTCTCTTGGGAGCGATGTTGTACGGTGATTGTAGTTTCTGCAACTTGATAGAAAAATTCCAGAAACCACGTGAAATCAACTTGTGAAAAAAAATGTCAGACACGAGAGCAATATAGAATTTTGTGATCACTGTTAATTAAGGTTAATCGCCGCATAAAACACTATCAAAATTATACTTCAACTAGCCAAAGAAACTGAAATACCAAAATTAGATACTGTCTACATCCGCCATGTTCGAATGCTACAAATCGAATCTGCTTCAACTTCAACCCTATACAGTTTATGCAGCCCTAGTACCTGATGGCTGATTGGCAGGCCTGTCATCGTCGACGTAAGCGCCCGTCTACCGACGCGTCTGGCCGCTATCCTGGCGCTTATGTCATCCTGGTACCCGATGGTTTATGTTATTGTGGATTTCGCTATAAATCCAGTAAATACGATCGGTCAATGAACCTGCATGTGCATAATGAACATTGCATCGTTTGTTATTTACAGTCAACGGCTACTATGAAGTAAATCCTGACACATCAACTATGAAGTTTCTGAATATTGACATTGTCGACCATAACTACTCCTTGACGCCTAAACGGCTGCTGGACCGAATATTGCAATCTGGTTTATACTTTTATCCCGGAAAATTGTAATGTTCCCACGGGAAAATGATAAACGGATTCTTCACAGATTATGTCGTGGAAAACAGCTAGTAATAGTAATGGGAAAGTAACTCAGTATATCTTCCTGTTTCCGACGTACCTAGATTTTCAATTTGTCAAGATAGAACAGACTTTTTTAAATCACCATCACCATTATGGTCCACAAAACGGATAATTCGCGGTAGTTCCTTCGAAGGAACTATTGCGTTTTTTTCGCACTACTTTCGTTCCTTTACAAGAGGTGAAGGAAGAACTGCGTTTATTTTTTCTTTGTGCCTTCGGTAGAACTGAAGGTGCTTCTGCGGCAAGTAACAAAGGCGAAAAAATAAACACAGTTCTTTCTTCACTTCTTGTGAAGGAACTAGTGCGAAAAATAACGCAATAGTTAGAAATCTTAAAAAAAAAGATACTTAAATGAAATCGGTGAAATCTTTCTCATGTTATGGCATGGCGCAAGTACATGACCAAGGGAAATAGGGATTAATTTTTTTTATACAGATTTTGAACGTGATACAAAATCAGAGTGTTTCTACTTAGCTCAGTCAATGCTGGATAATCATACCTAATGCACTAACTCAATGAACTGAAACAATTACTTTGCTTACCCGCGACAAAAAGGTCTAGGTTAAAGGGAAGGTTTTAAAGGTCGCAGGTGAGCAAAGTAATTGTTGCAGTTCATAATATGGACCTCCGCAAAGTAACGCCTGATTATATATAAATTGCACTAACTCAATTCTTGAAATTAAATCACAAACTCAATGTTTCATCAACATCAGCCCGCCCTATATGCGCCCTACTGTAGGACACACGCCTCTACTCAGAATGAAAGCGCTTGGGCCGTAGTTGCCACGCGTGCCCAGTGCGAATTGAGTACTTCACAGACACACCATTGAATTCATTCGCAGCTCAAGGTGATTTTCAAAAGCAATTTCGCACTTAGAACTCTGGCTCGAATAGAAGTATACTAACCATGAAAGAGTTGGAAAGGCCAAAGGTCAAATTACTATTATACTATCACGGCTATTTTAATTTGCTTTTGAATAATAGAGCGTTTCTTCCTAACTTGATTTCTTCCTGTACTTTGTTAGCAATTTGTATGTCAGTATTCTGGTCACACACTATGGTAGGGGAGCCCAAGAGGGGATTTTTGAAGTTACTCGAGCGCGGCAGATTAAGTAATATACGGCGGGATACCTTATGCCCTCTAGAGTACCCCCATTGAATATGAGCACTTCATATGGGGGGGTTTGCCAGGGGCACCCCGTCAAAACACTTAAAAAAAAACTTTGAAATATTCGAGTGCGTCAGATTTTAATAATTTGATATTCCAGCGTGCCACTGATAATAAATGTATGACAATCTGCCACTTTGCATAGTGGGGGTGGCCATACGGAAGGGCGTGCGTCAGGTTTTCATAGGGGATATTAATTCAAAAGACTGACGATTTGGAAGTGAGATGTGCATTGTTCTGCTAATAATTAACCCACCTTATCTTAATCAGACGCGCTCGAGTATTTCAAAGGATCAATTTTTTTTACTAAATATTTTGACGGGGTGCCCTAGGCAAACCCCTCCCACATGAAGTGCTCATATTCAATGGGGGTACTCTAGAGGGTATAATGTATTCCCCCGTATATTAATCTGCCGCGCTCGAGTAACTTCAAAAATCCCCTCTTGGGCTCCCCTACTACTAGAAGTTAGCATGTTGCAAGCTGCATGGTAGACGGCTCCAGGTGCCCTCGCGTCACCAGTTACGTGTCTTGGCGGCCGACCCACAAACTATTTCTGCTCCCAAACAACTAATGCCAAACCGCGCTCACATTTATACGACCATCCAACTCAGACCCACTGCACCTCCCTACCGTAAACATAGAACACAAGCCGCAGGGATCAGCAATACTATGTGACAGTTCAATTTAAAATGGTTTCTATAGCTAGACGCAGAAAATAGATATCAAAGTTGCATAGACCGATTGAGTCGGAATCATTTAATTCATCTAAGTAAGCTATTGATAGTGTTTTTTTCTATTTTTGGATGCCCCGTGATCGACGTCACGAGCGGCCATCATTGTAAAATCGTCTGCTTCGTCATCAGTTTATTATTTGTAATGTCAGGTGTCGCGACATGTTGGCATTATTAAACCCACCTGCATAGCTGTGCCATTTATGTCTGGGAATGTTTTCCCACTCGAGAGTTTCACCTCTCATGCGGGAAGTAAATTTACGAGAATCGTTATTTCCTAGTTAGTAAAATTTCCATTCGCATTTTTTCCCAGATGCATTTTTTGTCGCTATGGTTTTTTACTGAAGCTTATTTTCACAGTCGCGATTTTTCCCAATTTGACAATTCAATTTGTCTATACACAGAAACAGTGTCGACGGAACTCCGCTCACGCGGAGCTCCTTCTTCTATGTGGTTTTGGCCCTAGGGGCCGATCCAAACTTAACATAACCTAAACCTACCTATGTTTCTGTGTCGATTAAAATTGGGAAAAAACGCGATTGTGAAAATAAGCTTCACTAAAAAACCATAGTGAGAAAAAAGTAATTGTATAATAAATAATATAATTAGGAATTGTATAATATAATTTCAAGAATCACAAACTGTGTACTCTTAAAATACAGTTAATATAAAATTCATAAAAATACACCACAGCTTAAAGCTCTTTGATCAGATCAAATATCCGAATATG
Organism: Archips crataeganus; assembly: GCA_947859365.1. Lineage (NCBI taxonomy): Eukaryota > Metazoa > Arthropoda > Insecta > Lepidoptera > Tortricidae > Archips > Archips crataeganus. Next base: position 17,188,669 of record OX402064.1, read on the forward strand.
GTCATCATGTGTGGTTCTGAGACATATTTCCCATCATTTGATGTGTAACAATATGTACATTCCTGTAAATATACACCAGAGGTATCAAACCTAAGAGCAGGACACAACAGAGTAGGTTGATACCATTTCAAACCAAAATCTGCACCATGGGATGTTAGTTCTTTCACAACCACCGTCTCAACTGACTCTCTTGGTTTACTTGGCAATAATTTGGTATCTTCTGAAACTGACTCCACTGGTTCTACATCTGTATATGGGACGACAGAGAGAGCCAGATACTATACTATAGCATTACAGTCTATAGCAAAGTCATTGTTACCATTTACTTCATTGCCTTCAGAATTATTGATACTTGTCTGTGGAAGTCCATTGTGATTATTTACTGTAGAATAATTAGAGCTTAGAATATTTTTAGATGTTGAAGGTACATCTTGTGGCGCTGGCAGCCTTTCTGTCAGCACTGAGTATGGCGTAACTGGAACCTTGATAGTTCTTCGAGCAAATATTTCATTGTCCTTATGTATTTGGTTAATTCTCTTCAGTTCTGCAAAAAAGCATCTAGGAAAACATGCGAATGGAAATTTTTCTACTAGGAAATAACAATTCTGGTAAATTGATCTAACAAACCCTCACCGGTTCAGTAACAGCCTATTCAGTCTGACCTTGAATTGAATGTGCTTTACTCACATCGTCTCCCTTCTCGAGCGTGCCGAGCGAAGCAAGCGAAGCCCGCGAACCGCCGTGCTGCTGCCGCCGTAGCGCTCTCTCTGTCTCTACGCACTGTGAGAGCGGGACGCCGAACACACTGCCGGTGGATGAATCTGCGAGATAAACATAGCATTCTTAATACAAGTAAGAGTATTATCAAGAAATCTTCTACTACTAGGCTTTCACAGAATTAGAAACCTTCATTGACTTAGTTCCAAAGTATGTAGAGCTTGTGTTATATATTAATAATAATATAATATTTAAATGCCCAGATAGATTCTTAGGTATAGCTTGTCTAATTTAAATAAATTAGACACAATAAATTAGAAAAAGGACGAAGTAAATTTTAAATTAGACAAGCTCTACTTAAATACATATTAAATATTCAAGCACTATAGCACTGAGACGGCCGCTAACGATGGGCCTCATAAGAAAGCCTGCACACGTTGTTCGCTTTGATTCTGGACACACAGCACAGGGTGCATGCCACTATAAAACAGCAATTCCAAGTTGCTAGTCTTGTAATACTTTGTTTTGGCCTTGAAAACCAGATTAATTTTCAAAAGACTGCATAATTAAATTTTTAGTTCCTTGAATCAATAAATAGTTAATCGATTGAGTTGGCATGGCAAAATAAGTGACGTCATAACTAGCTATTGTACCTAATACAAAATCTATGGGAGAATTGTGTTTTGACAGCCCATAAAAGGTACGTCAGTTGATTCATGGTGTCACCATCATCATCCCTATCAAGTATCACAGTAGACGGAGATCGTAAGGCTGCTTCTGATTTATTCTTTATTCTAAATTTATTTGATAGGATTTGCTTCATTGTCAACGTTGCAATTTTCGACCTTGGGCAAAATTATGAGTTATTTCTCTGGAATGCTTCCAAGCATTTCAAATTAGCGGGGAGACTTAAATTCGCGACATAATGCTAAACGATTTCTATTTTACTATTAATGATTTTGTGTGCGGTCGTAACTCTTTGTTTTTTTGTTTGGCAAGACAGTTTCTAAGAGTTTTTTTTTTTTTACAGTAGTTAAGGTTTGCGGAAAACTGGACGACTTTTATCCGCTACGTTGGCTAAGCAAATTCGGCGTCTCACCTTCCGCAGCTTTTGTTTTTTAATAGATAGTAAATTCACTTGCAATAATTGAATCATCAATCATTATTATCATTAAAGTATATTTCCACACTGCGATCTATTGCCTCGTAAATCATCATCATCGTCATCGTCGTCGTTGCTGTGTGTGTGTGTGTGTCCCAAAAAACGATAACCTGCGCGAGAGGTAAAGTTATACCAGTTTTGAAAAAAATAAGAAAAAATCCAAGTCACTTCATCATTTCAGCCGAAAGATCCACTGCTGAACATAGACCTCCCCCAAGGCTCGCCAAACAGATCGGTGTCGTGCCCTCCGCATCCAACGCGATCCCGCAACCTTGACCAGGTCGTCGCTCCATCTTGTTGGAGGCCTACCTACACTGTGTCTTCCGGTCCGTGGACGCCACTCGGGAACCTTTTTGCCCCATCGACCATCAGTTCTACGAGCGATGTGCCCTGCCCACTGCCACTTGAGTCTGGCAACCTTCGAGCTATGTCGGTGACTTTAGTTCTTGTGCGAATTTCATCATTTCTAATGCGATCCCGCAGAGAAACTCCGAGCATAGCCCTCTCCATTGTCCTCTGAGTGACTTTAAGCTTCCTTGTGAGACCCATCGTCAAGCCACTTACTTAATAGCATTGAACGGCATTGGTGGACACTTCGGCTACGTCCATAAGATTCAATGTGTTACAGAATTGCGAATAAAAAACCGCGCGGTGAAATATCGCTGTGCGGACAGGCCCTCAAGACTATTCGCGTGAACTATACGTAAACGGTGTGATACGAAGTTCGAATTTTGAACTTCGTAGTATAACTAGTATAAGGCCAGAGTTGTGCGCTGTGCTATATTTTGTAAACATTACAGCAAGGCGTGAGAGAGTCGACACACGCGGTAAACACCGGGCTAGTGGTGTAACGCATATTAGCATAGTGCTGGCCTAAAGCGAGACATCATAAATAGTATTCCGTATACAATATCCTCATCATCAAATCGCTCCTGTGCCATCTGCATCTAAAGCCATCCCGCAACCTTAATCAGGTCGTCAGTCCGCATACAAAGACTGATAAATCAAAAAAAAATGGAATAGGATAGAATTAGCTGGCTTGCTATAGGAGCATCTTCCTTCTTCTTCTAATTTACGAATTACGTTCATATCGGTGTTGTCAGTAAACTTTTCTCTGTTTTGATTCTGACCTCGGAGGACACGATGGCTACTATAACAGGGGCATAACGTGTATATCGACGCTATTTTGAAAAGCTCATATCTCAAATGTGGAAACTGAACTAAACATTGAAGAACAAGTAAAGCACAGGCTTGAAGTAGTTTACTTAGTAAGATTATCGATGGTTCACTGTTGGACCGCATAAAAGTTTTACGCATGCTTCATCTGGCTACTTGGCAAAATTCTTTTTTCTCAAAAATTGAAAGAAATTTTTATGAAAACAAACCTAACCTATCCTAGTTATAAGAGTCCTATAGGATAACCATTTCAAAATTCCTGAATAATTTGATTGTTACTGAAACAAAAGGAATTATGCGAAATGGTGAATTGTGCGTAAAAATATGCCACCAGATCGGATCTGATTATTTGTCGATGTTTAGATACGTGTATTTTTTTAATCACCCTTTTTTAATAAATACTTAATAAAAAACGCCCAACCCACATCACATTATATACTTATTTGAAAATAAAGTAAATGCCCACTATGCGTCAAAGATCCCTTCCGCAGCTAACAAAAAGAGCTGATAACTTTGAAACCATCGCCAAGAAACCTGCTTGCAAATAAAAAAACCGCATCCAAATCGGTTCACAGAGCTATGATGCCACAGACAGACACACACACATAGTGGTCATACTTATATCACCCCTCTTTTTGTGTCTGGGGTTAAAAAATTAGATTTTAATCTCAAAATGTAGAAATCGCAAAGTACGAGGTACAACTTATTGGATTAAATATGGATACCTATCTGATTTTTTTTTCACTTTTATAATAAGTAATGGTTACAATAGTAATTGTTCGTGATGAATAACTTGCAAACCGCTAAACTCAAAAAGTTGCTTAGGTCTTAAGTTAGACATGCCCTTTCCATGTACCCTTCATAATACGTCTTATGTTGTGACATACCTGTCTAACCGCAGCCTCAAATGCTAACCGCCCAGACAACAGGGCACTTACCTAAATATATCCACCCCTCGCGAAAGGCCGTCTATTCTGGCCCGGCTATAAGCAGCGCAGAGACTTAACAATAGATTGCAAATAGATATAGATTATAATAAAGGTGTTTGTGCGACTATTCTGCGTCATCTGTATTTGGCTTGGCTGAAACCATCGATGTTCCCAAGTATCGATATCAAAGTTGACTCGCTTGCGCGGACCTGGGTTAGCCACTTAACTCCGAATTAACTGCTAACCCAGGGTTAGCAAGTGTCAAAATGTATGGTACTGTCATTCTTAACCCAGGGTTACCGATTTAATTTTTTAACCCTGAACTATGCAATTAACTAACCCTTAGGAGATTATCTACCTTTTTTACCTTTTCTTTAGATACCAAAATTATTTGGGAGTACGGATCACTTACTTATAGTTTTGTCATGTCCGTCTGTCAGTCTGTCTGTCCATGGCTTAGCTCAGAGATACTTAATATTGGAGAGCTGTAATATGGTGTGGCAGTGCAAAATCAGTCAGACAAAGCGGAAGAAATATATGGCTATGATTTTTCTTTCTTATATTTAAAAGACAAAAATTATAATAAAAAGACAATAATAATACAACTTTTTACCATACCCAGCGCCCAAAATTATTTTTAATAACTAACTAACAGAATAACTGACGGATACCACAGGGAACCGAATAGCTAGCAGTACCTCTACCATGAGTTTACACTAGTTCACAGTGACCGTACTCGCTAGCGACGGCGTAAATGATTTGTATGGAGAATTGTACTTCCGTAAGTGACCGCTAGAGGCGCTGTACAATTCTCCATACAAATAATTTACGCCGTCGCTAGCGAGTACGGTCACGTAAACTAGTGTAAACTCATGGTAGTGGTACAGTTTCTTCGCACAACGCATTAGTATTGCTAGCATCTTTAGGTCTACGTCGCGAGCGGAACTTTCTGTTATTGTATTCTAAGTAGTTTTAGTTTAGTTATTAGTACCTTTCTTTTATTTTAAATTATAATTTTTAATTGCAATATCAGCGAGTAGTATATCCCAAACAGAGTAGGAGCCAAAACGCAGCCTTGGCGTACACCTCTGCGAACGTCAAACGGCTCAGATGTGCTGCCGTTGAAAACCACCGAACCTTTCATGCCCTCATGGAAAGATTTGATGAGACTCAGGAGTCCGCAAACTTCTCTTGTCGAGCCTGCGGTAGAGTGTGTGGCTCTCGCATTGGTTTGCATAGCCATAGAAGACGTTGTATCCCACACGGTAGGTACGCCATGAATTGTCTGTAATAGACGCAAAGGCCTATATATATATAAATTTTAATTAACAGTCAATTCATATTTCTATTGATGTTTCTAATTATTAACATTTATAATGTGCAAAAAAGGAGTAAGCCATTATTGTTTTAAGCCGTAATTTTTGTATCAAAGAAAAACTGAATTTTCCCAACATTGTTTTATCTAGGTTATTATCGATATAGTGGACCACCTTCCCATCCCTACTCCGATTGATGTCACCCCGGTGTAATAAAACTGCTGTTATATGACAGCGATGTCCAAACGTTAGCGATTTGGACTATTCGGAGCTATGAGTCAGCCCTCGGACAATGTGGACGGACAAACGGATTGGTGGTTGATTGGAAGAGAAATTTACATAATAATTCAGCTTATTAAATACATCATCAACTCAGCCTATATAGTTCAGTAGGTATGCTTCCTCTCGGAATGAGAGGGCTTAGGGTGTTCCCGAGCGAGCCCAGGGCGGATTGAGAACTTCACTCCATTGACCTGCTTCGAAAGTGTGTGTGGTATTTGGATTTGTTCCTTCAAAATGTATTTTTGTCCCTAAGTATCAAATATGTGTAAATAAATATTTATCTCTCTTTCTCTCTCTCTCTCTCTCTCAATCTTGTTTAAATTAAAAATACTATCCCACATGAACTCATTACCGGGATATTAAGTACGTCTCAATTCAGGTATTTTTCTATGTGTACGCCAAGTTTCATCCAAACCAATACGTTCATTCGTTATTGGGTCCCACTGAAAAACAGCGTTGCGGCTTGCCGCAACATTATGCTGAGTGGGGCCCAATTTATACTATTCGATGATTTTTATTTGTATCTTTTCCTGTCAAATGTATTTCCTGTGTATCGAATGTAAATAAACATCTCTCTCTCTCTCTCTCTTATTGCGTGATTGACTAACAAACATTTAAACATCTGTTTGAGCCTATAAAGTTGCATGGAGTAATTTGATTTGAAATGGGACGTATTTCGCCACCCATGTAACCTCCGCGCGCGCCGTGCTCTATGGTGCTAATATAGAGCCGAATAAGAAAACACAACAATTGAAGTCGTGACCTGTCAACTGCGGCAGCAATACGCAATGTTAATTTCCGCATGAAGAATTATTATAATTAATATATTTTTAACGCATCCAAACATCAATTGCAATCATTGTTATCAAGATAATAAGTATCTGCGCGAGATTAATGAATAACCGCACCGCACGTAACTTCCGTTTGGAGCTAAAGGTGAGTGAAATGCCATCAGTTTGATTAGATTATTTCCATACAGCTTTATAGGCGAACTGCAGAGAGTGTTAGAACACCTAGATTTGTTAGTGGACTATAATTATAGTCCACTAACAAGCCAACATAACATCCAATTACCCAAACATCTTCACAGACTTTCTCATTTATAATATTAACACAAGCTTATCGCAATATTAAATCCGTTTCTTTTAGGAATAACCCACAAATCACAGAATATAAAACAGAGCACGCACTTTCCCAAAACTGTCAACAAACGCTTTGGAGAAAACCCAGCGCATAAATAATACTCCACCAAAATAAACAATTTATCGAGGTTAAATGATGTCATTAGTTTCCCTCGGCCTGATCTATTGTTTGTATTAATCAAGTCGGCGCCGGCGCTGCTATCAGCTGCTCCAACTAATTGGAAAGAGCGGGTGTTTCGCAATAATGTATTGGAGGAAAAACTTGACTTTGATACAGCTTAGGTGATTTGGAACACTTTCACGCTCGTAGGTATATTCGAACAAGAAATTCCTTTGCCACCCTAAGGTTCAAGCAGTTGTTAGCTTTAATTATGTCAACGGTAATTATTTAATCGTAATTTTTTTTATGACAACATAAAGTGAATTCGAGAAAAATACCTATTTAAGTAAGCAAGCAAATTGTTTATTTTTGTTTTATCCCTATATTCACACATTTTGACGAAATATGTCTAAGAACCATTGCCAAGAAACCTGCTTTCAAATAAAAAAACCGCATACAAATCGGTTCACCCGTTTAAAAGGTATGATGCCACAGACAGACAAACACGCACACACATAGCGGGCAAACTTATAGCATCCCTCTTTTTGTGTCGGGGGTTAAAAAAGACGCACAAGTAAATAAGAACAGCAGTTTTAGTACCAAATGAACTATCTACTATAATACCCGCTACGTTACACAATTACACATACAAACTCGATATATCAATAGTGAATCCAACATGTTTTGTGTATGTTTTTATGTTTTAATAATCGGCTGTGTCATTTATTTTTTAATATCTGGATAGAAATATCTTTCATCCATTTAGAAATGGCACAGATATTATCAGTCTCGCGAAAAATGTGTAGTAAAATATCAAAGTAGAGTAAGAATGTGTTACGATCTTGCGATGTTGTAACTACTTGTAACATAATGAATTACAATGATGACACAGTTTTAAAGGCGTTTTTATTTATATTTAAGTGTTCGTGTCTTTAGAGATTTGCTGTAGCTTAGATACATTATTTTTATTATTTCGTAAGGTTACCTACCATATTATTATTGTCATCGTTCAAATCCATATAAAAGGCGTATTTAATTCATGCAATTACGCAAGTCTTAATGGGTTACATCCTTTTTCTACAAGTGGTGTTACTTTCAGCTTCATCCTTGTATCTGAAATAAGTAGGGTAAACTACCCAGTTATTTCCCATGCACCAGTGATTGACCACTTTAATAAAGACAGTCAAGTGCTAACTGTTTATCATTTGCGTTTGATTAGCATTCACCTAATGCACTGAATAACTAATAGTACTAGCGTACAGAAGGATCACTCTCGAACAAAATTCAACTTTAGGTATAACAATTTTCCTACTCTTACGACCGTTAACTGCTTGCACGCGAAATTGAAACTTATCGTGTGATACGAGCGTCAATATTCCGTTGGGCACTGCTGAACCGAAACCAAGAGCACAGGGTTCTCACTCGCCGATATTTAGGTAGGTATACATATAAATTAATAAAGATAAATGTGTATTAATTCAGTAAACTACCTATAAACGCAACAGTATCTTTTATACGCATTATAAGATCGTTTTAGAAGTCATTGTTTGTTGCAAAAATCACAGAAAAATAATTACGCGCGACGCGGTTAGCGTGCGAACCGAATGCCGAGTTACAACCTACTGCCATACGCCTGCCCGAGAGGTGCGCCGGCCGAATATACCTAAACTGTGGAGTGAAACCCCCCTGCTAAATGGTGCTGTAATTACTTTACAGTCAAGTAATGTACCTAATCAAACCGAAATGATAGACAGTTAGCAATAGGCTACTTTCCTAACTAGTCAGTCTTTTAGATTATCAAAGAATATTGGACACGTATTTTTTATTTTGTCAATTAAACAAAAAATTACGAAGATATGGCGCGTTGAAGTTTCGCGTGACGTCACTTGTTCCTACACTTTGTATGAGCGTTTTAGGAACAAGTGACGTCACGCCTCGTCACGCGGAAGTTCAACGCGCCATATCTTCGTCATTTTTTGTTTAATTGTCAAAAGAAAAATTACGTGTCTAATATTTTTTGATAATGTAAAATACGGACTAATAAGAATTATTATTTTTTTACCTAGGAAACATCCCTATTGACAATGTTTTTCAAGTGGTCAGTCACTGGTGAATGTGGGATTACTGGGTAGTTTACCCTACTTTGGTCTGTACCGAAATTATGTTTGTTCAACATCGATATTATAAGACATTACCTGTTAATAACAAGTTCGCGAATTCCTGACCCAAATATTGAACGAAAACGTTACTTTCACGAAGAAATAAGGAAAATTGGCGCCGTTTCAAAACAAACAGCAAAAATACGTAAACGTTGAAGTATTGAATTGTAACATCACATCAACAAGGCAGGTCTACGGCCCAGGTAAAGCGGTTGTCACATTGCCGCCGCATCCCGTTGCGTCGTAAGGAGCGACGAATTCGCGAATTCTGTCAAACGGTATTTATACCGTTTGGTGACTGAAAGAGATGGTGAAAGCCATGGCAAGCACCCGCGCGGTAGACAATGCATACGTATTATAACTGCCTCGCGAGGCAACTCACATCCGAAAACCCAAGCAAACTCGGCGAGGTAATTCCATGATTTGATCGAGCATATTGTAAACCGAACCAGCAGGTGGCGAGTCTACAGCCGTCGATGTTTTGCCGATGACTATAAATATTATGTTTCTGTTACCGATCGGAACCTATTTGCAGCAATTAAACAATGTTGCGGCTCAAGGTTCTACTAAAAATAATGTTTTTAGGTTACCCAAACACACTTGTTGACGACATAAATTCGCCGTAAGGACAAGGTCGGGGTGTCTCGGTTTTCCTGTACTCGAACATTGCGAAGTTTGTACATTTAATTCTAAATCATAATATAAATCATCATAAATTTTTACTGTATGTGGAATTCAGGTAGTTATTTAATATTATAACAGATACATTTGTTAGCATTATTGTTTCACCGAACCCTATCTTTACAGATGTACATACATTAACAAGACCAGCAGTAAGCCAAATTACAATAATTAAATATCAATATGTCACATTATAATTAAAGTTACAATTATAGATGCTGATTGGGATAAATGTAACAAATAATAATACACCTACTTAATTATTTTGAAATAAATTTAAATATAGCGCCCAAGTAGCACAAGTAGCATTACAAAAGATCACTTTGGGCATAACTCGGAACTTCATGAATTAATAAACAGTTAATATGGTTCAACCGAGAACTTATAGCTGCGTATGCGTATAATATTACGCTTTAGTCTGTATAACAGCATCATAAAAGTAGAAATGGATACTATTTTACGGGATCAGAGTTAGTGCAGATGTCAAAAACGCCTTCTTACAGTCTCTTTTGCATTGGTTGCATAAGAGCATTTTAGTGGTTGTAAAATATGATAATTGCTGTTTAAATGCGTAAAATTATACCACTGAAATGCTAGCGTCTTAAAATTGTTACTGTGAAACTAACGTACAGCCAACAGTGTTAGAGTAGTGTACACTTAGAGTTATTTAACACAAAAAGTTCCACATCGGTTTGCCTCAGCTCTGTTATAAGCCTATTTTTTTTATTTCAGTGTTTTCGACTCCAATTTGAGAAAAAGTTTGCATCGTCATCAACATTTCAGACGAAAGATGTCCACTTCTGACCATAGGTCTCCCGCAAGGTTAGCCAAACAGACGTCCTGCATCATCCATTATAACCAGGTCGTCGCTCCATCTTTTTAGTGGCCTATCTACACTACATCTTCCGGTCCGTCGATGAAGTACGAGAACTTTTCAGTCCTGCCCACCCACTGTCATTTCAGTCGGGCGATTCTTCAAGGTATGTCAAGGTCATGTGCGGTAAGGTGAATGAAACATCCTAATTAACACTTTAACAGTGTTTAGCAAACTGTTGTTTTGATGTTTTAAATTAAGTACCTACTTAACCTAAAGGACCCCTGACATCCCTTTGAAAACTATTTAGATATACGTACCTATAATAATGTTTCTATACCCATGTAATTTTTGTCTTTTATATATTTTTAATTTGTCTCGCTTGTATTAGTAGTTAAGTAAATTGAAATACATATTATATGTATGTACTTAATTTTTGTTTTTAAAATGACTTTCCGGCAAGTTTACTGCGGCGCATTCTTCTTGGCAATGGTCTTTCTGAAAGTGCTGGTATAAAAAAGTGACATGTAAATGAGCCCTTTCTTCTAATATATAAAAAATCTCCGAAGTCCTCCGAAACTGCTTGACCGATTTTTATGAAACTTTTTCTCTATACAGGGTTATTTGTAATTCACTAGCATCCTTTTAACCCTAAACTGCTACCACTTAAACAAATGTTTTTTGTTTTACAGCTTTTGTCATTAACATTATTAATATTATTGGTGTAATAAATAACGTTTTGAAAATTTGAGATTACCTCTTATTTTTACGATACTATGTGTATTTGTATGGGAAAAAAAGTGCTTCATTTTAAAAAGTCGTAAAACAAAAAACATTTTTTTGAGTGTTAGGAATTCAGGGTTAAGAGGATGTCAGTGAATTACAAATAATACGGTAGGTGTGAGAATAGGTCGTAGGCTAATTTTCTTCGCAGACGGAGTCACGGGCAACAGCTAGTATGTCTATGAAATCCAAGCAGAGGGGAGGCACAGCCCCTCACCCCCTCTCCCGTTTGATTAGGAAATAACACTCGAGCGCAAGAAACCGAAGGAAGCTGTGGCTAAAAGAGTTTGCCGCCTTCCGTCCCGGAGAACTTTCACGGTCTTTGACAACGGTATCGGTCCCAGTATGGTACTATGGTACTTCTACTGGGGCTTAACCATTCCTCACGGGCCCCTAATGGCAATGAAATCCTCATCAAAAACGTTGTTTATGCGGCAACAATATATCGGCCGCCGACGGACAGTGGTCGGGCGGGACTATTTATACCGCGCGCGCCGACGGCGCCTACACTCTTCCAAATTCATATTTTTTTGTAGAAAAGTGATTAAAAGTTATTCCAAAGGTTTGAGGATTGGTCAAGGTCAAGGAAGCCCGTTACTCCACAGCGATAATTTATGATCTAGCCTTTTGTGTCGGCTTCTTATCGTGTATTCTAAACCGAGAAGATTTGTAAAGAACTAGGTACTTCAAACAACTGTATGCCGCCATAACATTCTTAATTCTTCTTAACACACAGACTGAGCCAAGCATTCGCAAATACCTAAGTAAGTACATAAATTATGTCCAATAGAATCTGGTAGAAATTATCTTCAGAAAGAAAGCACAGCAAATAAAGGAAGCAAATGCAAAGGAGTTCCAATCTGACACGAAATGTTTGGCAAACCTTGGGGGACGCCTATATTCAGCAGTGGACGTCTTTCGGCTGAAAAGTTAATGATGATGAGGCGAACAATTGTAGCCCTCGTCCAAAAGTTTAGCAGTTGCTTACATGTTCGGCCTTATCTACACATACATGAGATAAAGATCAATTGCTGGCCAGATTTAAATGATTAAAAGACTGCTAACCACAAGCCTCCTCCCCATAATGAGAGGTCTTGGCTTGTGATTCATGTGTCAGCGCGAATTAGGACCTCAACACAATCCACTGTAAATTTAAAATCATTTAGTCTGTATCGTCAGTATTTGCGGTTAAATTCTCAGTTAGCACAGACACCTAGCAACACATCAGACGTCAGGCATTCCCACGCCTTGGACTTCAATAGACAGCGGGGTAAACAGAGACACCGCGGTAAACAGAGACAGGCTATAAGAGACAGCGGGGTAAACAAGGACAGTTACCAGTCATTCCAGTCGAGCTGGGACGTGATGTTTGGATTGAGCGTCTATCGCTTACGTGATCTCGGAGAATTTCCTAGTTAAATATTTCAATATCGCAGTTGTTTTGTTTTTAGGGCCGATGAATCTACCACCGGTTCGGAAAAACCCTGTTGAGAACGGCAAGAAACTCCACAAGGTATATTTTTCAAACAGATCTACAGTGTTATTAAATTACATACATACATCTAAAGTATTTAATACAATTTAAAGTTTTTAACACAGTAGGTACGTTATTAGAGACTAGGGATCGCCAATGTGGATCGGAATTATTTCCAAACATCCCTTGTCCATGATATAGTCATCAATTTATTAATTTATTGAATCAGGCGTTACTTTGCGGAGGTCCATATTAATGAACTAAAACAATTACTTTTTACTAACGTACCATATAGTGAGACACTAGAAATTCTAAAAGACCACTTAGAAAGGAAGCGGTTGCATCCGGGTGAAGTTTATTTACTAACGTACCATATAGTGAGACACTAGAAATTCTAAAAGACCACTTAGAAAGGAAGCGGTTGCATCCGGGTGAAGTTTATTTACTAATGTACCATATAGTGAGACACTAGAAATTCTAAAAGACCACTTAGAAAGGAAGCGGTTGCATCCGGGTGAAGTTTATTTACTAACGTACCATATAGTGAGACACTAGAAATTCTAAAAGACCACTTAGAAAGGAAGCGGTTGCATCCGGGTGAAGTTTGTGAATTAATAGATTTGGTAACTTTATGCATGAAACAAAATTATTTCCGGTTCAATGGTCTTTATTACTTACAGAGTGATGGTTTAGCTATGGGTTCACCTCTGAGTCCTTTAATGGCAGATATATTTATGGATCATTTTGAGAATCAGTATATTGTGGGTAATAGTAATATTGTGTACTATTTTAGGTTTGTTGATGATTTGATCCTATGCTGGAGAGGGAGTATGAGACAGCTTGACGTGTTTATTAATGGTTTGAATAACAAGCACGTAAAGATAAGGTTAAAAAAAGAATTGGAGGAAAATTGTTCGTTGAACTTTTTGGAATTAACGATTTCAAAATTAAATGGTAAACATCAATTTAAAATATACCGTAAGCCCACGTACACAGATGCTGTTATACCAGCATCTTCTAATCATCCGTGGCAGCATAAACTGGCTGCTTTCCATTGTTATGTTAATAGATTGTTGACTGTGCCTCTTTCTAAGGAACATTTTGATTTAGAGTTGAGTACTATTTATCAGATAGCGATCTCAAATGGTTATACAAAATCAATGGTAGATAGTTTAGTTCAAAAGAAGCAGGCACGGTTAGTAAATAGCATGCTTTACGCTGCGTTACCTTCTCAGTCTACTAACAAATATAGGTCTAGCATCTCTTACGTTGGGGGGTTGTCTGATAAGATTTATGGCATTTTAAAATCAAACAATATTAATGTTGCCTTTAAGACTAACAACTCTTTGTACTCTAGGCTATGTAACCACAAAGAACAGGTAGATAAGGGAACTAGATCGGGGGTATACAAGCTTACTTGTAATGACTGCAATGGGATATACGTAGGACAGACAGGCCGAAGTTTTAATACTAGATTTAAAGAGCATGTTTCGGCATATAGGAATGAGCATCCAGATAGATCGAATTTTGCAAAACATTTGTTGGAATCAAATCATTCATTGTTAGATTCAGATTCTTATGAAGTGTTACATTATTGCGGCAAGGGGTTGCGTCTGGATGCTCTGGAATGCATGGAAATAATTAGGTACAACACTATGGGGTCTATTATTAATGAACAGGTAAATTTAGTATCTTCTCCTTTACTGCGGCTTGGGTCGAATTTGAACAGTTAGTATTAATTAAATATGCCTTATAAATAAATAAACAAAAAAAAAATCAAGGTAGTTTTATAATATGTCAATAAAAGTTAATTTTTGTGGGGTAGTTTGAGAATAAGAAAAATAAAGTGGGTACTTGAGAAGTTACAGTGACAAGTTAAAACATCTGTTTTGGTTTGTTAGTTTAACGTTTGGTAGCATAGCATACGGTTGTGGTAACTCTGAAGATGAGCTCTGGTTGAGTTCGAAACGCGTCAGTGTAGCTTGGTGGTGGTGATGGTTGGGTTTATGTGATTTGTGTGTGTTCGTACAGTGTGGAGGTGGAGGAACTGCATGAACGCACATTTCTTGCATAAACGTAACTATTGTAAGGTCGCGGGTGAGCAAAGTAATTGTTTTAGTTCATAGTCATCAATGACAACTGGAGGAAAATTGTGGAGGAGGCCAAGACCCACAGAGGGTTGTAGCGCCAGCGGAAGTAAGTAAGTATAGTCGGTTATTGTTTTCGGAATTTTATTATAAGAACGTATGTATCTTCCCAGAAACGACTTTTTGGTTTTAGCCAGTCTGTAAGATGGAATTTTAAGCTCCCTGTATTTCTAAGTAACCTTTGGCTTATCGACGTTTTGGTGGGAAAATCACATAATAATATGTTTCTTCTTACATAAAACTTTTTCTTTAAAAGAAGATCTTAAAAATCCGCACTGGGCCCACGTGGGAGGGCCAAAGCCCTCTCATTCTGAGAGGAAGCCTGTACCTTGCAGTGGGACGTATATAGTCTGGGATAATGAGATGATTATGTAAAGGGAAAATGGTATTCCGAGCGAGGAAGTGAGTGTATGTAGAGATGCAGCGATTGGCACCGCGGACCGATTGGCGAGATAACTGCCGAACGGAGTCCAAAAGAGTGGGCTTTGGTGATGCAGTATAGCACGTTATTTCAGACATACTTCATAACATTAGGTATCCGACTACTTAATACGGAATAAAAAATAAATAAATTGCTGCTGTCTTGAGTTGTGTTATTTTAATTTTGATTTTACCAATCTATTAATTATTGTCATTGGCTCAATGTTTTAATTATGTTCGAATTTGTAATTAGTTTTAATGTATTATAATTTTATTGCCGTATGTTACTTTTTAATGGTTATTAATTTATTGATCTAGTTATAATTTTTATGTAGAATAATTAATTAAATATGTACAATATTGACAAACTTAATTGTAGGGCTAAGTATAATTTTGTTCCGTTTTGTTTGACTTGTCTATCGCATTGGGCATACCTGTCTGTAATGATAGATTTAAGTTTATGAAATTATAAATAAATAAATAAATAAAAAACAAAAATAGTAGGCGGACAATTCGACCGTCTCGTAGAGAAAGCACAGGTGATCAAAGGTACATAAACCAATGTCGTGTGGTAACATGTAATTTTGGTACAAATACATAAAATATTGTTAATGGTTTAGGATGCTTTCGGGACTGCTTCGATACTGCAGCACATCGGAGATGTTTGCAAATTCACACACGGACGACTTCTCAGCCATAATGCGCAAAAGACCGTCAAAAGAGTGACATCTCTGTACAGAGTGAGAGGCGGCACTATACATATAACAGCGTCCTGAATACCATTTATATATTTTTTGACCATTGTACATTTTGGATAATGACTAAAGAGACATTTGAATCATTGTATAGGTATTTAAATATTTGTAACAAAATTACCTGTTACCCACCGTTGATAATGACGTAAAAATACATAGGACGGACGGACAAAATGCCATACGAATCCCCGCCTCTCAGCAGCCTAAGATAAGATGAAGAAAAAAAAGAAATGAATAAATGATTATCTTATCTTAAGAAGGACTCCATCTGATAGGGAACGTGCAGAAATTATAGGCGGCAGCACTAATGCGACAGAAGAGACACTATGCGGACAGTAAAAAAAACTTATCAGGGTAAAACAATCAAATTGATGGCACCAGTTGGCAGCACCGTCTATGTGCACGTTCCCTATACTTTTACCACGTACCCTAGACTCTAAAATTAGGCCAATGGTTGCCAACACAATGTTATGTGGATACCATAGCACTAACTCTTTCTTTCTCAACTTAACTAGTACCTGGGTGACAGTTCCGCTTGGGCAAAAACTCAAAAACAAACTTTCTTAAACCCAGCTAGATCGATTGTTCGCCCAGAAAACCCCCGCACATAGCATCGAAATCGTTAAAGCCGTTTTCGAGTTTAAAGGTAAGATATGTTCGAACGTTTAATAAAAGTCCGAGAATAACAGTAAAATCTATGAAGCCACTCAAAAATACATAAACACTAGAAAAATAAAATAAATATCTTACCCACGTCACTCATGATTTCCACGACAGAAAAAACACGCAATAAACACTTCGTTTTAAACAAACATTAGTGTTTTACATCACTCAGCGCAATTATAAATATCATTTATAATTCATAAAATGGCGATCATCAAAGGGGTCGATTCTTGGATATCAAACATCGATCGATAATCGTCCCGTTTGATAATACTTTAGTGTGTTGATAATGAGCGCGATCGCGTAAATATTGTGATCGAGCCAGCTTGGCAGCGCGGAGGAATGCGGCCCCCGCGCATCTGAAACTTTTATAAACGCCATCTTGAAATTAGGGTTTTTTTTCTTCAAAGACGCCGCGCGTTTTTCTGGCCAGTAGTGAAATTATTGAAGATATAAACGAGGTAGGTACAGTTGCCGGCAAACTTCATGAGCGTTGGGCGACGAAATAAGGTTAGTTCGAGCGTTTAGTTTACTACCAAAGACGTTAAAGTCGCTTATGGAAGTTCGAGGTCATTACTCAAGAATTTTGCGGGCAACTATACTGTCAATCAACGTTATTGACAGACAAATAAGCAGGAAGCTCGAAGTTAGTCGTTTACGGAATCTTGCTATTTCTATTTTTTTCTATTTTTCTTCATGCGTTAAACTTCTGATAAACAACGACAGATAAGCTATTTAACGACCGCTTTAGCCTAGTTGGTAGTGACCCTGCCTACGAAGCAAGAGGTCCTGGGTTCAAATCCCGGTAAGGGCATTTATTTGTGTGATGAGCACGAATATTTGTTCCTGAGTTATGGATGTTTTCTATGTATTTAAGTATTTATTTATCTATATAAGTATGTTTATCGTCGTCTAGTACCCATAGTACAAGCTTTGCTTAGTTTGGGACTAGGTCGATTTGTGTAAGATTGTCCCCTAATATTTATTTATTTATTTATTTATACTAGTTAACTAGTAATAAGTAAATGAGAAAGTTTGTGAAAATAATTGAACCCACGACCGTCTGCTTGAGAGGCCACAGGCCAAATCACTGGGCCACCACGGACACGTATATGAACATCAAAAGGTAATAATATTAGAATGAATTAAAACATTGAACGGTCAAAAAAATCGAAAAGTTTTTGCTATTTGGCTTGGGCCGTAGTTCCCACGAGGGCCCAGTGCGGATTAGGAACATCACACACACCACTGGAATTTCTTCGCAAGTGTATGCAGGTTTGCTCACGATGTTTTCCTTCAGCTCATGTTAAATTTCATATGCAATTTCGCAAATAAATTCCGAAAAACACAGAGGTGCGATTTGAACCCACGACCCTCTGCTTGAGAGGCCATGGGTCAAACCACTGGGCCACCACGGGCACGTATATGAACATCAAAAGGCAATAATATCGAATGTATTAAAACATTGAACGGTCAAAAAAATCGAAATGTTTTGTTTCTGAAATCGTAAACTTTTTAAGATTATTATTGTGGCGACATTGTTGTACAGTCGCATCAGCATTTTCGAGTCACGAGGCCGGGAACGGGACGCAGTGCCTTAGTCGCGCCTAACCGCCAACAATACCAAACAATTACCAAATTATTAAAACCAAAGTAACCTACACGATGCAGTTTTAATAAATCCTGAGAAGTTTACGGTTTCAGAATTATTATTTTCGATATTTTAATAATTTCATGTATTAATTTTCGATATTCTGAACTGCAACCCGAAGTACATCTCTACAAATAGTAATGACGTAACTAGATAGGTCGCAAATGTTAAATTATCATTTGTTTAACATTCCACTTAGAGCATTTCAGCTTTTACATCGCATCTTAACAACCGGTAAAACCCGTTTTCGCCGCGTCTCACTTATTTATTGCAAAGGAAACATAGCCATACATCCAAATGTCAGTAGTGCGAGAATCTAAACAAGCATCGTTTATACCGGTTGTTTTTGTAGAGCACAATAAATCCACGTTGGCGGTGTAAATCTTATTTTCACGTGTGAAAATCAATTGCGGCACTACGTAATTTTGAATGATACGTTTGGTTTTAACTGTGATAAAACTAACTAACGTAAGACAGTTAATTTAGTTTTCGTGGTGATGAATACATCAAAGTGATTTATGTGGATCGCGGCGAAACACAGAATCTGTATTATTTCAAATAGGCCATTACGGAGTGAGCGTCTGGGAGCGAGAGAATACGTTTATGTAAAAAAGTTATAATAAGCCGGCTGCGCTTGTATATTGTGTAGGCGACCAAGCATGTGCTGTAGCAAAGTTTACACAGAACATTCTAGTTACTGAGAATTTCACTAATGCACAGATTACATAGGAGTATGTAAATATGTTAGTGTTTAAGTCCCGAGACATTATTATTTTTAGGGTTCCGTACCCAAAGGGTGAAAACGGGACCCTATTACTGAGGCTCCGCTGTACGTCCATCTGTCCGTCTGTCCGTCTGTCCGTCTGTCCGTCCGTCCGTCTGTCTGTCACCAGGCTGTATCTCATGAACCGTGATAGCTAGACAGTTGAAATTTTCACAAATGATGTATTTCGGTTGCCGCTATAACAAAAAATACTAAAAACCAGAATAAAATAAATATTTAAGGGGGTTCCCATACAACAAACGTGATTTTTTTGCTCGTTTTTGCTCGATATTGATAACGGCAACAGATAGACGCTTGGATTATTCACAGAATATTTAGTTATATATTCACTTTAAAAATAGATACTTAAATTAAAATAAAACAAATATTTAAGGGGGGCTCCCATACAAAAAATACCAACTCAACTGGGTAATTTGCGCTCATTATTTTATTTGATGAGAAATTATGTTGAACACTGAACTAAAATAATTACTTTGCTCACCCGCGACCTTATGAGAGAGAGAGAGAGAGAGAGAGAGAGAGAGAGAGATGTTTATTTACACATATTCGATACACTGGACATACAGTTGACAGGAAAAGATACAAATAAAAATCATCGAATAGTATAAATGGAAAAATACCAACCATGTTTTGCCATTCTAATATAGTAGTGCTGCATAAGAAAGGTGACAGAGGCGACATCAGCAATTACCGCCCAATAAGCCTAGTTTCCCATCTCTACAAGGCATTTATCAAAATTATTGAACGTCGCATTGCTGGGCAACTGGATAACAACCAGCCAGTAGAGCAGGCCGGCTTCCGCCCCGGGTTTTCTACCACGGATCACCTCCACACCCTGAATCAAATAATAGAGAAAGTAAACGAGTTTAATAGTCCTCTATATCTTGCGTTCGTAGATTACTCGAAAGCATTAGACAGCTTAACTCACTCTGCAATTGTCACATCCCTACGTAACCAAGGTATAGAGTCTATATACATCAATCTCCTTCAATCCATCTATAACAATAGCACAGCAGATATTAAGCTTCAAACTTCAGGTCAGTCCTTTCCTATAGAGGTAGAAAAAGGCGTTAAACAGGGTGACCCGCTGTCTCCCAAATTATTCACCAGTGCCCTCGAAGATCTTTTTAAAAGCTTAGCAGTCTTATGGGAGAACAGAGGCATAGTGGTTGGTGACAGGAGATTAACTAATCTCCGGTTCGCTGACGACATTGTTATTTTTTCCCAAACAGCCCAAGACCTCGAATTAATGCTGCAAGATCTTAGCACGGCAAGCCTTAAGATTGGACTAGCGATGAATAGGTCAAAAACCCAACTTATGACCAATAGCACGAAACCTAGGGTGATGGTTGATGGGCAGGTAATACAATATGTTGACGAGTATATCTATTTGGGCCACATAGTCTCTTTCAGTAATAGGCAAGACAAGGAAGTCGAAAGACGCATCGAAAACACCTGGAAGAGCTACTGGTCCATGAAAGAGCTTATGAAGGGAAACCTTCCGTTAACACTTAAGCGAAAACTCGTCGACATGTGTATCCTGCCCGTCCTAACCTACGGTGCCCAAACATGGTCTCTGACCGAAAGTCAAAAGTCCAAGCTTAAGGTTTGCCAAAGAGCAATAGAGCGCAGCATATTAGGTGTGAAAAGGCTAGATAAAATCCGGAACACCACGCTGCGCTCAAAAACACGCATAACCGACGTTGGGAAAAAGACTGCTAAGCTAAAATGGGACTGGGCTGGACATGTCTGTCGCATGCACCCACAAAGATGGGCTCACACGGTCACTTGGTGGGTGCCGGAGAACGGCCAGCGACGACGAGGCAGACCAAGAAGGAGATGGCGGGACGATTTGGACGTGTACGCAAAGGACTGGCCTGACATTGCGCCGGACCGGGAGTTGTGGAGGTCAAGAGGGGAGGCCTTTGCCCAGCAGTGGGACACTATAACAGGCTAACAAGAAAAAAAAAAAGTATAAATTGGGCCCCACTCAGCATAATGTTGCGGCAAGCCGCAACGCTGTTTTTCAGTGGAACCCATTTAAAAACTAAACACAAACACATTGTGATGACACGAACGCCAGCGGAAAGTGTAGTTCGCAACAAAAACCAAACCTAAATAGGTATACAAACCGGAAGTATGTATGGCAACACTTGATCAGTTTAATCGTATCTGAACCATTAAACCGCAATTACGCCAAGGATTATTCTGGCTACTGTAGTGAATTATCAGCAATTTCACTAATTTGAATACGTGTGAATTATACTATTCATTTTCAATGCAAAATATGCGTCCGACCACGTGTTGTGGTTGTGGTTGTGGTTGTCGTGTGTATGATTGTGGTACGTGTGAAACAACCCTTAGACTAAACGTAACTATCATAAGGTCGCGGGTGAGCAAAGTATTGTTTCAGTTCATTTTTATGGACCTCCGCAAAGTAACGCCTGATGCAATAAACTATTTAAATGATATTGAACACAATAACCCGTCTCGCCGTTCCTCGCTACTTATGTATGACTGTATGTTTTTTCTGCAATAGCTAAATAGCCGCATAGTTGTGCGATTGGCAGCTCTGCGCATTAGTCACTCATGCGCATTCCTTACTACAGACTCGCGTAGTAAAACGTCCATAAGGTATTGAGACCTTTTTCAATACACGAGTACTATCTATTAAAATTTATGAACAATAACTGTTGCCCGCGATTTCTGCATCTCTATTGCTATCCCACAGGAATTTTGCATTTTTCCCGGGATAGTATTTTGTCATTGTTCAATGTGTTTTTTTTAGTAGTGGTAGAGCCATGTTGCAGCTAGCCGCTGCATCACGAATGGGCCGGCTCGTCCGGGGCAGTACCACCCTCTCACAGAACACCGGCGTGAAGCAGCAGTACTCCTGCTGCGTTTCGTACGGTCAGTGAGAGCGCCGGGGGCCCAATACCTCTACCCCTCCTTCTCCCCTATTCCCCCTCCTTTTTAAAGGCCGGCAACAGATCAGTGACTCTCTTTGAGTTGTTGATATTTATGGGCGGTGGTGATAATTTTCCATCAGATGACCCGCTTGCTCGTTTTCCGTCCTCTCATATAAATAAATGTAACAATTGAATAAATAAATAAATCATAAATACACTGACAAGCAAAAATAAAGGGTCGGTTACAGAAATGAGGATAACTACAAAACCCGCTGTGATAGCTTCTTCGAGTAAACTGAGTTTAGTAAATAGTTTTATTCTTAACAAGAAAAAGTTTAATTGAGAATAAAACTCTTTACTAAACTCATTTTACTCGAAGAAGCTATCACAGCGGGTTTTGTAGTTATCGTCATTTTTGTAACCGACCCTTTATTTTTGCTCGTCAGTGTATCACGGGACAATTCACACCAATTGACCTAGCCCCAAAGTAAGCAATTAACATTCATGCGAACAAGGTAACGGATAAACATACTTAAATAGATATTAAACATACAAGTCTCGAGCACAAACATTTGTATTTTTTTTCACACAAATATCTGCCCTGACCGGAAATCGAACCAGGGACCTATAGCTTCGTAGTCAGGTTCTCTAACCACTGGGCCATCCGGTCGTCTAAATCCATAAATGGCAGTTAGTCAAGTTAGTATACGCTGTGCTACGGCGTAGCAGCAGGCTACACAATATCGTAGCAGAGGCTACGTCTCCAACATTTACTTTTAAATTATTTGTTTAGTTCAAACGCTTATTAGAAAAACTAGGTGTTGCCCGCGACTCCGTCTGCGCAGAATAGGAGTAGGTATAAAAAATAGCCTACGACCTATTCTCAGACCTACCGCGTATAGAAAAAAAAGTTTCATAAAAATCGGTCAAGCTTTCTGAGGAGTTCGATAACAAAAGACCGTGCCAAGAGATTTTTTATATATTAAGCTTTGCTACGTGTAGTTTCGACTGGTTTGGCCCTTGTCGCCCAACGGATTTAACACTTAAATTAATTTTTTTATTGCACGAATGTGAGTAATTGCAATGGTGTTATGATACACCAGTTCATTGCGTGTGCCGCTAGATAATCACTGTGCGGCGAGCGTCTCGGTCGGCGGCGGAAAGGGGAGGCCTTTGCCCAGCCGTGGGACATATTATAGGCTATATAAAAAAAACTAACGTAAAAAAAACCTATCTATCTATCTATCCATATATACAATTCGCTTAAGTCCTGTCCCTGTAGAAGAGTGCCCATAAGGCTGGCAGCATTTCCGCGCTGGATTGTGGTGCCAATACGTTGGGTGAGAAAAGCACGATCCTTAAGCTGCGTGCGGACTGCGCGCACTCGGGTACGCGTACCTGGCGTACGGACATGGCGTTCCAGGACTCGCAAGCCCGGTCTTCACGGTCACGGGTAATTTCGAGCAATTTAAGTTTTAATTGTCCGAAAAGTTTATGAGTGTCCGGGCTCCACGGACCTAAGGTTACTTAGTCTTATTGATTTATTAAATTTATGTTTTTTCCGTTATTTTAAATGAGTCAGGTAAGAAAACCGGTTGTCTGTTTTGTCAACCCCCCCCCCCCCCACCCCGAAAATTACCCGAGCGCTAGTATTAAGATCATCCTGGCGCGCGCTGCTCTCTTGTACATCTTGGCGTTCACTGCTCTCTCTTGTACGGGACATGTACGGAACAGAACATTGTGTCATCCTTTTTCGTGCGTGCAGCCGGCGTTCATCGATTTATTAGGCGTTGTTGTGACAAAAATGAGCTGGGTATTTAAGCAGCATTATGCCTACCTTTGTCCTTGTCAGGGTCCTTGGCGCGGCTCTGGTCGAAGAAACCGGTGGTAAGCGCCTTCCTCTTCAGCAGGTACGCTCGCCGTTTCGGCTTGGTCGTCGCGGCCACCGCATTCTCTGCCAAGTCAACAAAACAGGTTGAAACAAGTAAATAATTTATTGAATCAGGCAGTGCCGGCGTTACGACTCTGACACCCCGGGCAAGAATATTGTGGCGCCCACTTAAGGAAATCAAAATCGAGTGCCAGTTTGGCGGCGGAAGCATCTCACCCCATGCACCGATCGGCCTCTTAAAATTTGGCGCCCTGAGCCGTCGCCCCCTATAACGCTGGCACTGGAATCAGGCGTTACTTTGCGGAGGTCCATATTAATGAACTGAAACAATTACTTTGCTCACGCGCGACCTTACGATAGTTACAATAGTGTGGAAGTAGAGGAACTGCATGAACACGCATTTGTTACATAAACGTGACTATCGTAAGGTCGAGGGTGAGCAAAGTAATTGTTTCAGTTCTTTAAAACAAGTAAGGCGCAGGATAAGACGCTGGCCTCCAACAAGATGGAGTGATGACCTGGTTAAAATTGCGGGAACACGCTAGATGCGGATGGCGCAGGTCCGATCTGTTTGGCGAGCCTTAGGCTGCGTATCCACCGGAGCTGTGCGAGGATGCGTTGCGAGGGATGTGTTTGTCATGAACCAATACAACAACACATCCATTCATCACAACGCATCCTCGCACATCTCTCGTGGAAACGCAGCCTTAAGAAAGGCCAATGTTCAGCAATGAACGTCGTCCGGCTGAAATGATGATGATGATGAAGTGAGATGAAACTTTGGTGAACAGAGGCCGCATTACCCTAGGTAGGTTATTGACCTAGGTCTCTTCAAGGCTAGAGTATAGGCTGTTACTGTACCAGTGAGGTACACCTTCGGCCTCATCTTCACTTTCCACCAGTGTGCTTAGTATAAGTTTTCCTTCACTACAATACTTCTCGATCGCGTTTACGTAAAAATTTCAATTCTATGGAAACATAGACGCGCGCGCGCGGAGGCGCTGTCCATGTTTCCCTAGTAATTGATTTTTTTACGTAAACGCGATCGAGAAGTATTGAAGTGAAGGAAAACTTATACTAAGCATACAGGTGAGATAGTGGTCAATCACGGGTCAGTTTTATGAAAAAAAAAATTCATGATGCGCGAGCGCTTGCCATCGCTACCACTAACTCTTTCTATAATAACGCCTCAACTATTTGATGTCAACGTGGTGTCAACGATTGCTCAGTAGAATATTTATCAATCCACAATAACAAATTTTCACTTGTTTACCGAGATGCAAGCGGCGGCCACGCTAACAACCCAAGAATTCCCAGGTGCGCCCGCTCAAAAACAACTCGTCTCTTAGAGATGGGTGAAAAATAACGTCATGATGAAAAAGTCACAGTGATCCGCCTACTGAAATTATCACCGGGACATGCGAAAAAGGAAAAACATTACAAAATCACGTATTTTTTTTGAGTATTTTTTCCATGTACTTGTTTTTCTGTACTGTTTTCTTTGTGGTGACAATAAAAAGTCATTGTATTGTAGGTCGTTTCATAGTTTTTTAGCAGTCTCTGTCCACGCAACGATAATAGTTTCATCATCATCATTTCAGCCGAAAGACGTGCACTGCTGTACATAGGCCTCCCCCAAGGCTCGCCAAACAGATCGGTCTCGTGCCATCCGCATCCAACGCGATCCCGCAACCTTAGCCAGGTCGTCGCTCCATCATGTTGGAGGCCTACCTACACTGCGTCTTCCGGCCCGTGGACGCCACTCGAGAACCTTTTTTCCCCATCGGTCATCAGATAATAGTTTGGTATCTTAATAAATAAACGCATCGCATTTTCTAACTAAAGTATAAGGGTCATACACATTTCTTTTTCTCGTCTGTCCTGTGGACATGGAAAAAGTTAAGCAATATGTTTAGCCAAGTTTACATCGACGTGTGGGACGCCTGGCCAACTTTCAGCCTATTTAAATAAATCTTAGGTTTGCTGACACTATGTCGCTAATTTTATGTCCACGGGAGATGCAGCTTTTGTTTCTTACGCTGTAAAGTAATTGATTTTCAGTTACGAGCTTTTTCAAAGCAGTGACAATATAAAGTAAGTACTTATAGGCCGATGTTATGTTCTAGTCCGCGCAAATCACTCCGAGTATTCCGACCATAAGTACTGATAGAATTTGATTAGCAAAATGTGATTTTGTGACGTCCGTCTAACAAACGGTGTCGTTAGGTGAATGACCAGCGTGACAAAGTCACGATTACTTTTCACTGTGATTTTTTATATACTGTTTTAAACTTTCATGATTTTCACTCATAATTATTAATAAAAAAATAAAAAAATAAATAAAAAACTTGATTTGCATTTAACAAAGGTTAAATTCTTACATATAAGGTTGAGACCTCCCATTAAGTCGAAACTTGTGTTAGGAGGCCTCGCTCTTCCAAAAACTAAACATTGAGGGGGTGTTTCACCACCTTATTGTCAAACTGCTAGTTACGTAACCAATGAATAAACTAAGTACTGGACAAATCTGTCAGCTAGTGTTTTTTTCAGTTTCACCACTCCGGTCCTGTGCAAACTAAGTACCACTTAACTAATCGTGGGTTTAACAAAAAGTCGGAATGGCAACGTCGCATTTCACGACCACACGTTCCTGTTCGCACACTTTCGTTCAAAGAGTCACTCATTATTAAAGCATAAGAAATGGTTAACTATATAATTTTTGAATACATCTATTTTTTTTGCATAAACAAATATGTAACATTATAATTGATCCAAAAACGGTATTTATTTACGATACTTTGTTAACAATAACAAAGAAAAATAAAATCACGTAAAACGAATCGAAAAGTGGCGCCAAACCATTTGACAGATAAACTTTTTTTTAATGGTGACATACAAGTTCAGGTAGAACAAACGATTGAGCCGCTGAAAAAAAGTTTGTTATTAAAAAATATTACGAAATTTTGGATTTATTTTTATATACTAAAAGTGTACCTACATTTTTTTATTCAAATCGTGATATTTAAATTATTTTATGCAATTTAGCATGACCTCCTTCTTTAAAAAATAAAAAATACTTTGATTTATTTTTCTGAAACCAGCTGAAGGGCTCTCCAACCATGGCCACAAAAAAATAAACTAACTTTATGTGACGGATAAAAATGCTATGATTAAGCTAATCCGAACTTTAAGAAAAGTGGTGAAACAGCCCCTGAGTATACAATTAATTAAAGAAGGTAGGTAAGTTATAATAAAGATTATTACTAAGACTATAACTAAACATAACTAACTTAAACAAAGTGTGTGAGTGTGTGTGTGTGTGTGTGTGTGTGTGTGTGTGTGTGTGTATGTGTGTGTGTGTGTATGTGTGTATGTATGTATGTGTGTGTGTATGTGTATGTGTATGTATGTATGTATGAAATATATTTATTCATAAAAAGTTACACTTTCATTTAAACCACGCCCCGCAAAACTGCTTACACAGTTTGACTGCAGGTAGCTCGCTTTATATAAACATAGCTTATAAATTATTAAATTAGATTATACTTATAATATAATTAAATTACGTAAATGCTTACAACGTATTTAACAAGTGTTTTTTTAATAAACTCTTAAATTTAGCAAGAGAAGGCTCACGTCTTATGTCCTCGGGTAAACTATGATGTGTGTGACTATGGTGTGTGTATGAGCGAGGGCATGAACGTGTGCGAATGTGTGTTAATACGTCGAGGTAAATATTGTTGGCGTGATAAGTCCCGTTTAGTATAATAATTGTGATTTTTTTTTATAGCTGTGACGAGAATCACGGCGAAAAGAAAGTAACGCTTTTAGCCAACACTAGTCTCTTATTTTTGCTCGGTGCAAAAACGCGAAAACAAGACGCTGTAACCCGAAGTGGGAATACGACACTTGTTTTGATAGAAAATTGCGACGCGACGAGCGCCCGCGCATACAGGGCTGTGATTTAGCCATTGTACTTATATAATGTAATGTGTGTTGTTTGTAATGATAGTATTTTTTCTTTATATTTTTCGAAAAGGACTTGAAAGTAGACCACGGACTGGCAAAGGTAGTGTGGGACGTCCACCAATGAGGTGAAGGGACGATTTGGTAAAGGCCGCTGGTTCAAGATGGATGCAAGCCGCTTCCAACCGTAGTGATTGGGTATCAATGAGGGAGGCCTATGTCCACCAGTGGGCGTCCTACGGCTGAAATGATGATGAGAATTTTTTTTAGGGTTCCGTATCCAAAGGGTGCCAACGGAACCTGAGACTGCTGAGACGGCTGTTTGTCCGTCCGTCCGTCTGTCACAGGGTTCTATCTCTTGAACCGTAATAAATAGGACCGCTAGTTAAAACTCTCCTCTAGAACCTCTAGAACCTTTCTGCTACATCGGCCGTCAGTTCTACGAGCAATGTGCCCACTTCGTTTAAGTCTGGTGACTCTCCGAACTATGTCAGTAATTTCGGTTCTCCTAAAGATCTCCGCTTTTTATAATAAAAAAAAACACGGGGCAATTGACTGACTGGTCCCAAAGTAAGCTATGCAAGGCTTGTGTTTGAGTACTAAATAAGTAACGGATAAACGTACTTATGTAGATATAATACATGCTTAAATACACATTAAACACCCAGACCCGAGAATTAGTATTTTTCATACAAATATCTGCCCCGATACGGGAATCGAACCCGGGACCTCAAGCTTCGTAGTCAGTTTCTCTAACCACTAGGCCATCTGGCCGTCTAAATGTGTGACTAATGTGTGCACAATACAATGACAAGGCTATTGCACAAAGTGCCACTGACAAAAATATACATAAAATATTTAGCGTGACAACTTAATTTAGTATCATCTTATTTTACAGAGGCTCGCGAGTCCGGCCAGTAGCGGCGGTGCGCGGGCGCAGCTAATAACCGTGGCGAGTGGCGCCGCCACAATGCACGCACTGGACCAACGAGTGTAAATATAACCGACTTCAAAAAAGGGGGAGATTAAATAAAAATCACAATCCGGTTGTTTTTACGTTACCTCAGAACTCCGATATGAAAAAATAAATCAATTCGTTCGAACCAACCTTGAACAAGAACCACGGATTGCTTCGAAACATATCGGGTATACCTCGACTAACTAATACGTAAGTGACCCATATTTCGATTTGGATTTTTTTCAAACACGACGTTAAAGTGACAAGGTACAAAAGTGATCAGTTGATCACTTATTATTTATGACGTTGACCCTACAATACATGTGCATTCAAATGACTGCCAATCTATGACAGCGGCACTATGGAAAATTCACGGAAACAACGCATAGATGCGTTCCTGGCACTGAATGGGTAAACAGGGGTGTATACCCCTCTTAACTTCACAGCGAAATCTCGAGACAGTTGCTACTTTTTAATTCGCGAATCTTTGTCACCAAGCGCCGTCTAAGTGACTTGTTGCATTTTTCTCAAAAATAGGGCGGAAAAAACTTGTATATATTTTGAATTTTTTATACAATATAGGCTTGCGTTGGACCACAATCACGCCTGATCGAAAGCGAAGATGAGGCCTAAGATGGAGCACGCTTGCCTAGTAAATGCTCATTCACCCAAACTTGAAAGCGGCCAAATTGTAGTGCTCAGGGAATGCAGTCGCAGGCAGGGAATTCCACTCCTTAGCTGTGCGGTTGATGAAGGAAGAGCAGAGAGAGACAGAAGAAGCAGAGAGAGAGAAAATATAAGTGAGCTATTATGTTTACGGCCTATTGAATGATTCGCTTATTTATCCGAGCCGCACAAGTGGGCAGAGCCATCAGTCCCGCAGGTGCGAGCCCACTCTTACGGAAGCTGGCGAGGGCCCAGCGCCGGCGGCGTGGGAGAAAGTCTATTAAGATTGCAATCTGTCATTATAAAAATACCTGCGCTCACTGAATCAGCTTCAAAGTGCACGAGCGGACAATGTTTTGTATGGGATAAGGGACTTTTATGAGCATACAGTCGGGGTAAAAACCGGCCAAGTGCGAGTCGGACTGGCGCACGAAGCGTTCCGTACAATTTATCTATAAAAATCACGTTTGTTGTATGGGAGCCCCCTTAAATATTTTTTTTTATTTTTATTTAATGATTTATTTTGAAAGTCAATACATAATTAAATATTCTGTAAATATTTCAAGCTTCTACCTGTTGCCGTTATCAATATCAAGCAAAAACGAGCAAAAAAATCACGTTTGTTGTATGGGAACCCCCTTAAATATTTATTTTATTCCATTTTTTAGTATTTGTTGTTATAGCAGCAACCGAAATACATCATCTGTGTAAATTTCAACTGTCTAGCTATCACGGTTCCCGAGATACAGCCTGGTGACAGACGGACAGACGGGCAGACGGACGGACGGACAGCGGAGCCTCAGTAATAGGGTCCCGTTTTTACCCTTTGGGTACGGAACCCTAAAAAGATTCGTCATCAAGTGGCAGTGGGTCCCTGCCCACACGCATCGCTCGTAGCAGGGCCATATTTTATTTTGTGGTATCTTTTGACTTTTTTTTAATTCGGAAAATTTCATGTGATTTCTGCTCAGAATCACGAGCTTTTTCGATCCTACTAGGAGAAAAAAAGTGTTCCAAGCTTTTTTTTCCGTTCCGGTACCATTTTTTATAGACATACTAGCTATGCCCGCGACTTCGTCCGCGTGGAATAGTGACTTTAGGTAGCATTTTTAATATGTCGACATTTCAAGGGTAAACCATGATTTTTTGCCGTTTTTATAGATAATGGTACGGAACCCTTCGTGCGCCAGTCCGATTCGCACTTGGCCGTTTTTTTTAAATGCCGGGCGTTTTTCCGATCCTTGCTAATCACTAATAATATGTAAATGACTGTACTTGCGCCACTGGCCCATTTATTTAAATTTAATTCGGTTAAAACGAAGTACTTCAGCATTGTCGCAATACATGGCGCGAAAAACATGATTGGCGCCCGAAATACAGTGAAAACTTGAATCAACAACCCGAGGGTAGGGCTGGCAGCCCCAAATCAAATACACATGAATTAATACTTTTTCAAATCGTTAAACTAGTGTAATTAGCAACTCTAGCTAAACCGTTTAAGTAAATGAGTTCTCACCCGCGCGGTACAGGGGCTGGGAGGTATGACGACAAAGGGGCCCGGGAGAGGTGCGGGCGACAGGCACACGAGGCGCGCTTGCTTTATTATCTAGGGTTATTTTACTTATTTTCTAGAGGGAGGGCTTTAAGACTATCATATTTTGAAACTTATTGTCAATCAAGACAGGTGACATTTACTTTGACATAAGGTATAAACGTCAAAAAGTTTGTATGGATGGATGTGTCGATGTATGTTACACAGTTGTTACAAAATTGGCACACAGATTTGTAATCTGGATTAATAATAGTATTTAGAAGAAACTAGGGTCACCGACATAGCCAAACGGATTAGCTCGATGAAATGGCAAAGGGCAGGCCATATCGTACGCAGAACATAGCGGTTAGGGCCAGAAAGTTCTCAAATGGAGACCATGGACTGGCAAGCGCCGCGTGGAACGTCCACCAACGAGATGGACGGACGATTTGGTGAAGGCCGCAGGTTCAAGGTGGATGCAAGCCACTTCCAACCGTAATGAATGTGGTTAATAGTGGTTAGTGTATAATTAGATCTAAGAATTCCTGACATATGCATCTCCCGGCCTTACGACAGGTGAGCTCCGGACGGAGGACGCACCCGGTAGTTTCGGTGGGGAACTCGTGGGAGCAACGGCGGAAGCCTAAACAGAGAATCGAGACTAAAAGTTTCTTCTCTGGCCCTTCAGCATTGGCTGGGGTATGGATCCGCTGGGCTCCACATGACCCTTGTGAGACACTGGGGCGTCCAGCCGTCCGGGGGACACTCCTCATCCCTCCGAATTATTATAGCAGGAAAACTATCGATGGAAGCGGTAACGAAAAGAGGGTAGCGCTAGGAGACAAGCGCAAAAAAACACACAGCATGCCAAAAAACCATCAGGCATAAAGGGTAGCCCCACCCAAAAGATGGCATCCAAAGCCACACAATGGGCCCAAAAGATCTCCGACCCACCCTTCCATCGCAGGGCAAAAGAAAGGAAGCCCGTAGTTATAGATAAATGCATATGACAGGAAATCCCACCAACCCAACCAATAGCTCTAAGTACCTAATTGTACAGAAACGGGCGAGGGTCGGTCAAGGAATAAATCAACGGGTAAAAACATAAAAGACCGACCTAAGCACCCCCCAGTGCCCAGCGGGAGAATGCATGCTCCTCTCCCAGCCTTCCAGCAAATGGCTGAGGCAGGACACTGTGGGTAGATTAAGTCCCCTCCCTACCCCTCCCCTCCTCAAAATATAAAGCACACGTTTTTTGTATTAATAATCAATAGAGAAGGGGACTTGTGACCGGGTTTTTTAGTCCGTGCAAGTCGGACACTGTCTGGGCCCGAGTGGGCCCTCCATTCCCAGTTCGTCCGAAGGGATTTTTCCCGAGCACAAGTCACTCTTCCTACCCTAAAGTAAAAAATAGCAAAGACTTCGCGTCTTTGGCCCCTCTGGCGACTCATTCAAAAAAAAAAACCGTAATGAATGATTGAGTATCAATGAGCGGCCTATGTCCAGCAGTGGACGTCCTAAGCAGAGACGAGTTTTGGCCGAAAGGTGTCGCTTACCGGCGGCGGTTTCGTGGCCGGTTAACTGACACCGCAAAAGTGCCCACGTCACAGACTTCTCGTGTTAGTAATTAAGTTGTTAATTAATATAAATAATATATGTATGATAGTCTTTAAGGTATTTTTTATATGGGCCTATGCAGCCTGAAATAAAATTATTCTATTCTATTCTGTTCTATTCTATTCTATTGCTGAAGTTATGAAATGATGATGATAATGAAAGTATACGGATTACTCACGTCTTCAAACGAGTTCAACTCGACATGTTTTGGGGTAATCTGTAGTCCTTCTTCTCGGAGCAACACTACCCGCGTTTTCATCGTCATTTTCATTGTCATTGTTAATGTACATTTACCTACATTAGCTCGAAACAAATCGAGTTAGACTCGTTTTAAGACGTGATTCATCCGTATACTTTCACTATGAGTGAGTTTAATAACGGTAGTTCCATGTTTAAAAATGATAATGATGATATTTTTAAAACGGCCGGCTAGCCTAGTTGTTACAGAACCTGACTACGAAACTTTAGGTCCCGGGTTCGATTCCCGGTCGGGGCAGATATTTGTGTGAAAAATGTGAATGTTTGCGCTCGAGTCTTGGATATTTAATATGTATATTAGTATGTATTTATCTATAAAAGTATGTTTATCCGTTCATTGTCTAGCACCAACCCATAGTACATACAAGCTTAATTTGCTTAGTTTGGGACTAGGTCAATTTGTGTGATTTGTCCCGTGATATTTATTTTTATATTTTCGGCTTGTAACTTTCTTCACACTGGCAACCCTACCCGCAGTTATCACTCTCGCGCAGATAACGGGCGAGAATGGCGCATGCCGCGCATTCCGGATTATTATAGACGCGGTACTTGCGCTTACGCACCTATCTATAGTCAGCTCAGCGTACGGCGCTGGAGTGAATTGCAAAGAGTGTTTTCTATACTTAAATTTATTTTTTTAGCAATAGAAATGAACTAAAACAATTACTTTGCTCACCCGCGACCTTACAATAGTTACGTTTATGCAAGAAATGTGCGTTCATGCAGTTCCTCCACCTCCACACTGTACGAACACACACAAATCACATAAACCCAACCATCACCACCACCAAGCTACACTGACGCGTTTCGAACTCAACCAGAGCTCATCTTCAGAGTTACCACAACCGTATGCTATGCTACCAAATGTTAAACTAACAAACCAAAACAAATGTTTTAACTTGTCACTGTAACTTCTCAAGTACCCACTTTATTTTTCTTATTCTCAAACTACCCCACAAAAATTAACTTTTATTGACATATTTAAAACTACCTTGAATTTTTTGTTTATTTATTTATAAGGCATATTTAATTAATACTAACTGTTCAAATTCGACCCAAGCCGCAGTAAAGGAGAAGATACTAAATTTACCTGTTCATTAATAATAGACCCCATAGTGTTGTACCTAATTATTTCCATGCATTCCAGAGCATCCAGACGCAACCCCTTGCCGCAATAATGTAACACTTCATAAGAATCTGAATCTAACAATGAATGATTTGATTCCAACAAATGCTTTGCAAAATTCGATCTATCTGGATGCTCATTCCTATATGCCGAAACATGCTCTTTAAATCTAGTATTAAAACTTCGGCCTGTCTGTCCTACGTATATCCCATTGCAGTCATTACAAGTAAGCTTGTATACCCCCGATCTAGTTCCCTTATCTACCTATTCTTTGTGGTTACATAGCCTAGAGTACAAAGAGTTGTTAGTCTTAAAGGCAACATTAATATTGTTTGATTTTAAAATGCCATAAATCTTATCAGACAAACCCCCGACGTAAGAGATGCTAGATCTATATTTGTTAGTAGACTGAGAAGGTAACGCAGCGTAAAGCATGCTATTTACTAACCGTGCCTGCTTCTTTTGAACTAAACTATCTACCATTGATTTTGTATAACCATTTGAGATCGCTATCTGATAAATAGTACTCAACTCTAAATCAAAATGTTCCTTAGAAAGAGGCACAGTCAACAATCTATTAACATAACAATGGAAAGCAGCCAGTTTATGCTGCCACGGATGATTAGAAGATGCTGGTATAACAGCATCTGTGTACGTGGGCTTACGGTATATTTTAAATTGATGTTTACCATTTAATTTTGAAATCGTTAAATCCAAAAAGTTCAACGAACAATTTTCCTCCAATTCTTTTTTGAACCTTATCTTTACGTGCTTGTTATTCAAACCATTAATAAACACGTCAAGCTGTCTCATACTCCCTCTCCAGCATAGGATCAAATCATCAACATACCTAAAATAGTACACAATATTACTATTACCCACAATATACTGATTCTCAAAATGATCCATAAATATATCTGCCATTAAAGGACTCAGAGGTGAACCCATAGCTAAACCATCACTCTGTAAGTAATAAAGACCATTGAACCGGAAATAATTTTGTTTCATGCATAAAGTTACCAAATCTATTAATTCACAAACTTCACCCGGATGCAACCGCTTCCTTTCTAAGTGGTCTTTTAGAATTTCTAGTGTCTCACTATATGGTACGTTAGTAAATAAACTGTCTACATCCAAAGAAAGCAACGTTGCATTCGGCGGTATGCTGATGTCCTTAATTTTACTAACCAAATCTAAACCATTTTTTAAACTATAAGAAGGTTTAAAGGAAGCCTTCACACGAATAATACTATTTAATTTCTTCGCCAATTTATATGCTGGAGCACTCACGTATGAGACAACTGGACGAACAGGCACATCATCTTTATGAATTTTAGGTAATCCATATAGAATTGGCGCCTGCGGATTCATGGGAATTACAAAATTCTTTTGTTGTTCGGTTTCAAAGGCAAACAAAGAACCCTTTATTAGTCTCTTTAGATCTTTGTGAAATGTAATTGTAGGGTCCTTACGTAAAACTGTAAAACCGTCCCCTTGAACGATATCTAAAACTTTCCGATTATATTGATACCTATCCAATAAAACAATACAATTTCCTTTGTCTGCCCTTGTCACCACTAAATCATTATCATACACTTTCTCCTGAATAGATCTCAAAGAATTTAATTCGGTTATATTGACAATACACTCTGTGGAATTTGGTATTTTTAAGTGTATTTGCCACTAACACTTTTGTTTCAAAATCCCCACAGTTACTTGTAATAGCAACCTCAGAATCTACCGCCAAACCTTCCACTATTTTTTGACTAAATTTAGTGGGTAGATTATATTTTAAACCTTTTTCCAATAACTGATTCTCATTATCCAAAAATCCCACATTAGTAAGATTTTTAACGCGAGGGTAGAAATTATGACCGTTAGTAGAACCTCGATAATTATTGTTCAAAGAAGAAAAAGATTCTGTTCGTCGTCCTGTAAGCCAACGTAACTTTTTACACTGAGTCAAATACTTTTTATGAGCGTCTACTGAAGCAAAAAACCGGGCTTTTTCATCCAAACGATCGAATTCAATTTTATGTAACTTAAAAGTAAGTTCAGACTGCAATACTTTGAGATGTAATTTTAAATTATCTCTAACACGGAACCAACTACGCGACTCTTCACTTAACCATATTTTCCTCGCCCTTTCCATTGCAATTCTAGCAGCTATACTAGTACTATAACAACGGAATTTAATATAATTAGGTACAACATTTAAATGTTTACATTGTTGATTGAACCAAATGTTTTGAACAGCTAAACGATGCTGTTTAGTTAATTTATGATATAAACGTGCCTGTACGGCTACGCATGCCGATTTTAAATAATTTATTGAATCAGGCGTTACTTTGCGGAGGTCCATATTAATGAACTAAAACAATTACTTTGCTCACCCGCGACCTTACAATAGTTACGTTTATGCAAGAAATGTGCGTTCATGCAGTTCCTCCACCTCCACACTGTACGAACACACACAAATCACATAAACCCAACCATCACCACCACCAAGCTACACTGACGCGTTTCGAACTCAACCAGAGCTCATCTTCAGAGTTACCACAACCGTATGCTATGCTACCAAATGTTAAACTAACAAACCAAAACAAATGTTTTAACTTGTCACTGTAACTTCTCAAGTACCCACTTTATTTTTCTTATTCTCAAACTACCCCACAAAAATTAACTTTTATTGACATATTTAAAACTACCTTGAATTTTTTGTTTATTTATTTATAAGGCATATTTAATTAATACTAACTGTTCAAATTCGACCCAAGCCGCAGTAAAGGAGAAGATACTAAATTTACCTGTTCATTAATAATAGACCCCATAGTGTTGTACCTAATTATTTCCATGTATTCCAGAGCATCCAGACGCAACCCCTTGCCGCAATAATGTAACACTTCATAAGAATCTGAATCTAACAATGAATGATTTGATTCCAACAAATGCTTTGCAAAATTCGATCTATCTGGATGCTCATTCCTATATGCCGAAACATGCTCTTTAAATCTAGTATTAAAACTTCGGCCTGTCTGTCCTACGTATATCCCATTGCAGTCATTACAAGTAAGCTTGTATACCCCCGATCTAGTTCCCTTATCTACCTGTTCTTTGTGGTTACATAGCCTAGAGTACAAAGAGTTGTTAGTCTTAAAGGCAACATTAATATTGTTTGATTTTAAAATGCCATAAATCTTATCAGACAAACCCCCGACGTAAGAGATGCTAGATCTATATTTGTTAGTAGACTGAGAAGGTAACGCAGCGTAAAGCATGCTATTTACTAACCGTGCCTGCTTCTTTTGAACTAAACTATCTACCATTGATTTTGTATAACCATTTGAGATCGCTATCTGATAAATAGTACTCAACTCTAAATCAAAATGTTCCTTAGAAAGAGGCACAGTCAACAATCTATTAACATAACAATGGAAAGCAGCCAGTTTATGCCCACGTACACAGATGCTGTTATACCAGCATCTTCTAATCATCCGTGGCAGCATAAACTGGCTGCTTTCCATTGTTATGTTAATAGATTGTTGACTGTGCCTCTTTCTAAGGAACATTTTGATTTAGAGTTGAGTACTATTTATCAGATAGCGATCTCAAATGGTTATACAAAATCAATGGTAGATAGTTTAGTTCAAAAGAAGCAGGCACGGTTAGTAAATAGCATGCTTTACGCTGCGTTACCTTCTCAGTCTACTAACAAATATAGATCTAGCATCTCTTACGTCGGGGGTTTGTCTGATAAGATTTATGGCATTTTAAAATCAAACAATATTAATGTTGCCTTTAAGACTAACAACTCTTTGTACTCTAGGCTATGTAACCACAAAGAACAGGTAGATAAGGGAACTAGATCGGGGGTATACAAGCTTACTTGTAATGACTGCAATGGGATATACGTAGGACAGACAGGCCGAAGTTTTAATACTAGATTTAAAGAGCATGTTTCGGCATATAGGAATGAGCATCCAGATAGATCGAATTTTGCAAAGCATTTGTTGGAATCAAATCATTCATTGTTAGATTCAGATTCTTATGAAGTGTTACATTATTGCGGCAAGGGGTTGCGTCTGGATGCTCTGGAATGCATGGAAATAATTAGGTACAACACTATGGGGTCTATTATTAATGAACAGGTAAATTTAGTATCTTCTCCTTTACTGCGGCTTGGGTCGAATTTGAACAGTTAGTATTAATTAAATATGCCTTATAAATAAATAAACAAAAAATTCAAGGTAGTTTTAAATATGTCAATAAAAGTTAATTTTTGTGGGGTAGTTTGAGAATAAGAAAAATAAAGTGGGTACTTGAGAAGTTACAGTGACAAGTTAAAACATTTGTTTTGGTTTGTTAGTTTAACATTTGGTAGCATAGCATACGGTTGTGGTAACTCTGAAGATGAGCTCTGGTTGAGTTCGAAACGCGTCAGTGTAGCTTGGTGGTGGTGATGGTTGGGTTTATGTGATTTGTGTGTGTTCGTACAGTGTGGAGGTGGAGGAACTGCATGAACGCACATTTCTTGCATAAACGTAACTATTGTAAGGTCGCGGGTGAGCAAAGTAATTGTTTTAGTTCATTAATATGGACCTCCGCAAAGTAACGCCTGATTCAATAAATTATTCAATAGAAATGAGGTAAACAATCGAAACCTGCCTTTTTATAAAATAACCGGTCAAGAGCGAGTGCCATTAAAAAAATAAAAATAAAATCAATAAAAACGGCAAAAAAATCATGACTGTGTCTGTTGTATGGGAGCCCCCTTAAATATTTATTTTATTCTGTTTTTAGTATTTGTACATCATGTGTGAAAATTTCAACTGTCTAACTATCACGGTTCATGAGATACAGCCTTATGACAGAGGGACAGATGGACAGACAGACAGACGGACAGAATGCCGAGTTTAACGACCGCTTTATCCTAGTTGGTAGTGACCCTGTCTACGAAGCAAGAGGTCCTGGGTTCGAATCGCGTTAAGGGCATTTATTTGTGTGATGAGCACGAATATTTGTTCCTGACTTATGGATGTTTTCTATGTATTTAAGTATTTATTTATCTATATAAGTATGTTTATCGTCGTCTAGTACCCATAGTACAAGCTTTGCTTAGTTTGGGGCTAGGTCGATTTGTGTAAGATTGTCCCCTAATATTTATTTATTATATTTTA
The DNA here is from genome assembly GCA_947859365.1 of Archips crataeganus. Lineage (NCBI taxonomy): Eukaryota > Metazoa > Arthropoda > Insecta > Lepidoptera > Tortricidae > Archips > Archips crataeganus. The sequence goes on from OX402064.1 coordinate 17,227,923, forward strand.
TTTAGTCTTAGTAATAGGGTCCCGTTTTACCCTTTGGGTACGGAACCCTAAAAACGGATTTGAATGACACTTAGGTCATTTTCAAATTTTGCGCAGTTAAACTTGACCCAAACTGAAAAAAAGTTGTTTCCGTTTACACTATCTATTTTATTTGGTTATTTGAGTGGAATGATTGATGATTTGCAATCAGGTATACGTCACAGATAATTATTGCCTATCGGAAAAAAGACGCATAGTGGGTATTTATGTAATAATAGCTATTTCCCGCGACTCCGTCCCCGAAGAATAGGAGTATAAAAAATACTCTACGACTATCCTCAGACGTACTTAGACAAAAAAAAAAACAAAAATCCGTCAAGCTGTTTCGGAGGAGTTCGATAACAAACACTGTGACACGAGATTTTTATATATTAGAAAGAAGATAGACAGATGTACAAATATGTCTCTTTCGAAAAAGTGTACCTGGTGGTAAACTGTACCATCTGAGAACTCTAAGAAAGTGTACTCAAGACCGTCTTATGATATAGGTACGGGGGTTTGGGACACACAAGAACTTGGGGCCCTTTTGGAATTAATGAAAGTGAATGATAACAAAAATTATCGGGGATTCCCCGGTCCCGCAAACATAGTGTTCATAGTGCAAGCTCAACTTTGGAATCTATGTGATGTGATTGATTTAGTTTTTTTTTAAAAACAAGCTTTTATTATTCACACTCAAAAATATAAATACACCGTGAAATTTTAGTGGTTGTTTTCCCGAAACGAGGTGATTTAGTTTCGATTGTACTATCGATTTATAATTACTATTTTGACTAGAGTCAAAAATCCAATTGTGAAAAACGAAAGACGAAAACGACCGCAAACCAATAGTAACGCTTCGTTGGTACAAGTAGCGTACGTCGTATGATAGGTTAGGTACCAACGAAGCGTTACTATTGGTTTGCGGTCATTTTCGACTTTCGTTTTTCACAATTGGATTTTTGACTCTAGTCAAAATAGTAATTATAAATCGATTGTACAATCGATACTAAATCACCTCGTTTCGGGAAAACAACCACTAAAATTTCACAGTGTATATAAAATATGTATATTTTTTAATAATTAGCAATTTTAATCTAATTTAGTTGGATTTGGTGATCGGTAGTTGGTGTAGTGTAGTCTCTTGGACTAAAATGGAGAAAAGTGAATATATCGGCCTTTCAGGGGGCCCCAACTGGGAGCTCTGGGCACGTGCCCTGTGTCCCTTGTGGTAAATACGGTATTATAATAAAAATAATAAAGTTTTATTTTAAGGCATTCGGTACAAAGTACACCCATAATTATTATAAAATTAGATTAATAATTTATTGAATCAGGCGTTACTTTGCGGAGGTCCATATTAATGAACTAAAACAATTGCTTTGCTCACCCGCGACCTTACAATAGTTACGTTTATGCAAGAAATGTGCGTTCATGCAGTTCCTCCACCTCCACACTGTACGAACACACACAAATCACATAAACCCAACAACAACAACAACAACAACAACAACAAGCATAGCATACGGTTGTGGTAACTCTGAAGATGAGCTCTGGTTGAGTTCGAAACGCGTCAGTGTAGCTTGGTGGTGGTGATGGTTGGGTTTATGTGATTTGTGTGTGTTCGTACAGTGTGGAGGTGGAGGAACTGCATGAACGCACATTTCTTGCATAAACGTAACTATTGTAAGGTCGCGGGTGAGCAAAGTAATTGTTTTAGTTCATTTAGATTAATATACAAATTAAAAGTTAATAAGTTAAAAGTGAACTATGCGTCAAAAGGTATTGAGTATGATAGGTACTGAGGAGTGTACCCGTTGAAAAGTGCTCTTTTTGAGATAGTTCAATCTTTCGATAAAGTGATATTTCTAAAGAAGTAGGTATCTACGCAAAGTATCCACGCCTTTAGATAAAGTGTGCACTTTGGTTGGGTCTTACGAGCCCCCCCGCCGGGATATTATTTACATTGTCGTTCTCAGAACTCCATGCCCATTTAATTTGGCCAGAGCTTGACAGCTAATAATGTTTTTCTTTTATAGAGAAGTAACAAATTATGCATCTGTTTCCAGAAAATATTGAAAAAACCAATATCAGTGACATTTTCCTCGAAAAATTTTTTGACTTGACGTGGTAGCTCCGTTGTTTGGACAGCTGATTATATGTGAAACGTTATTAATAGTAGTTAGTTACTACAGAATTAGTTTTATTTAAAGACTTGCGTTAGCCCACGGGTTCGCCTACGCCGAGATTCTTGATAACGCCGCGTTATTATCGCCGCTTTTAACATGTTTTTAAAAACGTTTAATGTTAGATGAGTTTTCAACATCAAAGCTGAGAGTCCGCTCCCATTGATGGAGCGGAGTGGTAGCATTCATATACCAATCACATTATTACAAAACTATTATAGAAAAATTTAATCGTACCTTAAACTATGATTGGTATGAAGTATCTTTTTGTATTTTTATTTTTTCAACTCCATTTTTTAGTTTTACAGTTATCCCCTGAAATCCAATATACTTACATCATACTAAATACGAACTGAAACATGGATGCACAGAAAAACACATAAAAAGACTAGCTCTGGGAATCGAATCCAGGTCCTCAACATACCGTGCTGCGTGCTTATTACCTCCACATCACAACTGGTCGGGATATAGACACGAATTTTTTCCATGCATCACACGTCTCAGCTCGCTTAATCACTTATAGCAGTGATAAAGCAACACATATACACCGTGAAATTTTAGTGGTTGTTTTCCCGAAACGAGGTGATTTAGTATCGATTGTACAATCGATTTATAATTACTATTTTGACTAGAGTCAAAAATCCAATTGTGAAAAACGAATGTCGAAAATAACCGCAAACCAATAGTAACGCTTCGTTGGTACAAGTAGCGTACGATCCTACTATAGTTTAGGTACCAACGAAGCGTTACTATTGGTTTGCGGTCATTTACGACATTCGTTTTTCACAATTGGATTTTTGACTCTAGTCAAAATAGTAATTATAAATCGATTGTACAATCGAAACTAAATCACCTCGTTTCGGGAAAACAACCACTAAAATTTCACGGTGTATATGTTAATACTCTCAACCAGAGTCCTCAACACTCCTTTGGAACTAACCGCGCACCCGGACCAAGAGACGTCGCTACAAAGCCATCTAATTCAAGATTGGTATGAAGTATCTTTATTATTTGTATTTTTATTTTTTTAACTCCATTTTTTACCTTAAAGTAGAGGAATTAATGTATTTTAATTGCAGTCGATATATTTCATTGGAATAAATATAATTGAATTGTACTTTAGACCTAACATTCCTTTAATAAGACGACTGAGTTAATAAATATGGAAGAAAACAACGCAAACAGCAAATCAACAGGCGTCCAATTTGGATCAAGTACAAAACTTATCAAACTGAATGATGTAAACCTATATAGACAGGTATACATATAGGTACCTATAAGTATAGGTAGATAGGTGGGACGTATATAGGCTGGGATGATGATGATGATGAGATAGGTATAGGTAAAAGACTTATAAAAGACCCTTTAGTTTGTAGTAGTAAGTAAAGTGTCCCTATAGACAAGTTGACCCTCCAAATTAGAAAGATGACCTAAGTTCCTTAACAGTTCTATACACTATCACATATAAGAAGATCCTTTCTTAAGTTCCTTGAAGACAGTGCGTCACAAAGTACAACGTCAAAGCGACCTTCACGCAATGACGTAAGGTTCAAAGTAGTTTCACGATTAACTAGGCTTGGCGTTGAAAAGGTTAATTAATAAAACTCTTACCAAACTTCAAGGTTCTAGAGGAGTTCCCCATATTGTTAAACACTGTCGTAACGACTCAAAAGTCACACTTTACAATTATTTCTGTTCACAAAGGGCAATCCGTTGCGTTTAGCAAAATTATAATAGCTAGTGGCACCTACGTGAAGATTCCGTATCGAAAATAATCAGTTGTAAGCCGTGGCGTTTGAAAAGGCACTTCGAAAGTATGGGCCAGTGTAGTGGCGAATGTGCTTCTCTTGTTCGTATTGTAGAAATCTAGTAGCATCATCATGTGATCGCAGTGACACTTCCAGACTAACGCTGCCAAGTATTTCGCTACAGCGTGTTCTATTAGCTGTATTAGACTAGTATTAAGAGGGTACGATGGCTGAGAGACTTTTGAGAAATAGGTATTTTAATGAAATGTCGCTGTCTCGCCCGAACCCCTTCGTGTCAGCACAGCGAGAGCGGGACAACTGCAGCTCAGACCGTTAATAGGCGCGTAAAATTGATCAGAACAGCATTTCGTAATCCCCTGTTTTCTTCTCGAAAACTGGACCAATAAAGTAATTTTTTTCAAAAATAATTAGAAGACAGATTTAGCGATGCCCCTATGTTTACTTTTTTTTGTTTATATGAGGGATTCTTTTTTGATGAGTGTCTGAAAGTGACGTTGAAATTGGGCAATTTTTTAAGTTTTTGAAAGCTGATATTTCTTATGTTAATTGAAATTTGGAAAAAAACGAAACATAGGGGCATAGCTGTGGTAGATACAGATTACACAGTAAAAAAAATTGGCTCTAAAGCCATTATCTAGGGAGGAAACTGGGGATTACGTTTGTATGGAGAAATGGTGCGCATCGTATCCTCTTAATACAAACTATAACATTTTACGTTGAGAAATTCAGCGGTCACGTGCAGACATTGACGATTATAATCAATTACATTATGATCTGAAACCATTACTTTGCTCACCCGCGAAGCAAAGTAATCAAGTTGTCGCGGGTGAACAAAGTAATTGTCCCAGTTCATTTATATGGACCCCCACAAAGTAACGCCTGATTCAATAAATGAATTATATTATATCAGACATTTACTAACTTATTCATCAGAGGGAAAATGCGGCGAACGTCTTGGAAACTATGCCCCAGGGCTTTATGTAGACTAATTAGTTCAGTTATTATTAATTTCGTGGTCGTAAATTTGTCTTTAATTAAAACCTTATCGATAGGTTTATTCTCCTTCGCCTTATTTATTTAGACAAAATTATACCTAATAAATAAATAAATAAATAAATATCACAGGACAATTCACACCAATTGATCTAGTCCCAAAATAAGCTAAGCAAAGCTTGTGTTATGGGTACTAAAGCAACGGATAAACATACTATAGTTTATTATTAAACACATACAAATATTAAGAGAAAATAACAATAATAAATTAATACTATAACTATAAATAAAATAAAACTAACTTAAACTAAAACTAAATAAAATTAACAAAAGGTTCCCCCCGCGGCATGGACCCAAAGACACTGGCAGCATTACCTCGCTGTATAGCAATGCTGATACGTTGTGCGAGGTAGCTGCCAGCTCTTTGGTCTCCTGTAGTGTCACAAAGACACTGGCAGCATTACCTCGCTGTATAGCAATGCTGATACGTTGTGCGAGGTAGCTGCCAGCTCTTTGGTCTCCTGTAGTGTCACAAAGACACTGGCAGCATTACCTCGCTGTATAGCAATGCTGATACGTTGTGCGAGGTAGCTGCCAGCTCTTTGGTCTCCTGTAGTGTCACAAAGACACTGGCAGCATTACCTCGCTGTATAGCAATGCTGATACGTTGTGCGAGGTAGCTGCCAGCTCTTTGGTCTCCTGTAGTGTCACAAAGACACTGGCAGCATTACCTCGCTGTATAGCAATGCTGATACGTTGTGCGAGGTAGCTGCCAGCTCTTTGGTCTCCTGTAGTGTCACAAAGACACTGGCAGCATTACCTCGCTGTATAGCAATGCTGATACGTTGTGCGAGGTAGCTGCCAGCTCTTTGGTCTCCTGTAGTGTCACAAAGACACTGGCAGCATTACCTCGCTGTATAGCAATGCTGATACGTTGTGCGAGGTAGCTGCCAGCTCTTTGGTCTCCTGTAGTGTCACAAAGCCGTTTACAAATATACTTATATAGATAGATACATACTTAAATACAATATTAAACACCCAAGACCCGAGAGCAAACATTCGTATTTTTCATACAAATATCTGCCCCGACACGGAAATCGAACCCGGGACCTCAAGCTTCGTAGTCAGGTTCTCTAACCACTAGGCCATCTGGTAGTCTATACCTACGATACCTACTTCGCCTAATGAGTTTTTAAATAGAAGCTGTTGCCGATCTGGTCACAGCTGCAGCCCTAGATGATGGATTTACACTATTTTTGGCCCCAAATGACCATTAAAAATAACAGTTTTAGGTAGGGATCATGAGATGAGAACGTGAGGCGTGTGAGCTGCATGGATCCAAATCGGTGGGCTAGGTTAGCAACGGAATGAATACCACAGGATGGATGGTAGAGACGAAGTAGGCCCAAGAGGTGTTGGCGGGACGATCTAGACGTGTACCTTAGAGACTGGAAGGACACCGCTCAAAATCGGGATGAATGGCGAAAATGGGGGGAGGCCTTTGCCCAGCAGTGGGACACTTCTCCAGGATAACTAACAGTCTGTCGTTAATGATCTAACTTAATTTACGTAAGGTTGAGGGTTGTCTGTTAGTCAGTCAGTCACTTTACTATTTAAGAGTCATAGCTTTAATTGATTAAGATAATCTATCACTAATCTCGATCACATGTGATTCCCCCCGTACTTGCATCCCGCTGGGCGGCGCTGTGACGTCACAACGCGTCACGCTTACGCTTGCGTAACGCAGCGCGTATTTATTTAACGCCGCCATTTTGAAAATAGCCCGGCATTTCTTGTATGTGTCAGTATTTATAGCTCATTGTCGACTGGGTCACCGGTGAGGTTGTTGCATTTACTTTCACCGAAAACTTAATTATAGTTCTACATGCAGATAGATTGCGTATTTGAAATTCTTCAAAGATTGCAGACGGAACTGTGAATTGAGAGATGCTTGAGTATTTTCAGACACGCGCGAGCAAGATCGCTCACTTATTCGCTCAGCGGTCTTATCGCTCGTGTGTCACGTTACCTATGTAAGTTCGCGAATATGGCCGAAAAAGATATATGGGCGAAAACGTTCGCCGAGCTGACTAAGTAAACATGCTCTTACAGTCGCAATCATAAGTCATAACATAACATCGAAGCTATCTAGGCTCATAAATATTAAATACGACCTTATTATATTGTCAATCGTTGAAGTGCGGTCAGGCATTTTTGCCCACCTAGAAAGCTCCTATCTTTTTTTTTATTTTTTTTCTATTTATTATTTAAAATAATAAAAACTGAGAATTAGTGCTACTTCGGATAATATTGTAAGTTGCTACACCAAAAATACAATAAAATATAATGCTGCCATGAAGAACGGATGTCAGTGAATATATACTACGCTCAGTAGTTTATTTTCATCTTGATTTGAAAATCTAAGTTTTGCGTGCTAACGTTCTATTACAACAATTACAATCATTATTAGGAGACACAGTTCCATTTTTAGATAGGTTGCTGAATTCAAAATGTGTAAAATTAACCTTTAAGATGACCAAAGACCCTTCCATCGCAGGGCAAAAGAAAGGAAGCCCGTAGTTATAGATAAATGCATATGACAGGAGATCCCACCAACCCAACCAATAAGACTAAGTAATTGTACAGAAACGGGCGAGGGTCGGTCAAGGAAGTAACCAACGGGTAAAAACATAAAAGACCGACCCAAGCACCCCCAGTGCCCAGCGGGAGAATGCATGCTCCTCTCCCGGCCTTCCAGCAAATGGCTGAGGCAGGACACTGTGGGTAGATTAAGCCCCCTCCCTACCCTCCCCTCCTCAAAATTTAAAGCACACGTTTTTGTTTTGATAACCAATAGAGAAGGAGACTTGTGACCGGGTTTTTTAGTCCGTGCAAGTCGGACACTGTCTGGGCCCTCCATTCCCAGTTCGTCCGAAGGGATTTTTCCCGAGCACAAATCACCCTTCCAATCCTTAAAGTAAAAAACAGCAAAGACTTCGCGACTTTGCCCCCTCTGGCGACTCATTCAAAAAAAAAAAAAAAAGATGACCAAAGAAGCGGAGCCCATGTGTGGACCAGTCGCTTTATCAAGAAAGACTTGAAAAATCTTGTCTTAATTGAGGCTTATTATTCAAAACTAACCAGCGATTGACCTGTACTTCACTTGATGGCAAGTGCATTTGAGGCCAAAGATATAACTCATTGGTTCCGATTATTCACTCTAGCCTTGATTTTATCTAAAATTCAATTATCCGCAAAAACAGAGGACGGAAGCGAATCCTCTTCCTTATGCTGGGCATACACGTTATGGTCTGCCGTACCACTACCATGAGTTTACAATGACCGTACTCGATAGCGACTGCGTATATGATTTGTATGGAGACTCCATACAAATCATTTACGCAGTCGCTATCGAGTACCGTCACTATCAACTCATGGTAGTGGTACCGGAGAAGTCTACCTGTGGAAGTCGACCGGACCGTGTGTGGGAACCGACCTGTGCAGTGTTTTTCACCTGCGCAGGCGACCGGAGCAAATCCAAAAATTAATTCTTTCGAGTGACCCTACAGGGTAAACTTGTACACCAGAACGTCCCCACGCACGCTGCAATGGTTGACCTGTAGAGAGGTCACCTGCGCAGGTAACCTCTCCGACAAACCATAATGTGTATGGCCAGCAAAAGAATTGATTTCTGATTTTGCTCCGGTCGCCTGCACAGGTGAAAAAACAGCATAGGTCACACCTATACCTGTACAGGTTGACCTCTCTGGCAGACTATAACATGTATGGCCAGCAAGCAATTCGCACAAGCCCTTTGTGCAAAGTTGGAATATTGACAAGGAAACATCGAATTCACTCGTTATAATGATACTGCTCCTATGTTTACTGTTATGCCAATCATGTAACTACAATGAATAGCTAACGAAGAAGCAGCAATAGCTGTTACGAAAAGCGACAAATATTTCTAGGCCGCGGGCGACACGGCTCGGGCTACACTGAATCGGATTGCACGCGTTTGAGGCCGGGCGAAAATAAACGTCCCTATAGAGGCTCGGGTTGAATGCAAGCAGTTCCGGACGCTGGTCAGGGGCGGAGGAACCCAAAGACATAGCTTTAACCAGAAAAGTTCTCGCAGAGGTAAAGCCAGAGGTCATATTGTCTAACGCACATGCGCTTGCTATCGCATTCTCAGTCTCTTTCTGTCACCTTTTTATACCGTTTGCGTTTGGCAGGAAAACGAAACAAAAGGTTTAAGGTCGACTCATTTTGTACAAACACCGAAACGTGTCAGACACTTGCCGTATCAGACCCAACAAAATATTCTTTGCGCATACTGGCCGGGCACGGCCCGTGTCTGCGCGGTCGTGTTACGATTAGGGATTGCAATCCGGCCGGATTTCACCGGATTGACGCCAACGGATTTTAAAGTTACTTATTAATACACATAAAGATAAATAAAACACGTATTTATGCAAAATAAAATCACTTTTAATTTAATTTTTTTGGTATTAACTGTAATTTGTACTACTCTAATACTTTAATGAAATTAAGAAACTATTCTAAATAATAAAGTAATCAGTCTCACTTATTGCTTTAAGTATCGAAGGTTCTAAAGTAATTAGAACATATTATTAATCTACACAGACATAACATAACATTTTAAATTTGTACATAAAAAATCAACTTCAGTCATTCATAAATTATGAATCATAATCCTAACAATAATTTTTTGCAATGCAAAATTAAAATGAAATTATTACAGTGACTGAAAAAACGATCTAAGGAAACATATAGATGTTAATAGTACTGTCCCCTAATCTGCTTCTAATGGCACTACAAATATAACCTGCGGCTGAAAAGGCCCTTCCTGCCTCAACACTGGTTGGCCTAATCGCCATTAAGTAACTGTAGATCAGCGACAAATGTTTTCCTTTTACTCCTTCTACTTACTTCATACTTAGTCATTTATTTTTTTAGTATTTTCTCATAATCTACAGTACAGTTTTTCTCGCTTTTTTGTTTTACCGGATCCGGTAGGTCCATAAACACGCCGGATCCGCCGGATTACCGGATCCGCCGGACCGGATTGCAATCCCTAGTTACGATAGATATGAATTCGTTAATAGAAACTGTATAGGGAACGTGCAGAAACTATAGGCGGCAGCACTAATGCGACAGAAGACACACATGCGGACAGTAAAAGAAACTTATCAGAGTAAAACAGTCAAATTGATGGCACCAGTTTGCAGCACCGTCTATGTGCACATTCCCTATAGAAGGATATTATTTTGTCTGCCACGGCACGTGTCTCTAAATATGAATGGACCTTTATATGTTTTGGTGGATACTTTGGTGGTCAATTCTCATTCTTCGTCAATTAGACCTACGAACCATAACAAATTATTGAAAGGTCCAATGATATCATCATAATAGATTCATTTGTTTTGTATACAACATTCAACTCAGAAAGTATGAGTTATACATTCTATATTCAATATGACATGAATGGATTGTGTCATTATTCATGTGTAGGTAACGAGCTATTTCTAAATAGGTATGTCATGCATTACCCTTGTCACATTCATACGGTCGATGCGGAAGGCAAAAATACAATGAAATAACAATAATAACAAAGACAGATTTAAAAACAATATTGTTTACCTACGCAATTCGTAGATCACACAGAATCTAGTTAGTAAACTAAACAGTAGGTCTTGGATTGGGCGCTGTACTGAAACTTCGATTAAAAAAAATCCTTGTATTAAGTAGTCATATTTTTTTTTTCTTGTCTTTTAATTGTAGGTGCTTGAGTTTGTCAGTTTGGTTTGGTTATGTGTAGATTAGACCTTTTCGTATGTTTCATATTGGTAACCTTTGGTATAAACCTAAGCTGGTCATGAATCATGATAACTCCCCCCTAGAGACGGTCTTTGTGTAATGCATCCTTCTGCCGTAAGAGAATGTTGATGATTAGAAAACTACGAAGCTTAAGATCCCAGATTGTCCCCCGTTCGAACCATTTATAAGAATTTTACTATTTACTTATGCTCGAATCTTGAATGTTTTAATAAGACGGCCTAGACCGTTTAAATGAGTGCTCGCACCTCGCACCTCTCCCGGCTCCCTTTGTCGTCACAACCCCAGCCCCTGTACCGCGCGGACGAGGCCTCCTTTAAAAGGTTTGGCTATAGTTGAAGTGGGACTAGACTGAACTTTATCGAATTAACCCAGAACGTTGTGCCAAAGTTGCCACGGAATGGGTCCCTAGCGATGGATATCGTAATAGAGGCAGACTGAAGACGATCGGACGGACGCCGGTGATGGAGGAACAACCTAGATTAGTATCACTGGGGATGGCGGGAGTTCGCGTTTGACAGACGAGAGAGGAGAGGCCATTGTTCTGCAGTGCATGAACCTATGGCCTTTACCAAACCATCCGTCCATCTCATTGGTGGACGTCCTCTCTGCGCTTGCCAGTCCGTAGTCTCCTTTCGAGAACATTTCGGCCTCAACGGCCATCTGTGTGCCTGCTAATATAGCCTGCACATTGCCATTTAAAGGAGCTAATCCGTTCGGCTATGTCGGTTACGGTGACCCTTGTTCTACGATACATGCTAAATAAAAATACCGGCCAAGTACGAGTTGGACTCGCGCACCGAGGGTTCCGTACAAATTTATATGTATTTATGAACATCCAGTCTTAGCAGACCCCTGCTCCTAAGCAAAATGTGCGCAGTGTGGGATCATTGTAGACTGGTTGCTGACATAGACAGACAGACAAAAAAAATGTTAATCGCAATTTTTTCTTTATCTGTGCTAAAAGACCTTGCTTCGTACCAAATTTCAAGATTCTGAGATCACGGGAAGTACCCTGTAGGTTTTGATTCCCTTGCGAGTGTCGAAAATTTTCGGCATAAGTAAATGGCTGTATCTTTTGATTGCGTTGGCTTAGAAGTTTGATTTTTTCACAGCTCCAAGGGACAGTAGAGCTGAGTATTTGATATAAATTTCAGCTTGATACTTCCACGCGTTCGTGAGAAAAAGGGCCTTGACAGACGGATGGACGGACGGACGGACAACAAAGTGATCCTATAAGGGTTCCGCTTTTTCCTTTCGAGGCGCGGAACCCTAAAAAGTACCTAATAATAATTTTTTTGTACACATTCCATGTCCATACAATGTTCGGGAGTATGCTCCTCGCAACGCGGTCGGATGGCAAACTCACTGGCATGCGACCAAATTTCGCAAGAGTTAAACTTATTCTAATGCTAGTGTTTTTGCAGCGAGCATCAACCACTGACCACTTAGGCTAGAGTTGACTTAAGCTTATCTAAAATTTGATCACTATACTCCTTTCACTGTAGCATGGTGCAGGTGACACTTGACACACCGTTTCGTTACACTTAGACAAAATTGCTGCGGTGTATTTAATAGCGATTTATTTAAATTCCAGTCTGAATTTTTCTGGAGTTAAACACTTAAACTTCGAAAACACTATCGTGCGCGAAAGAAATTTAACCTAATTATTTTTTATTATCAATAAAAAAAATACGATTAAGTCAAGAAACCTAATATGCGTGTAACAGAACATTTAATGATGGGACACAATCTACCACGAGAAGAAGATTTATCATTTGTCAGCGTTTTTACTCGATCTTTATAATGGTATTAACTAGACTCTTGAAATCTTCACCAATTATGTTAATTATGGCCGCTACAACAACAAATGATAAAAATATAATCAAATTAAACATTAAGGGGGTCCCGACTGACCAATATAAAATGATACCCAAATGCGTAGGTAAATTTTACTTAGAAGCAGGGCTCTGCTAACACTGGATTATTATAGTTACTGCTTTAGTTTTGTTTATTATAGTTTTGCTTTATGTTACGGCCTATTTTCGATATACCTAAAAATTTGTACGACCTCGACTTTTTTTGCATTATAAAAAACTCCGGTACTTAGTTTGCTTTACTTAATTTCAAGAAGTAATCGTAAATTTATATTATTAATTACACAATATACCTAATTAAAGTTATAAATTTATAGTTTTATCGATTCGAGTTTTATAGCTTTCACTTCTCTAGTCTGTGGGTTTTGACACCTGCCACCCGCACCATGCTACAGTGAAAGGAGTATAGATGGTTGTAAGGTTTCTACAATACCATGTAAGGTTGAGTCAGTCATGAACTAAGAACTAAAAGGAATAAATTCCAATCACGGACCTTAAAGGAGTAAGTAATTCCTCGTAAATGTCCCAGCTCCTTCTGCTCCGCAGCAACCAGCCGGTGAACGCATGAGCAAAACGGACTGAACGAAGGAACGATTAAAGAGTGAAGCGGACGGCATGGCACGACGCTCGGTCGAAGTGAACGAGACAAATAGTAAGTACTATTTCAAATGAATGAAGCGTGTCCTGCTCAAGTGGGAGTGGGACGCATAATTGTGCATCTTAAGCACTCGTCCCCAGATCTCAAACATTGTTTCGGTTTGAGTTAAAGGAACTACATGACCGAACTAGTTCATTTCACCGATTGACCGAGATCGAAGCGCTCCTTTAAGAGGGTACGATGCGCACCATTTCTCCATACAAACGTAATCCCCTGTTTCCTCCCTGGATAATGGCTTTAGAGCCAAATTTTTTTTACTGTGTAATCTGTATCTACCACAGCTATGCCCCTATGTTTCTTTTTTTCCATATTTCAATTAACATAAGAAATATGAGCTTTCAAAAACCGAAAAAATTGCCCAAATTCAACGTCATTTTCAGACACTCGTCAGAAAAGAATCCCTCCTAAAAACAAAAAAAGGAAAACATAGGGGCATAGCTAAATCTGTCCTATAATTATTTATGAAAAAAATAAATTTATTGGCCCAGTTTTCGAGAAGAAAACAGGGGATTAAAAATGCTGTTTTGATAAATTTTACGCGCCTATTAACGGTCTGAGTTGCAGTTTTCCCGCTCTCGCTGTACTGACATGGAGGGGTTCGGGCGAGACAGCGACATTTCTTGAAATACCTATTTCTCAAAATTCTCTCAGCCATCGTAACCTCTTAAAGATCGAGCGGGCGCAACTCTAATACTGTGTAAGCTTTATGTTATGCGACGTGGGTCTCTATAATTTTCCCGAATTTCATATGAAATAATGTATCGTTTTACATAAGTATAATTTGTCATAAAGTAATTTACTTCTGAAATAGTTTTTCTTCAGAATTATAATATTAACTAGCTTTTGCCCGCGGCTTCGCTCGCGTGTACTATGAGTATTACAAAGAACCAAGATATCAAGCAAGCAAGCATACAGGCAAGCAAGTAAGCAGGTCCACAATTGACCAAGAAATCGGTGAACATACCTACATAAAAAAAAGTGGAATGCATAACCTCCTCCTTTTTCAGAAGTCGGTTAAAGAGCCCTTTGCGGCCTACTTACAGTATAAACTTATGAATTTTGAAATTTTAGCTTTCTACAACCAGTAAAACGCAAAATCCCGTTTATTTCCCGTTCCCGTAAGAATTTCGGGAAATGTTTTCTTAATGCTCCCCTACACTCCCCAAGGAACCCACTTGCCAAATTTCAGCTTTCTATGACCAGTAAAACGAAAAATCCCGTTTTTCCCGTTCCCGTGGGAATTTTGGAAAGTCCTCTCTCAATGCTCTTCTACACTCCCCAAACAACCTACATGCCGAATTTCAGCTTTCTACGACCAGTAAAACGAAAAATCCCGTTTTTTCCCGTTCCCGTGGGAATTTGGGAAGTCCTCTCTCAATGCTCCTCTACACTCTCCAAGCAACCTACATGCCGTATTTCAGCTTTCTGTGACCAGTAAAACGAAAAATCCCGTTTTTCCCGTTCCCGTGGGAATTTTGGAAAGTCCTCTCTCAATGCTCCTCTACACTCCCCAAACAACCTACATGCCGAATTTCAGTTTTCTACGACCAGTAAAACGAAAAATCCCGTTTTTTCCTTATCCCGTGGGAATTTCCGAAAATCCTTAAAACTGTTTTTTACTATTATAATTACCTACTTCTATGCCAAATTTGAAGAGTCTAGTAATTATAGTTCATAGGATCCCGTTGAACTGAATATATAAATCCCGTTTTTTCCTTATCCCGTGGGAATTGTGAAAAATCCTGAAATTAATGTTTTAACTAATGTAATACCTACTCGTGTATCAAATTTGAAGAGTCTAGTTATTATAGTTATTATAGTCACCCGGAATCGAATATATAAATCCCGTTTTTTCCCGTTCCCGAGGGAATTCCCAAAAATCCTTCCTTAGTGGATGCCTACATTGTATAAGGTATCTATGTGCAAAATTTCAAGTCTCTAGGTCCAGTGGTTTGGGCTGTGCGTTGATATATCAACAGTCATTTAGTTTATTTAGACATTGCAACCCCATCGCACCCCATCCAGGGAGATGGTATTTTACGTCTGCCACGTCGGATTTTAAAACCGTTGTTGTTTTCATAACCAGCGACCCGATAAATCATAGAAACAACACCCATGTTGATTTTCAGACTTTGTTACCCCTTTCCCCTCTTTTAGGGGTTGAATTCTCAAAAAACCTGAAACACGTGTTTACTCATTTATCATTAGGAGTACTTCTGTGAAGTTTCGAATAAAATAGTCGAACTAATCTTGTTTCCCCATACAAACTTTGGACCCCCGTTTCACCCCCTTAGGGTGTGAATTTTGAAAAATCCTTCCTTAGTGCACCCCTAGACCTTATAAGGAACCTACTTGCCAAATTTTGAATCTCTAGGCCCAGTGGTTTGGGCTGTGCGTTGATATGTCAGTCAGTCAGTCAGTCAGTTTCTTCTTTTATATATATAGATTAACTAACCTAACATAACCTACTGGTAGGTACTGTATAAGATGACATTTCAAAAAAGTCTAAAAAACAGCATGCTTCATACAGTTTGTAACTGAACGAAGCGCGAAGCTGATTTCTGGTCGATGACCAATAGAAGTCTGATGGAATGGCATACTTTTTATGAACTATTATTACTTTTTTTTGGCGTGACCACGTCTAATAAATCGATGAACCCGGCTGCACGCACGAAAAAAAGGATGATGCAATGTTCCGTACATGTCCCGTATGTACAAGAAAGAGCAGTGCGGGCGGGGTAGAGGGGGGTTATTAAAGTGGGGATGGATTTTCAAGATATGGATGCACCGATTTCAAGATATTTGACAAAACACCGGTTCTCGTCCGATCACCGAGGTTAAGCAACGTCGGGCGCGGTCAGTACTTGGATGGGTGACCGCCTGGTTTCATGTTTGTTTTTTGAATGTTTTTTATGACGTGTTGTCAGTGTCACGTTGAACTATCGTTCGTAAACCGACTTTACAGACAGCCGGTTTTTTCGTGGAACTAATGGCCGATAGGGCAAAAACGTTCTCGAGTGGCGTCCACGGACCGGAAGACGCAGTGTAGGCCTCCAACAGGATGGAGTGACGACTTGGTTAAGGTTGCGGGATCGCGTTGGATGTGGATGGCTCGAGACCGATCTGTTTGGCGAGTCTTGGGGGAAGCCCATGTTCAGCAGTGGACGTCTTTCGGCTGTAATGAATGAATGAAGTGAAATAATGGATCTGATGCGACGTACCTTCAGGTATCTTGAGGGTGGTGCCGAGGTTGATCTGCTGGAGCCTGGCGAGCGCGGCCTGCTGTAAAGCCCGCCGCTCCACCTCGCTCAGGGTGAGGAGCGAGGTGTCGGCGAGCCGCACCGATCGCCCGCCGCCGTCTGCCCAGGAACAGCTGCCCTGCGCATAACGCGTGACGTCATCACACCAGAACTCATGCCTTCACATAGGTAGGGGCCATTCATAAATTACGTCACACCAATTTCGATCAATTTGGAATTTGGATTTTAAAAGGTTTTTACTAACTTGCAATTTAGGTACCTATGTAAGTTATGTAAGTATGTATCTAATCTATGTTTGTACGGGTCAAATCTTGGAAGTCGAATTTGACCCACTTCCAGTGGTCGGATTCACTTGAAATTTGGTATACTTATGTAAGTTGGATGACAATGTAAGTACAGTTAAGAAAAGTACAGTCAGCTTAAAAGATTGCTCTTAAAATGAAATAACAAAAACTTATTGTTCTTGTCGCTTGACCCCTTCCACCCCCGAAATGTGTGAAGTACTTTATGGACGGCTTTATGGAGAGGTGGCATGAAAAGGATACGTATTAAAAGGGACAATTCAAAGTAGCAGTCCATTTTTGAAAGGGAAAACACATATTTTTTAAAGATGCGTAAACAAACAACTCTCTTCTTTGCCTGGCCCTTTCTCATTTTACTTGGGGTCGGCCCTCCGTATCATGCGTCTCCAGGCAGCACGGTCCTGGGTCGTCTCTTTGCTAACTTGGGCTTCTTTGAGGTTCTTATTTACTACGGACATCCATGTGATTCGGAGTCTTCCTCGTCCTCGGGGTTTAGTTTCAATATCAAGTACTTTTCTGGTCATGTGGTTGGATGGTCGCCTCATAACGTGTCCGTACCACCGCAGACGGCTCTCCTGTAGTTTATCTGGGATAGGTCTTACTTTGAAGGTGCCTCTTATGTGTGTGTTTCTGACATGATCCAGCCTAGTTACACCACCTGCCCACCTGAGCATCTTCATCTCTGCGCAGTGTAATTGATTTTCGTGCTGCTTTTTGAGTGGCCAGCATTCGGCTCCGTGTGTCATGGCCGGTCGGACAGCTGCTCTGTATACTCGTCCTTTTATGCGCACGGGCATTCGACTGTCGCATAGCACGCCGGTTAATTCTCTCCATTTCATCCACCCGGTATTTATGCGATGGGTAACATCAGTGTCTATTGACCCATCTTTACTGATGACTGACCCTAGGTATTTGAAATGGTCCACTTCTTTTAGCTGGGTGTTCTGCAGACAGATGGTGTGTTTGCTGTGGACGCCACTAAAGTTGCAATGCATGTACTCGGTCTTCTCTCTGCTTATTCGCTTATACAAACAAACAACTAACAATTGATTAATGTCAATTATTGTATGTAATTTAGTATTTAGTTTATTTTAAATAATAAACGCTTCCTATATGGAAAGCTTCCTAAATTTGAATTGTCCGTTTCAATACATGTCTCTCTCCTGCAGTTCCCCTACAGTTCTAGCAAGTCACAAAGGCGAGCAGGCTTTACTTGTGATAAACACGTATCTGTGTACATGTCAAAGTGTGAGTAAGAGTGACATCGTATGGGCAGCATAAAAAAATAAAAATAAACACACAATACGAGTAAAGCCCGCTTGCCTCTGTGACTTTCAAGAACTGTAGAAAAGAGTAGAAATTCAAAATAATACACCATGTTGATTTAGCCCTTCAACTAGATCTATGTTTGCAATTTTCCAGAATAAAAACTATCCTATTTCCTTCAGTCATACTACCTTTCATACCAAATGTCATCGTAATTGGTTGAGTAGTTTAAGCGTGAAGAGGTAACAGATAGACAAATATAGTTAACCCTTAAACCATTTGACGACCTTGTCAAGACATTCAATTTTGGACCGTAAATGTTGCTAATTTGAATCGGCTTTGATTTCTGTTTGACGGCAAATATATTGCCGGTATCGATTTAATCGATTTAAGGGTTAACCGTAAATTAACTGAAACAATTACTTTGCC
Organism: Archips crataeganus; assembly: GCA_947859365.1. Classification (NCBI taxonomy): domain Eukaryota; kingdom Metazoa; phylum Arthropoda; class Insecta; order Lepidoptera; family Tortricidae; genus Archips; species Archips crataeganus. The sequence goes on from OX402064.1 coordinate 17,246,537, forward strand.
CACCCGCGACCTTGAGTGAGCAAAGTAATGGTTTCAGTTCATTAATATGGACCTCCGCGAAGTGACGCTTGATTCACTAAATTAATTAACCGTAAAGCATTGAAACTTGTTAATAAACCTACGACCCTACTAATAATATAAATGCGTCTTTTTCGTGTGTTATTAATCTATCACAGCATTAAAAATAGCCACTTCACGAACGCACGAACAACAGTTTAACCTAAATAATAACTTAATCCACATTTTAAACTATGTCATATTTCACTTTCAACGAGACCACGACGTTTTAAATTAATATATCAAGGGGCTGGTGACCGCCTATCCGTCTGCCATAGATATATAAAAGTAAAGCTCGGGTTTGTGAATCACTGGGCGGTATATGTAATATATTATATATGTTTTGTCTGAGTTTCCGCCCACGAGGCCTAAGTGATGATGTTTTATACGACTTTCGAGAATTGCGTTTGCGAACATTGCTCTTTGGATTTTGGTAAACAATCGTGAAACACTCTTATCTAATATAATTACACCGTAGTTACGGCAAATTCGACCGAATCGTAAGACCAGTAAGACGTAAGTAAAAAAAAATACACGAGCCTAGGGTCTAATTGGCAGTTTTAACCTTCTCTTTTTTACAGACAAAAAATATTAATAATTTCGAACTGCAAGATAACAAGGCCTTGGAACAAGCTGGCAACGCATTTTAAATTGTTCAAAAAAACAGCATTTTTGAATCTCTATAGTTTCGCATAATTTAACAAGTCATACATAATGTGTTGTTCTTCATAATCAACGTTATTTATAAAGTGATTTATTTCTGAAACGGTTTTTTTCCCGGAATTGTTATGAAACAAACCTAACCTAACTTACTGCATTCTATAAGATGGTATTTAAAAAAGTCCTGAAAAAATACTGTTTTAGAAATAAATCACTTTATGACTAACGTTGATTATGAAGAATGATGCATTATGACTTATTAAATTAAGTATGCAAAACCAAGGGATTCCAGCATTTTTACCTAACTTGAAACGGAGACGCTTCGCTCTATTAATTATTTTGCACCTGAACAGTTTCAAATGGATAAAAAATCAAAGAAAGAAAGAAACATTTATATTTACATACGCATATTACGAATTAATGCTCGCTACATTAGAAGGGCGTTTTTATTTTGTTGTATGGTTTGATTTTTTTTTATTTGGAAAATTTTATGTGATATCTGCTCAGAATCACGAGCTTTTTCGGTCCTACTAGGAGAACAAAAGTGTCCCAAGTTTTTTCTTTCCCGTTGAGTTACCATTTTTCATAGACACGTAAATCCGCTTGAACGTAACTAAATGGAAGAATCGAAAATTAGCTTGGGACACTTTTTTCCTAGTAAGATCGAAAAAGCTCGTGATTCTGAGCAGAAATCACATACAATTTTCCAAATTAAAAAAAAGTCAAAACATGATAACAAAATAAAAATTTATTGAATCAGGCGTTCCTTTGCGGAGGAACGTATAATTTTAATGAACTGAAACAATTACTTACTTACAGTGTGGAGGTGGAGGAACTGCATGAACACGCATTTCTTACATAAACGTAACTATACCCCCCCCCCCCCTATGCATGTCTCTGATTGTAAAAGAACTGTGACGTTATGGCTAAAAAAGCTAAGTTACGAGGAAATAGAAGTGCTATTGTTTTAAGACTTAACTGTGAATGTTAAGGGTGTACTATTGAGCAAAATTACAACACAACATAATACAATACAATAACTCTTTATTGTCCAGTACAAAGAAAACAATAATGAATATAAATGGAGGGTATATGGTATTTAGTAAATTATTACACAACACGAATGCACATGCACACATACACACACATACACACACATATGCACGCACGTACGCGAACACACATACACACACACACACACACACGCACACATACTCACACACACATGCACACTCATAATTTTAAGTTTTTTCATTTTTCATATATATCGTAAGGTCGCGGGTGATCAAAGTAATTGTTTCAAAATAAAAATTGGCCCAAAAATACCTACAACAAAACAAAGTGTAACCGACACGAGAATTTTTAGATTTCAAATAAATATTACATATTATATCATAAGGTAAGGGGTGGTAGGTAGGCTAAAGGTAATCACTACATCCCTTGGTAAATTATGTTAAATCATTTGCAACTTGCACTTGGTGCATATTTGTATAATTTCAGTCTATTTATACTGGTTTATTTTGATTCTCATTAGGCACAGCACATGGGCGCCGACCGTCAGGTAACTTCAACAAAGCCGGGATATTGTATAGTCAGTACAGTTATTATGTAGCTGGCAGGTGTATGTTAGATTTCATCAAATTTCATACAAAAAACCGGCTAAATGCTAGTCGGACTCATGTCATTGTTAATATGTTGTTTATATTTAATAGAAATATATTTTTATTACTTGTTGTTGTAATCATAATCATAATCATTTATTACCGACCACAGTAGGTAATAGATAATCGGTGAAAATTTCAAGTGTCTAGTTAACGCCATTATAAAGATCGAGTTAAAAACGCTAAAAACAACACGTTTCTTGTATGACGACCCTCTTTAATTTTTAACTTTTTTTTTAGTATTAGGCATCAGAAATACATCATCTGTGAAAATTTCAACTGTCTAGCTATCACGGTTCATGAGATACAACATGGTAACACACAGACGGACAACGAAGTCTTAGTAATAGGGTTCCGTTTTTACCCTTTGGGTTCGGAACCCTATGGTCATACACATTTCTGTGTTTGTGTCTCTCCTGTGGACATGGCAAAAGTTAAGGGTCTATCTACGAGTAATTATAGCCAATATTAAATCTAATATATAAAAATCTCGTGTCACGGTGTTTGTTACCGAACTCCTCCGAAACGGCTCGACCGATTCTTATGAAACTTTTTTATCTGTATTCGGTACGTCTGAGAAATAGGTCGTAGGCTATTTTTTATACCCCCATTATCCTTCGCGGACGGAGTCGCGGGCAACAGCTAGTAAAATATAAAACAATTTGACTTTGACTTTGACTTTGAAATAGTCAAGTCTAATCAACGTCTAGGTCGCCTGGCCGACTTTCAGCCGGCTCGGAGTCGCTAATTTTATGTTCACAGGAGAATTTTGTCTGGGTATGGCCCAAAAATGACGGCGTGTGAGCTCTCATATACAGGCCGGAATTTTTACGAGATGTGATACAAATTAGTGTTTCCTTCTAGCTTGGTTAATGCTGGATAATACGAGTATATAATAAAAAAGCTGTCGCTCGTGACTTCGTCTGCGAAGAATTCGTTTATCGCTATCCCACGGAACTATGCAATTTCCGGGATAAAAAATATCCTAAATGTTAAGTTAATCCAGATTATGAAATATCTGTGTGCTTCAAATTTCACCAGAATCCGTCAATCCGTTTTAGCGTGAAAGCGTAACGAACATCCGTACATCATCCATTCATACAAACTTTCGACTTTGTAATATTAGTAATATCAACTCAATTGTTCAAATTAGTTTGATAAAACTTACCCCGGCGCCACACATAGCACAAATGTTTCAACACATATTTGAACACATATTTGATCACATGTGAAGCACCGGTATTTGCTTATTTGTTCAATAGAACAACCATACAATCAACCTTAGATCAAATATGTGTTCAAATATGTGTTGAAACATTTGTGCTATGTGTGGCGCCGGGGTATTGAACAAATAAGCAAATACCGGTGCTTCACATGTGATCAAATATGTGTTCAAATATGTGTTGAAACATTTGTGCTATGTGTGGCGCCGGGGTAACATTGACAATGGACGTACCTTGTCATTTATTGGTAGATGTGGGGTAATTTAATAACTAATTAAATTATTTTATTAAGGCTGCCTTTCAGTTACGATCTTTACGTCGCCATCAAAACAAATGAATTTAAGTACTTATTCGAAATTTACCATGAGCTTTACGGTGAAGGAAAACATCGTGAGAAAACCTGCACACACCTGCAATTCAATAGTATGTGTGAAGTTCACAATCTGCACTGGGCTCGCGTGGGAACTACGGCCCAAGCCCTCTCATCTCCGAGAGGAGGCCTGTGCCTTGCGGGGGTACGTTGGTAAATAGGCGAAATGATGAAGATCATTGCCATTTTCGCACAGTATTTTGGCTACAGCTTGTCTGATAAAGAGGCTCTAGAATTATAAGAAATACCTACTTCTACCCCTTCTACTTCCCCCCTCAAACAATTTATCCATTCTGTTAAACTCGCACGTCATGCGGCGGTTTGGCAGCGCTGGCATTGCAAACAAAAATATTTACTCCAAATTTTAAGTTCAACGAAATTTATTTCATATATGTCGACTGAAACGCTTATGAGATATGAAATATGCGAGCGGCCGATTACTAGCGCCAATAATTTAGACATTCTACTCACAATATGTTAAAGTGTAATCATAACTATTTGCTGGCTGTAATTTTTATGTTAAAACCTGTCAAGGAACAGTACAGCTTCTTTGGATCTAAGTCACAAGCGAACTGATAAAAACAGGCATTTTATTTTATACGAGCTTTTGCCTTCGTCTTCATCCGCGCATGGATAGGAAAACTCTGGTTTTCTATCCCGCGGGAAATTCCAAAAATCCCTTCTTACTGCACCTCTGTGATCGTCAAAGGTCGAAAAAACGCCCGTCATTGTACTTTTGAGCGTATAACGATGACGATGACAATTTAAGTTAAGGCCCATTTCGTCGGATGACAAGCAAAAGTCACTAAGTACCAAATACCTACTTAAAACAAAGCTCGTATCTCAGTATGAAATTACTAACTAGATACGACTTTTTGAAGAGCAGTGACAGAAATTTGAGTGAGTTTTGCTTGTCATCCGGCGATTTCAGAGTCTAAGAAGTACGTTGTCAGAGTACTGATGTCATTAGAGCGTTTAAAGAGAAAAAATTGTCATAAAAATCGGTCGAGCCGTCTCGGAGGAGTTCGATAACAAACACCGTGACACGAGACTTTTATAAATTAGATTTTTCTCCGTCAGTTACATTTAACAAACACGTTACATACTGTTTTAAACTTTCGTGATTTTCACTCATACTATGCACGGGACTTATCACGCGCGATCAATATTTACCTCGCAATTGGCCGGTTTTTTTTAGAAATGGCAGAAGGAAGAATCAACAGTTTCAACTTATCTGGTAGAAGTACAGGTTCTCTAATGAATAATCGAAGATCAACTACATCAAAAACTACAGCCAATTCGTAAAAAATTGGACCACGAAAATAAGGCAGTTAAAACGCTCGAACCCCCGCCCTGCGCTTGCGGCGCTACCTTGCGCCCGCGGCGAGCCAATTTGCACGAGAACTAATGTTCCTAGCAACGGCTAAATTCTACACCAGACGCCCGAAGAATGTATTTTTAAGTGTACTCCCAAAAGATATAGAAAGATTTAAAATATTGTGTGCGAAAAACTTTTTCGGGGTATTGTTTGTGAATGTAAACAGAGGGTGCTTGAGACTAACACTTCTGCAGATTGATGGAAATGATATAGTGTTTGCTACAGCGGAAAGTTTTGAGCGTTTTTGTCGTAAAGACGGATTTATACGTCTACTTTATAATCCAGTCTATTTTATTATGTTGAATGCTACGAGTATTGTAGCGTATTTCTGACTATCAAATCAAATGTTTAGTCTTAGGTGTTAGTAAACAATTCTCTTAACTTGTAAATAGTTTAATTGGTAAGTAGCGTTTTCATTAGTAACTACTTCTTTAATTAACAAACAAACAAGACAAACGGTTCATAAATATTATAAAGTTTATCATTATCTAACAGAACTTAGGGTTCCCGCAAATCAGAGGCCGCATTGACCAACGCGTGGAAGGTCGCAATGGCATTCACCACCTCTTTCTGCCTTTGTGTGACAGAAAGCAGTGGTGAAAACTATTGTGATCGCGAGTATGTTAGACAATAAGACGATAGACAAGCCCTGCCTCAATTTTAGGTTTAGTAATGATCTTCATCAGACATTTACCGCATAACGTAGGGCGATAGATTAATGCCCTACATCGTGTAAGTAACTAGCCTACTTTTATATTTCTGTAAAAGTTGCATTCCATCTGTTACCTCATAAGACTTTATTCCTGTAGGAGTACGAAATATAGTAATAGTATTTTTTTCTGTGTTTGTATCGAATATGTGTAAATAAACATCTCTCTCTCTCTCTCTCTCAAATACATTTGATAGCATGGTTGTGATTGTGGCCTTTTTGTCCCAAGCGGTCCAAATAGTGATTTCGCGGGGTTATATCGGAAGCCCTATGTTAGTATCAATCCAACAAACTGAACCGTGACCCAGTGTAGAAATTTTTCACAGAAAAAGTCAAATATTTCTTGACAAGGAAAATCACAATCAAATGACGCTGTGATAAGTTTCTACGGTGGGTTAGGAATCAAATATTACAGTGTAGTGTAGTCGACCAAGTAAGTGCTTTACCGTAATTAATAACAGTTTCTACATCAGAATAAAAGCAATAAGGCAGATTGTCACATTGACTTGTGAGTGAGAATAGCCTTTGATATTTTAAACCATACAAACTGACATTGAATGTTAGGGTGGTAAGGGAATTTCTTGGTCAACTGTACGTCTAAGCAGAGAGCAAGCGGAAAATGTAGCGACTGACCTGAGGCGTCCAGGAGGCGGCGACGCGGCTCGAGGAGCGGCTGCGCGTGCGCCACAGCCGCTTGCTCACGCTCTGCACCACGCTGCTCGACGAGCGCGACTTCTGCATGCCACCTGCGGGCGGGGGGGCCACTGTAGGTGCGCTGCGGCCCAGCAGCGTCGAAAGGAACGAGTGGGCGTGCGTCGGCGACGCGGGCGACGGCGGAGACGTCGGCGTCGACGCAACCGACGCGAACTGCAGATCCCGGTAAGTCAAAATCCACGCCTCCTCTGTCTGACACCCTTTGTGAGGGCCATCATCGTCTACCTCACCAGGCGCTCGCGGCTTTATGTTACGCAGATTCTTATCGTAGTTGATACGCTTGAAGCGATCCGCTTTGTCACCGTCTACGCTTTTCTTCCGCGCCATCCTCAAGTAACGCTTGAGCTTGTCGCTGACGGACTGCGAGACGTCGTCGTGGTCGACGCTGGAGCGGCGGCGCGCGCCTCTGCGCTCCGGCGTGGGGCTGGTGGGGCTCGTCGGCACCGTGACCGCCTCCTGCCGCTCGCGGTACACCCGCTCCAACTCCACCAGCACCTCCTCCGGAATGGCATACGTCTGCGTCCCGCTATCCACCATCTTGTCTTCGAGAGACTCGGTAAACACCTCGATAAGCGGCGGCGGGGACATTGGCGGCGAACGCAGCGTGTCGTCGGAATCGCCATCGTCGACAACTTTCCCGAGACGCGACGGCACCTCCACGGGTCTGTTCCGCAGCCCGCCGCGGCTGCCGAACCCGCTCGCGCCGGGAACGTAACCACCACCGCCGCTCCTCCCGCCTCTATAAGGCTTAGTTTTACGAAGATCATGATACAGTCTTTTCAACAGGTTCCTGTCGGTCAACAGATCCTGCACTATGTGGTCCCTGTTCGGCGACCGGCAGTAGTATCGGCTGAGGTTCTCGAGCAGCGAGCGCTGCGACGGGTCGCGGCCGTCGGCGTCGCCGGGCGCGCACTCCGACTGCCGCTTGAGATACCTCCTCAGCGATTTAACTAACTCTTCGGAGTCCGTGAGCCTCGACGGGCCCTTGTCCTCCTCTACTTTCAGGTACTTGCGCAGCAAATCAACTAGCGTGCTCTCCTCGTCCTCGATGGGCGCGCGGGGCTCGGCGGCCGCGAGGAGAGCGGCCACGCCGGCCGGGGCGGCGCCGGCGCCGAAGCCCGGGCCGAGGCCGGAGGGCGAGGCGGGCGGCGGCGCGAAGAAGTCGCGCCGCAGCTTGGCGATGTCGAACCGGCCGCCGGACGTGTGCGGGATGAAGAGCTCGCCGGGGCGCGCGGGCGCGGGCGGCGCGTCGTCGGAGGGCGAGCGCGCGCGCACGGAGCCGCCGCGCGGGCGCTTCTTGCGGCGCGGCTTGGGCAGCGCGCCGGGGTACGAACTCTTGCGCCAGAGCAGGAAGCGCGGCTCCTTGGCGCACACCTCCTGGAAGTACGCCTCGATGCGCGGCACGTCCTCGGCGCGGTTCTGCGCGCCGTCGGGCACGAGCCGCCGCCCGGCGTCGCTCATGTACTTCCAGGTCTTGCGCGTGAGCAGCCATCGCTCGCGCGGCTTCTCGCGGCGGCGGACCGTCTTGGTCATGGAGTCGGGCGCGGGCTCGCGCGCGGGCCGGCGGCGGCGCTCCATGCTCACGGCCGGCGGCGCGGGCGCCGCATCGCGTGCCGCTCGACACCTGCGCGAAACTGAACACTAGTGCGATCTGCGCCGAAATAGCCGTCCGGTAATAGAGCGGCCGTGAACTGAATACAGGGTGCGCTGGCGCAGCGGCGTGCGGCGCGACTCGGCGCGGACTGCGGCCGCGGTAAACAAACCGCCCGCCCACGGCCCGCGCCCCGCCCGCCCGCGCTTCCTTGACCTATGCGGTGACATCCCGCCCTACCGGCACTTGACGATGGTCAGGGCTTTATGCACCACCTTTATAGCCTGCGCTGTATCACACAAGTAAACACTGCGAATGCTCCACCGGACACATTCTCAATATTCCCATCACTCAGTAGGTCTCAGTGTGATTAGCTTATTACGGTAAATGCGAACGCATTTTCAACATAAACCCGTTCGTATCAAAATTGCTGCAGCAGGTATTTGATATTCGGTAATTGTAATCATCATTTTTAGGATTGATAATATACCTATCTGATGGATGATATATAACTCGCATCTGTAGATTTGCCCCGTAACTAAACGCTACCTCTGGGAGGTGGCTAAAGAGTAACCAACTTGTCTAGTAACAGAAAACAAAGATTTATTCTTATCTACTGGTAACTATACCTACCAATGCAAATCAAACACGACCAAAATAATTTAAAAAAAAAATTGAAGCGACTTACATCGAGCCTGTTTTACCTTTCACCTCGTCACTATATATTACTACCAGTGAGACATGTCTACTAGAATTTATATCATTATAAGCTCATCTTAATTCCTTAGACATTCAGTTCAATTAAATTTTAAAAATAATAGCTCCATCAATACTATCAATATTGCCGTATTGTCTAATGCGCGGCGGCTCGCGAACGCATTCCCCATTTTCTTTCTACCCTCATCCTTTACCGTGTGACAGAAAGAAGTGGCGAAAACGATCTTGATGCCGACTGCGTTAGACAGTAAAGGTACAGGCACAGATAGTTAATATTATGTCATTGCGTGAAGAACACTTTGACGTTGTCCTTTGTGACCTATGTATCTGTCGGTGGCGATGAAAAGGTTAAAACATTATAAATTATTGAAATTACTGCAGAAGGGGATTTTGCGACGGGAGGAAGATAAAAACATGCCATCATACTACTACCACTATACATACAACGTGTCTCTGCCCACTGGACACAGATGAATAGGACATGTTGATTAGGGTAAGTATTTCTAAGCTATGTACAATGCCACACCAAACGCCACCGTCACTGATTTAAGATTTAATAGGTACTTTGGAACAACCTGTATTTAGAAATATGGTAATTAAAGAGTATTTCAACTTGATCAACCTCTGCACCGCAAAACTCATTGCGAACAACTGATACAGTATTCCTACTTATGGTTGATTTGTTTGTGGGTAAGTATTAATTGTATTTTTTTATATTTTTATCTAATCTAATAATTTTACAAAAGTAGAACATTCCTGATAAAGAACTCTACTCAGGATTTCGATCTTTGTCCAGAGAGTACCGTAAAAACGTACAACTTTGCCCGCTTTTTGCGATCTTTTGCTTTTTTTAGAGTCAATTGGTCGGTATTGTGCAACTTTATCTGTGGCACTCACATATTGACATACTTTTCTTTGTGTAGATGAGAACACTACATTTAAAATGAGTTTCCGTACCCTAGAAAACGGGCCTCAAACAGGCGGGCCAAAATATTGAAAAAATTTTTAGATTGCCCACATTTGTTTACACTTTCATAACTTCGGGATTATCAATTTTATGGCCATGATTCTTAAAGTCTAATAATCTAGAATAGGCACAGCAACGTTGTGTCGTATTATAAGTCCTTTAAGTGATATATTTAACCTCCAAACTCGTGTGGGCAAAGTCGTAAAAAAAATTGACATCCTTCATACAAAATCCTGGATGTGCTAGGGTTGTCAATTTTTACTTATTGCCTTTACCCGACTACGACTAAATTAGGTGCAGTATGATATTCATGTTTTAATAATAATAGATAATACTAGATGTTTTAAGAGTAAGACTCAATAGTGTAAAATTAAACAATAATCTAAACTTTATGGACAACATTCATCTGTCTGAAATAAACGGATTTTATTTTATATAACCTGCGGTGTAATCCAATAGTGTGTGTGAAGTTCCCAATTCGCACTGAGCCCGCGTGGGAACCCCGGCCCAACCCCTCTCATTCTGAGAGGAGGCCTATGCTCTGCAGTGGGACGTATATAGGCTGGGATGATGATGATGATGATTTTATATAACATACTAGTGACAACCCTAAGGGTAAAATTTTGCTGGGCAAAGTTGAAAAAAAGTAGTACGAAAAACGTTCATGACATTGCCCACTACCATAATTACAAAATTAATAGAGATAAGGTGTTGAGATTTTGTCTACATCGTTTTTAAACTGAATATTAGTTACAGTTAAAATTAAATACTTGTGGGACTTTCCTGGCTTAAAATACACTCGAAGTTTTTTCGTACTAATTGGCCCGCCAAAAAACACGTCCGCACTCCAAGCCAGCTCACGCGTGACAGAAGATAGATACGCGTCAACCGATAGGCCAGTGTTGCCTGCAATATGTTTAGCTATAAGCTACAGATTAGAATGAAAGTGTATTTGTAACTATTTTTGGTATATTTCGCTTTTACTGAAATGTGACGCGGTGGGCAAAGCTATAATGAAAAGGCAAAGTTGTAAGTTTTTACGGTAGTGACACGTTGTCTGTACTAGGTTCTCAGAGGTAGGACGGCCTCGAGGTCTAAAGAGCCCGTGCCCCGAAATTTTCTCATTTGTTTGCTCGTTTAAACACCCGTAGAGTCGTAGTAGCTTAGTGGTTTAACCTATGACTTCTCAAATAGAAGGTCGTGGGTTCGAGCCCGGGCTCGCACTTCGGAGTTCTTCGGAATTTCTGTGCAAAATTACATTTGTAATTCACCATGAGCTTCACGGTAAAGTAAAATATCGTAAGAAAACCTGGGAAGAAATTCAATGGTGTGTGTGTGTCTGAAGATCCCAATCCGCAACGGGTGGGTAGGACTAAACCCTCTCGTACTGAGAGGAAACCTGTACTCTGCAGTGGAACGTACATAGGCTAGGATGATGGCAATGATATATTGAGATACACCTTTTTTACTGACTCCGAATATCCATATAACTCAATTTAAAAAAAAATTCAAATGCGTCTTTTTTCCCGCACAACGCCAGTATATTGTTCTTACACAAGATGCTAAACTGTAAATCATCAAACCCGTGACCATACCAACAGATGCCGTGATGCAATTGTCCGCATTTGGAGCGCTAAACCACGCTGTCACAATAACTCCGCCGGGAATCCAGTTGGACTCCGACCAACGCGTCAAGCAAATTTTATGGACGAGCGGAATCCAAAATGTATGCGAATTGAAGGGTATGTTTTACAATACCGAAGTACGAAAGACCGAATATATTAAAATATCGAATGGGTCAAAAGACCGACACGATTTTTTTCTGAAACCGTAAACTTCTCAGAATTTATTAAAACGGCATCATACAGAACCCATTAGGTTATTTTAGGTTTGTTTTATAACAAACTTAAAAAGTTAACAGTTTCAGAAAAAAATCGTATCGATCTTTTGACCCATTCGATGTTTTCATACATTCGGTCTTTCGTACTTCGGTATTGTAATACATACCCGAATTGAATATTATCCGATGTATAGCAGTTGTCCGATCACGTGCGGATAAAACCGATTAGGGAAAATTCATAAAAGATACACATTCATATAATCATTTATTTATTTATTTATTTATTTGGAAAAAAGATACATCATATCATATCTCTTTCCCAGCAAAAACGTAGACACAGTAGACTATTTGTTCCCACCGGCTACGATCCTGACATACATCTTTCGCTTCCACAACACTCATTAGTAATTGGTCTTTGTATAATGGTCACCAGTTTCGGATACTCTTGACCTGACCTTTATTCAAGACATCCCCAATTTGATTTTTTGACCATGGTTGCAATAAATGATTGAATAGGCTGTTACTGAACCAGTGAGGTACATCTTTGGCCTCATCTTCACTTTACATCAGGTGAGATAGTGGTCAATCACGGGTCAGTTTTATGTAATGCATGTCGAGCTGTCGGCTGAATACTGTGACTGTACTTATTTATTACTCTTAAGACCTTGTAAACGTATTCTGGCAAATAAACATATACTTACTTACTTAAAAAAAAACATTAAGTATGTTTATCCGTTGTCTAGTACCCATAGTACAAGCTTTGCTTAGTTTGAGACTGTCAATTGCTGTCAATCGTCTCATGACTTATTTATTATTTTATTAATAAACTCAATTAGAAACGAACTGCGATGGTAATCTTATGAACTGAAATGAATTATAATTATGCTTATGCTCACGCTTATGCTGATAATTATACTGAGTTAAAAACTATAACTAGCTGTCGTAAATTTAAACATACATTGAAGCATTTTTTGTTAAAAAAGTGTTTTTACAGTGTTGACGAGTACACAGCTTAGGTAAATTTGTATTGGACATTGATGTGTTTTTTTTTTAATTTTTTTTCTATTTCGTCATGTAAATATTTTTTTGTAGATAATTAATAAATAAATAAATAAATATCACCGGACAATTCACACCAATTGACCTAGTCCCAAAGTAAGCTAAGCAAAGCTTGTGTTATATACATTTTTTTTATTTTTTTTTATAACCGATATTAATAAGAAAATTTATTCAATTTGTTTTTAAGTTATTAATCTGTTTGTTTTTATTTGTATTTGTGATTTTGACTATTATTGACATTTTTTTTTTACTATTGACATAATAATTATTATATACTGTAATTAATTTCATACACAATGTAAATTGTTTTTGATTAAATAAACTGAAACTGAAACTGAAACTGCTCCAAATTGATCACGTGTCTAACTTCTCGAATTATTGTTTGATATAGTGTTTACTTTCGTGATTTTAAGTGACGTTTTGACGTGATTTTCGTAGCTAACTCGTGACCACGGCTGCTGCAATGTGACTTATTTATTTATTTATTTATTTAATAGACACACCAACAAAGTTCAGAGCAATTACAATAACCAATTAAAATTTATAATAAGTAACACGCCTAGCCCGTACCTCAATGAAAGGCATGCATCAACATTCACTATGAGAAAAAATAGATAAACATCACATCACATTAACAATAAATACGCAACTACAATTTAAAAAAAAAATTACAAACAGATAAGGTAAACGTCCGCGTGCTCGATACCGACCCAATATATGGCACTTTCAATCTTATGTCATAGTAAGAGAGGTGACAGATGGGTGTCATCCACTAGGCGTTGAGGTGTCGAGCATTAGTACGCTCACCCAAAACGACTATGAAATTTTGTTACCTGACGCTTTGATCGGCTTTGATGTGGCAGAAAAGTTTAGGTAAATATTATGTGCGTGATAAGTCCCGTTTAGTATTGTAATTATTGATGGAGTACAAGGGATATTTACTTAACTACGTCATCAACAGATACCAAAACAATCTAATTCCGATCAGCACGAAATAGTATATTGTTGCGAATAGCGGCACGTTCTTGTACGGTATTGCTGGCGTGTCCGGTTTCAGTTGATACCATTCTAATTTTCCAAGCTTCAGCTTTAGAAGGTCGAGTTATAGTTTAGCATAGCAACAAACCACAAACACGTAACCATGGCCGCAGGGCGAAGCGGAGTCAATACCCAATCTTAGGGGGTGGGCATGGCCCATAAGTTAGGTTTGTGTGGTTATTTTAATATAAATCCAAAACCCTTTAACCCTAATTAATTAGTACCTAATCAGTCATTTATTTGCTCAAACATGGTGTAGATAGTTGGTACAGACAGACGGACAAACAGATACAGACAGACAGAGTATCGAGATTTCAGTCGATTTTTTTTACATAAATCAAAGGCTTAATGAAAACAAAATCACGATCGCGTCCTTTGTGTAACGAAAGTTAGTCATAACATATGGGTCACTTTCGTTACACAAAGGAATCCATTACGTTTTGTTTTAATTAAAGCCCTTACTTAAATTGTATATTTTTTTTGGAAACGACTCATTTTTTACTAAATACAAGGCGAATTTTTAAACGTGATACAAAAATAATATTTCTAGCTCAGTTAATGCTCCACACGAAAAAATACGCATCAGATAAATTTTCCCCGAAACTGAGTTACGTAGGTATATACATATACAGATGCGGCCTTTTTTACTGATTCCGAATATGCAAGCATGCTGGAGTAAAAATTTACATGCATTTAAGACTTAACGATAACAAAATCACGATCGTGTCCTTTGTGTAACGAAAGTTAGTCAATACAAAAACATATGGGTAATTTGCGTTACACAAAGGATCAATTAAGTAAGTTTTGTTTTAACTAAAGACCTTAATTATGTTTGTTTTTGAAGACGACTCTACTATAATGCACAATAAATTATATCACAAACTCAAGTATCGACACCTCTATTTAAATGAAACTAATTAAAACAATTGAGTTATTGCATTATAACAATCCAGCATTAACTGAACTACTCGTAGAAACACTAATTTATGTTGATGTTATCCAAATGTCAGACTACTTTAGCCTTTGCCATTTCGATATTATTACCATTTCATTAAAACAAACGTAAAAAATTACTTCGACTTCTACCTAGCATCAAAAGTCCTCGTAATTATTCAGGAAGTACAATTACGAAGCAGCGCGCTAAATGTAGCAATAAATCATAGAAGATTTGGCATAGGTGAGCTCGGATGTCGACAGCTGCAGATTGCGACGAATACCGGGCAACTTTTGCTAGGCGACACGCAAATTAAAGGGAAATGTTAAAGGTAACCTTGACAATGAAACTGGCAAAGTTTGGATGAAAATAGCGTAAATATCGAGCCACATTAGTCTGAAGTACCTAATGAAGTCAAAGTCTAGAGTAATGGGGAATGAATAAGCCTATGTTGGGAGTTTCTCAGCGGGTTCACATTAGAAATGACGAAATCCGCGCAAGAACTAGAGTCACCGATATAGCTCGAAGAATCGCCAGAGTGAAGTCGTAGAGGGCAGTACCTCTACCATGAGTTTACACTAGTTCACAGTGACCGTACTCGCTAGCGACGGCGTAAATAATTTGTATGGAGAATTGTACTTCCGTAAGTGACCGCTAGAGGCGCTGTACAATTCTCCATACAAATATTTTACGCCGTCGCTAGCGAGTACGGTCACGTAAACTAGTGTAAACTCATGGTAGTGGTACAGGGCGCATAGAACTGACGGCTGATGGGGCCAAAAAGTTCTGGCTTCTACGGTCTGGAAGACGCGTGTAGGTAGGCCTCCATCGAGATGGAGTGACGACCTTGTTAAGGGTGCGGGAACGCGTTGGATGCATTATGGCACAGGACCGGTCTAGATGTTATCTACGGCTTTGCCACCGTTGTATTTTTGCATGATTGTCATTCAGACCAACCTTGTTCTGTCCTGATATTTACGAATAGGTAGGTACAATAAAAAAAGACTCATCGAATTCGGTAAAGTTCTCAAGACCATGACCAATATAAAACAATATCATAAAATAGGTAGGTAGGTATGTTTTAATCTAACTAACACATTACACAAATCTCTGCTTATGTACAACACCGTGAACAAGGAACTAATAAAATAACAAACAAAATCATTCCAATGAAATCAAAATACTAACGACATTCGACAATGGACTTAAAACAAAAGATGAAAATTAAAAACTGTCTTACATAACAAGACATTGCAGTTTCTAAACGGTTGTTAGAAATTACACTATTTTAATATTGCTTTCACTGATCTACTACTCATCTTTCTTTATCGTTTTATTACTATAATAATAATAATAATAATAATCATTTATTTCAGACATTAAATATCCATAATGTGTTAGCAACAATTGTAACCTTAAACCTATGTTAGTAAATACATCAAGCTAAGACACAAAGAAAAATAAAATTAAATGCTAATTAAACACTAAAACCCTACTCAGCTCTCGCTGAGAGATGCAAGGCATCCCATGCCTGCAGGAATGGGCCATCGGTACTATAAATCAAAATGAACTAATATCATTCGAAGCATTTGCACCGCTGATTTGGTTATTCTAACATGAATTCAATGTAAAATTTTCATCGAGAAAACTCTGTAACA
This sequence comes from Archips crataeganus, assembly GCA_947859365.1. Classification (NCBI taxonomy): domain Eukaryota; kingdom Metazoa; phylum Arthropoda; class Insecta; order Lepidoptera; family Tortricidae; genus Archips; species Archips crataeganus. The sequence continues at coordinate 17,263,113 of OX402064.1, forward strand.
TACTATAGAATGCGTATACGCAGCCGGCACTCCGTGTCTGTGTCATAACTTCCTAAGCCACTTATAAAATCTGAGTATAACGCTCGGATTCAAAAATAAATGGCCGCCATAACATAAACATTTCATTCAACACTGCTAGCGCCATCTAGCGCAAGCGCGGCGAATGAAGGAAACCTGAAAGCTTGCCAAAATTTTGTTGTTTGGATAAGTACAGAAAAGCTGTTTTCCAGGTTCGGGAATTCCTCGATAGGTGGCGGTGGGATTAGGAAAACTTGACTGTAGAAGTTGAGTTTTTCATCGTTAGATGGCGGTAGTGATGTCTCATGTGAAAACAGTTGAATGGTAGGTACACGGAAAGAACATTGTCTAGCCACCTTTTTTGAGAAATGAGATTTTAATCTCGTAATGTAGAGCTGGCAAAGTACTATAACATTGGATTAAATATGGATCTGAAAATTATACTTATTTTTTTTCACTTTTAAATAAAAGGTTAACCACAGTAATTGTTAGCGATGACTAACTTTCAAACTGCTATAACTCAAAAAGTTGCATAGCCACTCACTTGGTTAACTATGGTTGCGAATTTATTTATTTATTTCAATCAAATTTATACCTGACTATTTCGTCATTGTTTGAAATCACTTGTCAATAAGTATATGACAGTAAATGCAAGAAAACAATAGAGTGGCTAAGTGACTAGACATGTTTTTTCCGTGCCCACTTCAGTTAAGAACCCTTGTAAGTTGAGTTTTGAGTAAGAACCTGATTCAAATCGTGATTAGACTCTCCTGTGCGATACTATGTAGAAATCCGTCCAGCAATACAGTAGTTACTTAATTGAAATAGATTTTTATGATGACCCGTAAACCGGAAGAATTTGAGCTTAACTCTAGAGTCGTGGAAGATAAGGATTCGTCAGTTACTACTTTAATTTCGTAATAATAATGTTCTGGTTAATAACGTACTTAAATCATAATAACGTTTAGCCAGCAAAAAAGTGCATTAGCTGTTGAAAATCATAACGTTTAACATTAACTCATCTATCATCATAACAACTTTTGGCATAATATAGAAATTCATATTAACATTTGATATAACTATAAGGAGGCATAATATAATTTTATAAAAGTAATTAAGTCTAGTGGAAGACTTCAAAAAGTTCGCCTAAACTATGCGGAATACTCCTTTGACTTTGTTTGTTGTTTACCTTTCGTTGTTTATAAAATATACCTACATTATGCGTTTTAAATATAATTAAATGCAACTATTATACCATTTGTTTATTTTGCAGTTTGTTGTTATGCATTTGTATACGAAGTGAAAATGTATACGAAGTGAAAATTAACATAATTGCTGTTATGTATTTTTTTGTATAATAAATAACCGAAGATGAGGTCTACGATGGAGTACGCTTGCTCATTCACCCGAAACTTGAAAACGGCCAAATTGTAGTGTTCAGGGAACATAGACGCATGTAGGGAATAGCACTGCTTAGCTGTAATTCTCTACACTGCTTAGATGTTGAAGGAAAATCATTATTACACACTCGCCACAGCCAAATATATTATGGGGGTTGAAATCGCTCGCGTCCGTAGGTTTACCCTCAAGACCCGACACGTCACCTCTGGGTGGTGCTAAACTAAATGAGCGATACAACTCCGGTGGTAGGCTTCGGCCGTGGCTGGTCACCACCCTATAGGTAAAGCCAGACCGCCAAGCGACTCTCGTCGTGCTGCGGCCTGTTGCCTATATATAGAAGCCATTCTGGAGGAAGTTGCTTGCGCTCAAGTTGCTTTTGAATGGCGGCCCGGTGGTAGAAGAAGGCCGGGGCGGCCCACGCATAGTTGGAGGCGATCCGTGGAGGCTGAGCTGAGGCGTGTGGGGTCCACGTGGGATCATGTGAGGGAGGCGGCGCAGGATAGGGAGGCGTGGAGACGGACATCAGCGGCCCTTAGCTCCACCTGGGAGATATAGGAGGACATCATCATCATCATTCTGGAGGAAAGGTCTGAACAGTTGTGCAGCGCGAGCGCGCGCGTAGGTACCGGTTACAATGCCCCGTACTTGTTGTATGGTTTGCACTGCTTAGGGACTCGCTCAACTGCCTTGTTCCTGCTTATTCCCCTAAATTCAAGTCTAGGATGAATGGTGAATGACCATTCACTAGGCAAGCGTGTTCCATCGTAGGTCTCATCTTCGCTTTCCATTGGCGTGATTGTGGTCAAACGCAACCCTATATTGTATAAAAAAAATACTAACCCTAATTCCGCGAACAATCTTTCAGTGATCAGACTATTACTACGAAATTCAATTTTCGAACTTCGTATCGTGCTGTTCTTTCACGCTAATGGTATTAAACATAAGAGGGAAAGAGATGGCACGATACGAACTTCGAATTCCGTAGTAGTCCCCCAACTATGCCATCAACCGCGCTGGCACGCGCCGGCGCATTGTTGCGCGCAACTATGGTCGAACAATTGACTGTCGGTGCCAGCGTGCAGCGCAACCAATACGTTTTAGTGCGAATTTTTGGAGTTGCTATTGTATAGTTTTAAGGGCAATTAGGTTGAGAATTTAGGTCGCTTTGGACGATTGTTTGAAATTATGCCTGAATAGTAATGTAATCTGAGTGACTTAAGAGTGAGAATATAATTACTACGTGTCAGTGATAGAGCTGGAGAAGCACTCTATTGTATGAAGTGGCAGAGCACTGCTATAGCCATCTACGGTTCAACGGCCGTGTCATTATCCGTTATAATTGTAACATCAAACGAATCTGCCAACATGTTCTCAGCTTCCTCATTATTTCTACTTAAAAATAGTCCTGTCAGACGTATAATATAATTTGCATTACCAGGAGTTCGTTGACATCGAATAAATAAATCTCACCATTAAGAAAATCACCGATTCCCACAAATCGTGACTGTCCGGGAGTTGGACTGGTTTTTGCGTTAATGTATGAATCATCACTTAAGAAATCAGAGGAGACGACAATCACGCCTGATGGAAAGCAAAGAGGAAATCTACGATGGAGCACGCTTGCCTAGTCGGACGGTTGCCTACAGTCGGAGAGTAAAATGGTTCCAACGGAAGACCAGCGTCGGCTGCAAGGCCGACATCATGCTGAGTTAGGACCATTTCGTGACAATATTAAAATAAGTACCTATCTGATTCCGTTTTTTCATCTTGTATTTTTTTTGCCACGAATAAATGTTTTTCTTCAGGTCTAGATTAGAATCGCTATGCAATTCCAATCGAGATTTTCACAGCACTAATCTAAGCGTCCATGTTCTGGAATCTCAAAGTTTTACCAGTCTGCTTTAGATTCTGTCATTAATTATTTCTGCTAATTGTGAAGGGTGATTTGCTAATCTTCCGATTAGACGAAAGTAGCCTTTGCTACATTCTCGTAGATAATCTCATTTTTAACACAAGCTTGTTACTTGACCGTATAAGATGAAGGTAACTTCGTTTTTCTCATAATTTCTCTACCACGTTTCGATTTATAAACTTATGTTATAAAAATAAGCAAGTAGAGTGATATTGTAGCTGAATAAACAGTTCAACTTTCAGATTTCCTCTGTAACTGTTTTCGTACTGAAACTAGTTCAAGTGTCGGCGCTTGACCGTATTATCGCTTCTTTCATAACTCGGGAGTCACGAACCGAGACCCATATGTTGGTCATCGGTCTCGTAGTAAACCCCAATAATCTCTTATTTTCGGTTGCTTCTTGTTAAACATCAACAGTTTGTTCCGTGTCTATTTTCCGATTTTTCCACAGCAAAAGCGTCAAGGCCGATTTGTCCTTGCGAATAATGAGCACTGTTTAGTTTACCCAGTAAATTTGGCATCCATTTAATCTGGATCACGTCGATAAATCATCGGGCATAGACACGCGAATATAGTTTATATGCATCCGCTCAAAGCCCTCGAACCACGCAGATAACTGTCATAACTTTTCACCGTTTTACAGCTATTGTTTGCCCCAAATCTGACGTTTGTTTGATTTTCTCGTCGCCGCTGTCGTGCGAGATTTTGCGTGGACGTCGCGTCCAAAATGGAACTTGCGTTTTATCAAAAAGAACGCTGTTCCGAGCCGCCGACGCACGCTCTAGGCCGCAGCGCACACGACATTGAACTTACACGAAAATAAAAATAAATAGCATTAAACTGACAGTTATTCTGAAATAGAGTGAGAATATTATGAACAAGGATGGTGGACACGTTTCCTGCCGGCGTAATTTGTGTTAGTTTTTGATGTTCTGATGTGTCACAAATTGTGATGGATATGCGTTAAACATCCAAAACAAATTAATACGCATAATTTCTGTCTTCATAAGAAATAGGAACATTGAAGATTTAAAGGTGATGACTTAATATTAGTGTTTACAATGTCGCTTGTCGCTGTTCTTCGGGACCTTGACGCAGATATTTCTATTAATTTTCTTCGGCATCAAAGGATTGCTTCAAGGTTTATAATTTATTGAATCAGGCGTTACTTTGCGGAGGTCCATATTAATGAACTAAAACAATTACTTTGCTCACCCGCGACCTTACAATAGTTACGTTTATGCAAGAAATGTGCACATTTCTTGCATAAACGTAACTATTGTAAGGTCGCGGGTGAGCAAAGTAATTGTTTTAGTTCAAGGTTTATATTTTTTATGAAGACAGTTAATGCTGGACGGCAAGACTGCGTCAATACTGTCTACTGTATGCAATGACTAAGAAAATTCATAGTTTATTATTACTACTGGAAATAATGTTTACTTTGGACTTGTTAATCTCATATTAAAATGTGTCTAGAGATCTCTTTTAGCGTATGGTATAAATAATAAAAAAAACTGAGCCTCGATACTTTAACCAGTTTCATCTAGGCCTCTTTATTATTTAAACCAAACTCAAACAACTCGAGTGTTTGCTTGGTACTTACATGAATTGCTTCCGAAACTGATAGTATTCTCCACTTGTATTCCCATGTTGGCTACCTCATCACTGACGTCACTGTCACACGGGAACCGAACACGCGTCCCGTCACAACCACTGCTCGTTACATTATAACTCACTAATGTGTTCACAGTTCAAAGCACACACTGTTTAAACATTCTAAGTCACCTTTACCGTTCCATTTCTTTTAAAAAAAACACAGGCCGAAAACACTTTTTTATTTTAAAACCGGTCAGTTCTTAACATTGTACGTCACTTTTAATTCACCATTTCATTTTTTTAAAACACTGGCCAAAATCACTTTTATTTATTTTAAAACCGGCCAGTACTCGCGTGGAACGTAGCCGCTTTTATCGCGTTTTCCGCGCGTGCCTGCGCCCGCGCCGCCGCCATCACTGCGCGTGCTGGAACAAGTTCACAGTTACAGATCTATGCCATAATATGCCAGATATATGCTATAGTTTAACCGGAATAGTTCCGCGATGCGGATAAGTGATAACTTAACGACCGCTTTAGCCTAGTTGGTAGTGACCCTGCCTACGAAGCAAGAGGTCCTGGGTTCAAATCCCGGTAAGGGCATTTATTTGTGTGATGAGCACGAATATTTGTTCCTGAGTTATGGATGTTTTCTATGTATTTAAGTAGTTATTTATCTATATAAGTATGTTTATCGTCGTCTAGTACCCATAGTACAAGCTTTGCTTAGTTTGGGACTAGGTCGATTTGTGTAAGATTGTTCCCTAATATTTATTTATTTATTTAATGAAAGGCTAAAGTTGCGAGTCAATAAGAATCAATAATACAAAGGTCTTAAAAAAATTTAAGGGGTTTAATTTTTACCCGGGAAACCCGATTAATTTTCAATTAGTTAACCTATAGACAATTTTAAATTTTTACTCCAAATTCGTTGAAATAAAACAAATATAAAGTTAGAACCACTTCCTGTAAAACTACACGAAGTGTAGATGCAGATACGAGATATTTACACGTAAGGTAGATAAGCGGATTTGCAGTTATTATCCCCGACGTTTTGTAAATACAGGTTTTTAGATTTAAAATAAGTTAGTTTTAGCTTTCATTTTTTAGCATATATTTTTATTATTTTTCGTATATAATGTAATGTGTGTTAAATTGAGTTGAAAAAGAAAAATATCAACGGTACTCTGACTCAACCTCGTAGGTATATGAAATTTTACTAAATTGGAATAACCACTTTAGACACTAGGCTTAAAGTGGTTATTCCAAATTCATAAAATTTCATATACGAGGTTTGAGTCAGAGTACCGTCGATATATGATTCAGATTTTACTGGTTTTAGTTACAGAAGTATTGAAACGACAGCTCCATTAAAGTGATTTAATTTTGGATTCGTCTTACATTACTCGTGTTTGGAATCGCATAAATATTATTGGCATGGAAGTGTTTTTTCTGATAAACATTCCATGTAAATGCACTTTGAATTAGGTATCGATGATTTTGAAATGTATGCCAGCGGCTAATGTAGTTCGTAAAGCTAAAAACAAATATTTATGGTTGGTAGGGAGCGTTGTGGTTTGCCTCAAATATGGTTTTGTTGTGATTTTTTGTATTCTGTACACAAGTTATTTTAAATAATTCCTAAATATAATTATCAATGGATGGTAGGGTTAGATTGATTGAACGTTCACATTTTTCATCGGGAATTTTGATTTAAACTGTTATGTTATGATATTCGTCAACCGCAACTGTTTTCAACCATAATGGTTTTCCATAATACCATCCATATATTCCATAAACCATAATGGTTGGAAAAACATTTACAGGGGGTGAGCATTATTTTTATAAAATCTTGTGAATCCAAAAAAAATTTAGTGCAAGGGACTCTCTGTAGCTTAAAAAATAATGGACATGTTTGCCGGATGCACACTACAAAGATGGGCGCAATCAGCCATGTGGTGGGTGCCGCGCGCCACCGACGGCAAGGCAGGCCGCGGCGGAGATGGCGAGACGACGACGCGGAACTGAGGAAGTGGCCAAATATAGCTCTGAATAGGAAGATGTGGAAGTCAAGAGGAGAGGCTTTTCCTCAGGCACTGGCCCACAATTATAGGCTAGTAAAAAATATTGATATAGTAATAGTAGCGCCCATAGTAATACACGCTCTGTGAAATCAAGTCTACTTTTTGCGGTTCAAAAGATATAATCTTGTGACAATGAAAAAGATAAACAGCAGGGTCTTTAGTTTTAGGGTCCCGTGAACGCGTATTGAATACGGAACCCTAAAATTACAACGCAAAAACGAACATTATGTCACTCACAATCATTAAAAAAACACAACTTCTCACCGTTTTCACGCCCAACAGAACATAACAAGCGACACAATATAATTAAATGGAGACGCGAAATGTTTAGAAATAACGAAAAGATAATTGGAACATTACTGACGTTGAAGGCCGTTGTATATGATAGGCGGTGACACTCGCGAGATGCTCGGGTGACATATGGCAACGACATGTAAAAATAATAATAAGGGTTCCTTCCATTAGAGATGTGCTATGCAGCTATACTACGAGAATGTGAAAATACGCTACGAAACTATGTGATCGTTTCCACTAATGCTAAGCTATGTAGCCGTTCGAGGAAGATCCAGAGCATAATTAGCAAAAGTTCTCTAGATTCTCTATAGGTACTCGTACTTCACCGTAAAGCTCATGGTAAATTTCAAATGTAATTCCACTCATGAATTCCGAGAAACTCAGAATTGGGAACCCAGACTCAATCCCATGGCCTCAGCTTGTGAGGCTTTAGGCTCTCATCCTGAGAGGAGGCCTATGCCCTGTACTGTAGTGGACCGTATTTAGGCTGGGATGGTGATGGTAGAGATAAACTACGATAACATGGCCCACCCCTCCACATTACTATTTCAATGTGTTTAGTCACATATTTACGAAATAATTTTTATGTAGTACCTAGTATCTGCTTTTGTTTGACGGCTGTCCCAACACGCACACATGCGTTGAATGTTTTGGTGTACTTTATAAATACTTTCACAATACATCGAAGACTTCTTGAATTGTGGAGAGGCGGGCCATGTTATCGTAGATTATCTCTACTCACGACTGTGTTTCAATTGCATTAAATCTGTTTACAAGCAACTCCAAGATGAAAAATCTCAACAGGTACTAACTAATTGGTGACATCGTAAATAGCAATTACTGCTCTTGAGATCAAATGAACGACGTTAATATCAAAAAGGCTTAATTCCACTTCAAAAACATATCCAAATCAGTTTCGTAAGCTCCAATATTAGTATCTTAAGATGTCAGTTGACTGAGTAAGTCTTTACGAGAAGTGCCTGTCGACATGTGTGAAAGGATTTTTGTGAATATATTGATGACTTGATTATCCTAATGGAATTATATAAATATTAGCTTCAATGCATTTCGCTCTGCAAGAATATATTTAGTTAGTACTACCTAGCGGTTTATAAATAATGTATCGTTTTCCATAATTTCCATGTATTTCAAGTGAAATTATGACAAATGAAACTATAAGAAACGTAGTAATTCGAGTATCTACTAGTTTATAACCGGAGGCTTACTCCCGTAAAAAAAATATAAAAAACGGTCAAGGGCGAGACGGACAAAAACACGAAGGGTTTCGTACCATTTTGTTATTTCTTGGTATAGTGTAAAAAAATGGTTACCTGTTTAATTTCACAAAGTACAGCCGCTGACAGACATATTACATACTTTAAGTTTTTCCCTTAGACCTACCGGTTTTTATTACTTAGCATAATATCAATTTTTACTTCTTTACTGATGCCAAATTACCTACTGTCAGAGAAATACTAGCTAGTTTTAATATAGTTTGACCTCATGTCTCATTCGTAAACAGTTTGAAGACCTAGAAAACACAATGTAAGTAAACGACATGGAAAATGTAAACAACAATATTGCAAATGGATCGTAACGTACTGTCTTATATTTACATCTTGTGTTGGGTATTAATTTTAATTTTCGTTTTTATAGCAGAAGAATGATTACATGTGTCACGTTATCATAAAACTACGTCTGTCCAAAAATATTCAGAAAATACGATTCTATGATAATTTTTGTAGTCGTGGAGCAGGATATAACAATCCCTTGCCTCATATTGCTTTTGCGCCTTATGACATTTACGAGAACAGAGAAAGAAACATATGTAGTCTTCATAATAAATTATAAGTCGAGACAAAACTGTTTAAATACATGAGGGTGAAGAGAGAAACCTTTGAACCGAACTTACATATACATGCTTCAGCTCAAACGTATACTAGGAAGTAGTCGAAAAATTATTTGCAAATGTAACCACAACTTATATTATACTTATATATGAGCGTTACAAGTTTATTTAAAATTTGTAAGAAAATGGATCGCTCTAAGTATATTCCATCTGTCGGACAGGAGTCCAGGCAAGCGTCAACAGGTCGAGAACAAAACGAAAAAAAATCAAAAAGGAAAAGGGAATAAAAGGAGAAATCGCTAAACTGCCGACATTACTCAACATATTTACACATACCTTATGTACTTTAAGGAAATTCCAGGTCTATTTTATAAGCAATAGATATTAAGAAAAATTTTGTAAGCGACTGTTTGTTTCTTGAATAAATAAATAAATAAATATTTACATTTATTCAATAATTATTTTTTATTTTTATTCCTGTCAATAAACTTGCTATATTTATGACGGTGAAAGCAATATTTAAACATGAAACTACCGTGAGACTCACTCTGTGAAAATATACGGATCACTCACGTCTTAAAATGAGTTTAACTCGACATGTTTCCGGCTAATCCGTAGCCCTTCTTTCCGGAGCCACACATCACGGCGGCTGCCAAACGCGCACACGCACACGCATGCACACACGTTTGGCAGCCGCCGTGACGTGTGTCTCCAGAAAAAAGGGCTACGGCTTAGCCGGAAACATGTCGAGTTAAACTCGATTTAAGTCGTGAGTGATCCGTATATTTTCACTATGAATGCATTTTCGTTTTCCTCTTTTGTTATAATGTTAGTAAATCAAGGTCGCCAATAACCACAGTTTGATGTGAGAACCGTAGCACCTATTTATCTTGCCATAAAGTGGTTCTACAACGTTATTTGTTGTCCTAATGGTACTGTGGTCTAAAATAGGAATAACCCAATATCGCGGGGTGGGTGTGAAACATTATTTTCGTCCACGAGACATTTCGGTGCCAAAATTCTCTGGCATCCACGAAATGATGTAGGCTAGCGATCAGTAGGCCAATCACGCGTGCCGATGCCATTTGGAATTATAAGGAAACCAAGTTTCTGTTTAGTTTTAGCTACAGAACTAACATAAGACCATAACAGATCTAGTCGAACACAATAGATTATTAAAAAAATTAGAACGATATGGAATAAGAGGAGTTTCCTTAAAATTATTAGAATCATACTTACACAATAGAATGCAATGCACTTTAATTAAAAGAATTTGTGATAGAACAAAGCAAGAAATGTCTTACCACTCCGAATTTAGGTCGCAGATCCGTGGTGTTCCCCAAGGAAGTATTTTGGGACCACTTCTATTTTTATTGTATACTAGCTTTTGCCCGCGACTTCGTCCGCGTAGAATTCCTATTTGTGGTAAAGCTTCTTCATCTCTTTCATTGTATAAAACAAACATCCGGCAACGGCAACATCCATCATTATTATCATTTCATCATCATCAGTATCAGTTAGTGAATATTATAAATCCCGTTTATTCTCTATCCCGTGGGAATTTCAACAAATTTGTCCTTATTCTATGCAAATTTTCACTTATTTTTTTCCCGTGGGAATTTTGCTTTTTTACGGAGAAAAGTAGTCTATGTAAATAATGGTTGGTGTAGCTTCCTATTGGTGAAAGAAATTTTTAAATCAGCCCTCAAGTGATATTCACTTCTTTCTATCCCACGGGAATTTTGCATTTTACCGAATAAATAGTAGGTAGCCTAGCCTATACCAATAAAGGATAATTTATTGAATCAGGCGTTACTTTGCGGAGGTCCATATTAATGAACTAAAACAATTACTTTGCTCACCCGCGACCTTGAACACGCGGCTTGGGTCGAATTTGAACAGTTAGTATTAATTAAATATGCCTTATAAATAAATAAACAAAAAAAATTCAAGGTAGTTTTATAATATGTCAATAAAAGTTAATTTTTGTGGGGTAGTTTGAGAATAAGAAAAATAAAGTGGGTACTTGAGAAGTTACAGTGACAAGTTAAAACATTTGTTTTGGTTTGTTAGTTTAACATTTGGTAGCATAGCATACGGTTGTGGTAACTCTGAAGATGAGCTCTGGTTGAGTTCGAAACGCGTCAGTGTAGCTTGGTGGTGGGGTCGCGGGTGAGCAAAGTAATTGTTTTAGTTCATTAATATGGACCTCCGCAAAGTAACGCCTGATTCAATAAATTATTTAAAATCGGCATGCGTAGCCGTACAGGCACGTTTATATCATAAATTAACTAAACAGCATCGTTTAGCTGTTCAAAACATTTGGTTCAATCAACAATGTAATGGGGTCTATTATTAATGAACAGGTAAATTTAGTATCTTCTCCTTTACTGCGGCTTGGGTCGAATTTGAACAGTTAGTATTAATTAAATATGCCTTATAAATAAATAAACAAAAAAATTCAAGGTAGTTTTATAATATGTCAATAAAAGTTAATTTTTGTGGGGTAGTTTGAGAATAAGAAAAATAAAGTGGGTACTTGAGAAGTTACAGTGACAAGTTAAAACATTTGTTTTGGTTTGTTAGTTTAACATTTGGTAGCATAGCATACGGTTGTGGTAACTCTGAAGATGACCTCTGGTTGAGTTCGAAACGCGTCAGTGTAGCTTGGTGGTGGTGATGGTTGGGTTTATGTGATTTGTGTGTGTTCGTACAGTGTGGAGGTGGAGGAACTGCATGAACGCACATTTCTTGCATAAACGTAACTATTGTAAGGTCGCGGGTGAGCAAAGTAATTGTTTTAGTTCATTCAATAAAGGATAGTTTAGCTTTCTATTGGTCATTTTTTTTTAAACTCATCCCCGAAGTTAAATTTACTATTTTCTATACCGCGGGAATTTTGCATTTATTCGGAAATTAGCATCATGTTAATCAAGGACAGTATCTTTTCTATTGTTGAAAGACATTTTAAAATGAGCTCCGAAGTTGAATTTTTTTTCTATCCATTGGGAATATGTCAATAAAGGATAGTGTAACTTTTTACTGGTAAAAGATTTTTTTAATCGGCTCGGAAGTTTCAGAGATTATCTATCCCACAGGAATATCCAAAAATCCTGCAATAAGTTTTTTTGCTGTTATGTATGACCATTTACGTTTATACTGAATTTGAAAAGTTTAGTAATTGTAGTTACGGAGATAGGATCCAGTTGATTTGAGTATATAAATCCTGATTTATCCTTATCCCGTGGGAATTTTCAAAATTATTGAAATTAGCTTTATACCTTATTCTAATAGTCTACTTGCATGCCCAATTTGAACAGTTTAGTAATCTTCGTTATGGAGATAGGGTCACTCTTGATTGACGAAATATATACATCCCGTATATTCCTTATCCCGTGGGAGTTCCGGAAAATTCTTTCTTATCGGATGCCTACGTCATACAAAGAACACATCCTCCAAGTTTCAGGTCTCTACATACAGCGGTTTAGGCCGTGCGTTAATCCGCCAGTCAGTCATTTAGGACTTCAGGACAAAGCATTTTATATGTACTTGCATTGCACCAAGCTTTTAAGCGAGTTCAACAATGAAGTTTGAATACTGAATTCAATTTTATTCAAAAAAGGTTGAACTCACATAAAAGCTTCATCATCATCATCATCATGTCAGCCGTAGGACGTCCACTGCTGCTGGACTTAGGCCTCCCTCATTGACGCCCAATCATTACGGTTGGAAGCGACTTGCTTCCACCCTGAACCTGCGGCCTTCACCAAAACGTCCGTCCATCTCGTTGGTGGACGTCCCACGCTGCGCTTGTAAAAGCAAAAGCTTGGTGAAATGCAAATACTTAAACATATAATTAGTTATTATCAGACTTTGATCAATTATAACTGAAGATACACATTGCCGAACAAAATCCCCTTCAAAGAATGTCTGAACTTTTTTATTTGTTCGCATAACAATTAAAATCATCACCTACACAGAAATTTGAACCTAGTCTTTACTTCATTACAGTCGAATTTCGGTTGACACTTGACAGCTAAACTTGACAATTTCACGCAACGTACTGAGAAAAAAGAAGGCCACTTTTATCAAAGTGGCGCTCATTTGGCTCGGACATTTTCGGGCGCGCGACTGTGGATCTACAGTTATAATTGATCAAAGTTATCAGAGATCAGATCAGGAAGTGGTTGACAAACGTAGACAAATGGTTTGCAAAATTTGAAGTTTCGTTTCGTTTACATTGTGTCAAAATAAAAAGTAATTTAAATCAAAACGGCCGTATTTACGTTTAAAATTTACGGCCGTATTTACGTGCGTAAATCCGATACATCGCCGGTAATCTGGATTACAAACGAACTTCAAGTGCAGAGACTTTTCAATGAATGACTTTATCACTTGTCCTTAAATAGGCTCATAAATTGTGTGCAAGAATGTTTTTGTATTAAGACTGTTCGTAACATAGAAATTTACCTATCCTGTAAGTATATTTTCAGTATAAATAAGTATAAATACCTGCTCTCTTTACGTATACATTCTAAAATACACTATTTCACATATTTAATTCTAGAAGTATTCGCAGTTAACTTCAAAACAGACTTTTACTGTATAATTGTGATTAGTACCTTTCAAGCTATAATGTTTTTACTTTGTAAAATTGAGATAAGTTCATTTTCACCTGCAAATTCAAACACCAATATTTTATTTACTTTGACGGCTGACTTTTTATTTAATGGCACTTGATGAGATTTTAGATGAATTAGACGTTTTAGATAACAATCATAGCTTTGCCTGTAGCGTCACCGATCTACCCTCTTATTTACCAAAAAAGAAACCTACTTATTCCATTATTACGCAAAATATTAGAAGTATTTATAAGAATATGGATGACTTGGATGTGAATTTAAGCACTTTACAACAAGAAATTGATATATTGGTTCTTACAGAATGCAGATTAAATTATAATAGACCCCTCCCATTAAAACTGAACTATTCGTGTTACAATACTAGCAAACAAATAACTCAAAATGATGGTGTGGTGGTTTATATAAGTAACTCAATTCCACATCTAGTAAAAGAAATAATTTTGGTTGAAGCGTCCTGCCTCCAAATAACTGTATCAGGTTTTACAATTTTATGTATCTATCGTTCACCGTCCAATACAAATACATATAATTTTGTTTCCTCATTAGATATGTACTTAAAAAATAGTCAGCTTGGTAATAATGTGATCATAACAGGTGACATAAACATAAATATCCTATTACAAAATAATTCTACAAATAATTACCTTAATATGTTGGCAGCTCACGGGCTGTTTCCAGCTCATAAAGAAAATACTCGGATAAATAGCTGTTTGGATCATATATTTATGAACTTAAACCCTAATTTATACTATTCTAAAACTGCAATATTTAACACTACTATTACAGATCACTTTATGACTCTTTTTAATATTTACTCAAAATCTAAAAATATGATGAAACCTGATACTAAAGTGGTTACAGATTTTCCAAAGGCACTTGCCATACTGAACAAAAATAACTTTAGTGAATTACTAGTTATCAATGACCCTAACATCTTAAAAAATAAATTAGTTCACCTCATTCAAAATGCGATTATTTCTTGTACTGAAATTATAAAAATTCCTTGTAATAAGCGTATTTTAAAACCCTGGATCACTCCAGGTGTGCTAAAGTGCATTCAAAATAGAAATAAATTACAGAAAAACTTGCGAAATGATAATACAAATGAAGTGCTACAAATTATTTATCGACGCTATAGAAACTATTGCAACAATTTAATAAAAAATCTGAAACATAAATATGAACGTGACCTTATTAATAAATCTAAAAATAACAATAAAAAATTATGGAATACTATAAAAACTATTACTAATCTAAACAAAACTAAACGAAAGAATATTGAACTGTTAAATTTATCTAACTCCCCCGTTGCATCAGCTAACTATGTCAACAAACACTTTGTAAATATCGGAAACCATCTCGCAGAGCAAATAGGAACTAATTCTACTTCCGATTCCGGGACATACTTGAATGGTTTGGCCTCACATACATCTTCTATTGGTATCTTGGTTCCTGATCTTCAAGAAATTGAAACAATTATAGTAAATCTAAAATCTAAATCAGCGTCAGGCTGGGACAATATTCCATCCTCCTTTATTAAAATGGCGAAATCAGAACTAATTCCAGTTTTAGGACATCTAGCTTCACTTTGTTTCACTCAAGGAATATTTCCTGATTCTCTTAAACGGGCCATAATTCACCCGGTATATAAGGATGGGGACAGAGATGACGTTAGCAATTATAGACCCATTTCGGTCTTGTCCTCAATCTCAAAAATTTTAGAGAAATTGATCAACAGTAGACTTATTAAGTATTTAAACAAGTTTAATCTTTTGTCTTCTCGACAATTTGGTTTTCGAGAAGGGAAAAGTACTGAAGATGCAGTTTTGGAACTAACAAAATCAATTACTAAGCATATAGAGGACAAGAAGAAGACTTTATGTATCTTTCTCGATTTGAAAAAAGCTTTCGATACTGTCTCTGTCCCCATCCTTACCCGTAAATTGGAAATTATGGGTATTCGTGGACAATTTTTAAACCTAATTACGAGCTATTTAAGTGACAGAACGCAAAAAGTCAAACTAAGCAATGATGTTTTCAGTAAAGATGAGTATTGCACTTCTTACGGAGTTCCTCAGGGAAGTGTTTTGGGCCCAACCCTGTTCCTAACTTATATTAATGATCTAACTAATATTCAGCTTCCTAATGGTTTAGTTATCTCTTATGCAGATGACACTGCACTCCTGTTTCACGGAGATAGTTGGGAGGAGGTTTACACTCTTGCCGAGTCCGGTCTATCTAAGGTGATAAATTGGCTTCAAATTAATTTACTCTCATTAAATATAAAGAAAACCAATTACATAACTTTCTCAATTTTAAATAATTCACAGCCTGATAAATCTGCTCATGTTTTAAAAGCTCACACTTGCTCAATTCAAGCCACTGGCAACTGTTCTTGTTTTTCCCTTAATAATGTTACTTCCACCAAATATTTAGGTGTTCATATTGATCAATTACTTTCTTGGAACCAACAAATCGAAGTTACTGCAAATCGAATTCGAAAACTGATATGGTTATTTAAATACTTACGACATATTTCGGATAAGGAACTATTGATCTATATCTATAAGACTCTGGTTCAATCCATTGTGCTTTACTGTCTACCTATTTGGGGGGGTACCCACAAAAGTAAACTCTTGGTTCTTGAACGGGCCCAAAGGTCTATCCTAAAAGTTCTGTTGGGTAAAAACAAAAGATACAGTACTTCTGATGTTTTCAGAGATACTGATGTTCTTTCAGTTCGTAAGTTGTATATCTTAAATTGTATTTTAAAAATCCATAAAAATTTAAAACGAGATCAAAGTATATTAAAAAAACGTAATCCTTATTCAGTGATAAAAATATCTAAAACTAGAACAAATTTTGCTGCAAGGCAATTTAATATAGCGTCTGCACATCTTTATAACAAAATAAATAGAACAACTAAAATTTACAACTTAACTTATAGAGAATGTAAAAGTCTAATTACAACTTGGCTAAAATGTAAAAGTTATGAAGATATAGAATTACTGATGATTTAAAAAAAAAATATATATATATAAAAAAATAAAGAAAGAATAATAATAATACTTACAGTCTTACCTTTTTCATTACATTTGATGCTCATGGTTTGAGTAGTGATGGTATATACTTACCATCACTGTTTAAACATACACATGCACACATGCACATGTATGTGTATGTGTGTGTATGTATGTATATATATTATATATTAATTGCACTTAATTTTCTTTTTTGAAAAATGCTTGTCACCTCTTATGCACTCTTTATTTATTATTTTTATTATTGTTATAGATACCCAAATAAGGAAAATGACCAAGCCAATCTTTCCAATTTAGTTTTAATAATCTTGTTACTTAGTTATGTTTTAGTTATTATTTTTTAGCATTAGATACAACCTGTATGAAAGAGCGAATTCCTCCTAATACAAGTGCTTTACTTAAAAGGAGGATTCGACACCACCTGTGTAAACGTTATGTTAAATAAAAATAATTTAAAAATAATTTAATTTTAATTTAATTTAATTTAATTTAATTTTAATTTAATTTAAAAAAAGCACTAAGGAGTATTGATATCAACTTCGAAGCAAATCACCCCCAAAATAACTTTCTACTCCTTTTTAACCCCGTCAAGGGATGAATTTCAATAAAATACGAAACACGTCTTCCATCAATTTCGTTATAGAATGTTTATGCAAAATTTGAAGTAGATTGGACCAAGGAATCACGTTGTCCCATACAAACTTTGCCCCCCTTTTTTACCCCCTTAGGAGTAGAACTACGAAAAATCCTTTCTTATCGGATGCCTACGTCATACAAAGAAAGTTATTTTATTGTACGACCCAATGTATTTTACCTGTGCATCACAAATAAATAAATTATTATTATTATTATTATTATAAATACAGGCATAGAAAATGTCACGCAAGGCAAATTTGACTATAGGTTTTTTTTCTCCCATTAGATAAGTATAACTTTATAAAACTGTTGGACTCTTTTAACAAGAACAAAGTGTTAACTTCATAAGGTATTTTAATTATAAGGTTATCTGTTAAAATTGGGTTTTACAACGACTTGAAGTTGAGAACACGAAAAAACGTACGCTTAGAGAATGACCCACGTATTATCACTGAGATATTCCTTTACAGAATACTTCGTATCGTGGTCGGCACCAGTCTCTCAGCATGCGGTCCTATGATAGCCGAGAACAAGCTGCGCAGCTGTCAACACATCAGGTAGGTAACATAATACATGCTTTGTTTTATTTCTTTTAATCGTTTTTCTCGAGAGATGAGAGAGAGAGAGCGAGAGAGAGAGATGTTTATTTACACATATTCGATACAAACACAGAAAAAAAAATACATTAGACAGGAAATTCACAAATAAAAAAATATCGTATACTTAGTATAAATTAGGCCCCACTGAGCCTAATGTTGTGGCAAGCCACAACGCTGTTTTTCAGTGGGATCTTCTTTGAGCTCTTTTTAATCAATAAATATCACGGGACACTTGACACAATTCCAAAGTAGGCAAAACTTGTGTTATGGGCACTAGACAAGGGATTAAACAACCTACTTTTCCTATCTTCACACGAGAGGCTTCCTCTTAAATAATTTACTTTGAAATATCCTGGTCTTAAGCCGTAAGTATACGCAGAGGGCCATCAACGCCTTCCGAGTCCAGTACAACAATGGATTCAGGATGCTGATGGGACTGCAGCGCTTCTGTGCATCGGGGATGTTCGCGCAGGCGAACACTGATGATTTTTACGCAATAATGCGCAAGAAAACAGCCTCCTTCCTTGCTCAGTCGTCTGCGCGCCAGTCCCAACACCATCTTGATGACATTGCTGACAGATATGACTCGCATATTATGTGTCATTTCATGCACATCATAGTAGGGGGTCGTGTCCTGGTAGCAGTCGTCAATTTTAATTTTAGTTCAATTTTAATTTTATTTTTATTTGATTAATTATTGGTTATTAGCGTTTCTAATTTTTTTTTACATGTGACATTTTCCTTTTCATTTTAATATTTAGTGAATTTAATTTGATTAAATTATTATCATTATTTAAATTCATTACTAACATAGTTTATAGGATGTAAAATTGTAAATGTATACTAACAAAACTATGGATTTTTTGAAATAAATGTTTTTTTTTATAATCCAGATCACAGATTATAATATACTTTAGATACAAGTACAGTTAGTCCGTTAAACACTACTCGTGGCATAACAACTTAGTCGTATCATCTCCCGCTGAACCTCTTGCCAAGAGAAACAACTAACGATGACACATTTACCGATGCTCGTGACGCAAATCGTGCAAATCCATAAATTAGGGAAAACTACCCGCTGCCGCTGTGCCATTGAATCTTAAAATGAAGCTTATTTCTTCCAACAAAAGGATAAAAGCGTTTGTTAACTTTGGTGCCCTCCGTACTTGTCAGTATCTACATGACAAAGTTTAGGTAATTTTAAATGAAACGATGCTGAGAAACAAAGGATTTTCAAATGGGAATTCCCAAGGTCTCAGTCTCGTATTCCTTACTGTGGTGTCGTAAACCTTTCGAAAATCGGTACAAGGCCTTGAGCGGCGCTACGCTGTCACGTTTTGATTGTTAAATCAACATTTGGGAGAAAGGGGATCTGACGCCCGTGCGGGTTCGTACCTGGTGAAAAGGTTGTCCATCGCCATTCAACGTGGTAACGCGGCCAGTGTGATGGGTTCCTTTGCGCCAGGGGCAACTCGTGGGGGACTTTTCGAATACACTTAGGCTAGTCTTAAGTTATAAGCTTATTGTTTTATTTTTTGTATTTTCGACCTTGAGAAAAACTAAAGCCCCCGAATCCCCGAGAGCCGAGAGCGAGGAAGCGAGCGAGTTGTCTGTTCAGGAAGTACCAAATGGGGAGACAAATGAACTTCGTAAGGTCAGTTTAGCTGTATGTTTTTGACGTTTCTTCTGTCAAATTGGGATGAGCAAGGGAGAGACAACATTTGAAATTTTAATGCTGCCCAATCCTTGTCTTCCTTCCCTCCGGTAACCCCGTATATATTCTGAATGCGTAACGGCGCCTGACTAGACCAACACAGACTAAGTTGGCAGACGGACAGCTGACTCACTCCGTGTCGAGTCGACGCCTGTCGCGTGAATCACTAGCCGTAGTTAATTGGGAGGGCTTTGATTTCTCATAGAAACGCTGACTCACGTATCATTATTATCATCATCATTCCAGCCGAAAGACGTCCACTGCTGAACATAGGCCCCCAAGGCTCGCCAAACAGATCGGCCCTGCGCCATCCGCATCCATAAAACTATAGCCAGTAATACCGGAGGACGGGCAGCAGTGTCCTCAATATTTTCGGTATCCCACTGCGGTCGCCAACCAGCCTGCCAAGCGTGGCGACCGTGGCAAATAACCCCCTATGGCTGACTCGCGTATTTTAAAGTATTATTAAATATCCACATAAATAAAAATCAATTTTATTGCTGAATGCATGGAAGCGCGTCACTTCAGAACGACTGCCTATATTTGGTTAAGTAATTATTATTTTTGTTGTGTTTGTAACAAAGAATTTAGATGTACAAAGGCGAACTTATTCTTATTTTTAATTTACTTATGTGCAAAATTATACATTTGAAATTTATCATAAGCTTAACGATGAAAGCAAACATCGTGAGGAAAACTGTTTACACTTGCGAAGAAATTCAATGGTGTGTGTGAAGTTTCTAAGTCGCACTGGGCCCGCATGGGAACTATGGCCCAAGCCCTCTCATTTTGAGAGGAAGCCTGTGCCCTGCAGTTGGACGTTTATAGGCTGGGATGATCCCTTACAGGGATCTCTTTTAGTTAACCTTTAAACGATTGCCAGCAGGACATCAGAAACAATAGTTCCTATACATGAAATGAATAAAGAAATAGATGGCCCTGCCCAAACGAGCGTTGTGCTTTAAAATGTTACCGTAGCCTCTTTTTAAGTCAGGCTCTAACTTACCATTATAGCTTACTACAATCTTAAAATATAAAGATTTTTGTAGCTATTGGTTTTTTGTGATGTATTTGTTTTTTTTTATTGAATTAAACAGTTTAAATTTTTTTTTTTTACTTAAAAAAAAATTGTTTTTTCCAATATTAGTTAGTAAAAATCGTTACGATTATGTTAGTACCTTATTTTATTTCTAACAGACATTTTGTAATTTTAATTACCTATATTTCTGATCAGTGGTCAATCCCCACAGTCGGCTAAAAAAAAATGTTACTTGTGAAGATTTTATACGCGGGAGAAGCCGCGTACTAAAGCTAGTATTATTGCCTTTTCTCAAAGAATAACAAATAATGAAATAAGTAACACCACAACACTCCCGTCTCGACTACATCTAAAATTAAATAACAGGCGAATCTTTATTTTTAAAGTGACTAATTCATACTGACACATAGTTTACATTTTATAATATCATTCGCGAATGATATCAATGAAGATAGTTCCGCCGCGCCGTAATTGTCGTGTTGGTTTAATGTTAACTTTTCATATTTATTTAATCTAATAACTACAAATCAAAATTTTTCAAAACCTTTTAGTCAATTAGGTCACATAAATGTTTGAAAATAAAATAAATGGGCATTATGCGTCTAAGATTCCTTCCGCAGCTACCAAAAGAGCTCATAACTTTGAAACGGCTGAAACGTTTTGCAAAAAAAATACTCCTTGGCGGTATGGCGGCCATTTGGAACCGTCAGAAAAGTATGGCATGGTGATTTTCGCGAATGACTCGTAGTCACTCGACGTTGATTAGCTGTGCAAAAATTAGCTTGGTACAAATGGTTGAATTGTTGTTTTTAAATTAATATGTTCGCATCGGTATGGCGCCAAACCGGAGAAGTATGGCATTACGCTACCGCCTTCTGCTTTTTTATCGACTATCGGAAAATACAAGAATTTTTGTGGAACAAATCGTTCTACACTCGTTTTTGTCATTATACCCCTGAAGAACCGCCATACGGGTACAAATGACCTAATATTTTGTGTCACCATCTCCCGGTCTATAAGACTCGAGAACAAACATTCGTATTTTTCATACAAATATCTGCCCGACGCGGGAATCGAACCCGGAACCTCAGCTTCGTATTCAGGTTCTCTAACCACTAGGCCATTTGGTCGCCAAAAACAAAACACGTCCTTGAAAACCGTTGGCTCGTTAACATTTAAATTAAGTACTTTTATAAGCTTTCCGCACTCGGTTGTCATACAATAATAACGATAACAACCAATAAAATCACAAATTTTAAAAGTACCTATCGGGGAGCTATTCCGAGTCTCATTTAAACTTGCGTAGGCAACAACGACAGACATAATAGTAGCCGCTGAAGCGTGAGATGACAAATGTCGTGCGGGACCCGATTCTGACGTCGCCATGTTTCTATCACATTTTTGCGTGACATAAGCGTTAATTTGAGGCGTATTCTCCAACTAAAATATGTTTCATCATCATCACTATCATCCCAGGCTATATACGTCCTACTGCAAGGCACAGCCTCTCAGAATGAGAGGAGTTGAGCCGTAGTTCCCACGCGGGCCCAGTGCGGATTGGGAACTTCACACACAGCATTGAATTTATTCGCAGGAGTATACAGGTTTCCTCGCGATGTTTTCCTTCGCCGTTTAGCTCATGGTAAATTTCAAATGTAATTTGGCATATTGGCACACACAACTTATTACCTAATTAAAGATCTGCTAAAGCGTCTGGTCGACACCACTGGAGACCAAAGGGCTGGCAGCTATCTCTCTCAACGAATCGCCATCGCCATTCAACGAGGGAATGCTGCCAGCCTTTTGGGTACGATGCCACGGGGGCTTTTTAGACTGAGTCCAGTAGTTTTTAAGTTAGATATTTAGTTTATAGTTAAGTTTTAATTATTGTTATTGTTTCTTAATATTTGTACGCCTAATTAAATAAATTAATAACATTTGGCACATAAATTCCGAAAAAATCAGAGGTGCGAGCTGGGATTTGAACCCACGACCCTCTGCTTGAGAGGCCATAGGTCAAACCACTAGGCCACCATAAATAAAATATTAAAATAAAATATGTTGAACTAGCTTTATTCCGCAACTGTCAGAAATCCATGATAAAGGTTACGGTAGCATTTTTATATACGTGATACTTGTCAAATTCCCCGCCAAAGCGATGACACTACTTGACGAAACTATACTTAACTTCAACAGATGTAGGATAACCATGCATTCGGTGTATGAATGAATGAAAGAATGAATTAAATTTATTTCAGACATTGGTCCATTTTGTTAGAGTTAATAGTTATGGAGGAAGTCATAACAATAACTTTTTTTTTAATTAAACAAAGATTTTCTCATGTGTTAAAATCCATTTTGGCTAGGAATTAACATTTTTCAAGTCCTGATCAGAAATCACTGATTAAAAATCATCGTAATACAATACAATACAATACAATACAGAAAAACAAGTACATGATAAAATATATAAAGTGAGCAATGGGCCTAATGTAGAGATAAACTACGATAACATGGCTACCGTACGATAACATGGAGTACAAATCGTTAGGAAAATTAAGTTTCGGAAAACTGAGTGTTATAGACTACGTTAATAGTAAAATAAATTGTAGGAAAGAAAACTTTAGGAAACAAAACTTTAGGAACAGTGATCATTATGAGTACAAATCGTTAGGAAAAATCATTCAATGTTATAAAATCTGTTATATTTATGATTCTTATTTGAGGGTATGCACTACTTATGGTACCGGTACTTTATATATTTTGATGCATTATATTTTATGATTTTCGGCATTTCAACTGTATGGATTACCTAATGGAAATAATCATTTTCTGTGCTGTTACAAAAAAAATACCTAACCTAACCTATCCGAGTCGCTTCTGCCCTAAAAGGTCTTGCTCGCTCGCTTCGCTCGCTCGCTGCCAGCGAGGTACCGATTAGGGTATACGAAAGGGTGTAAAAAATTATATGATGGTGAATAATAGTGTAAAAGATGGTTATGTTGAGAAAATGTATGAAAACAAATAGTAGTATGATATGTTTATTGCAACGGACATTATAAAGTTAAATGTATAATAATGATCATTTTTATGAATAAAAACAAATCTACATAAAAAAGATATGATGATGAATAGTAGTGTAAAAGTTGGTTATGTTGAGAAAATATAGGAAAACAAATAGTAGTATGATAGATGTTTATTGCAACGGACATTATGAAGTTGAATGATTAGGGATTCAGAACGTTAGGAACAGAGTAGTTATGAGTAGTGATTATTAGGATGTAAATTTTTAGGAACAACATTTTCGGACTTCCGATAATCGACGTTAAAAAATTAGTTCAACTTTGGCGCACCCCTTTAATGTATTTGTGAAAGTATTTATAAAGCACCACCAAAAACTTTGAACGCATGTGTGCGTGCTGAGACAGCAATCAAACAAAAGCAGACTACTACATACACACTATTTCGTAAGGATGTGACATAACACATTGAAACAGTAATTTCGAGGGGCGGGCCATGTTATCGTAGTTTATCTCTATAGGTAATGTAATAAATTGAAAATTTTCTCTCATGCCTTAACATTTGGTTCTCGATTTCCTCTCAATTATTTTTATACATAAATAAGTATGCTTGGAATGTGCGTTTTAAATAAAAAATAAATCTCCATGATAAATGCGTCTGAGTCTTAAATCATTATGTTGGGTCGGATGCGATTAGTCAAATTCGTGTCTCGGAATATTTATTCCATTCAAATAGGAATGAGAGTTTCCATGAGTCATTAGAAATTCCTTGTTATTTAATAAGTCATTGTCCTTGTATAAAATCGTTAGATTGTTCTGAAAATAGCACATAAAATAAAAATAAAATCTTATAATTATGGTTGTTTTGGATAATGCACGAGTATCTCTAACTTAAGAAATCGGTTCATATAATAAAGAATTACATCTGAAAAACCATCAACATACATACTAGTTCTAGTAGACTGCAGATTAGATTAGTTGCCCAATTCGCCGATAGATGGCGCTGTACCACCGACTTTGAAATTCTACATCGCGCTGTTAACCCTAGCGCGCGGTGGGAGTTGGGACCAAAACGACCACATTAATAAAGTATGCAAAGATTTTTTCGTACCTGCTACGGAACCCTATTTTGGGCGGGCGTGTCCGACACGCTTTTGGTTAGTTTTTCGGAATTATTATAAAACAAACCTAACCTAACCTACTGCATTCCATAAGATGGCATTTAAAAGAGTCCTGAAAAATACCGTTTCAGATAAAAATCTCTGTATGACTAACGTTGATTATGATGAATGATGCATTATGTCTTATTAAATTATACGAAACAAAGGGACCCCAAAAAAAACTTTTAGAAACACTGCTTTAACACGTTAACTGCGGGGCCATTTTCAATGAACTCTCAGCCAGTGCGTTTGTGACCTATAAGAACTCGTAACCAAGCTTTACTTCAGTGCGTATGAGAACCAATCAGCCTCCTAAAAAGTAGATTTCGAAAATAACGTAAATCTCGCTCAAAAGCTATTTATCGTTATGTTTTTGTTTATAGGTAAAGATAATACATTGTTCTACCTATAAACGAGTTCGGATGCAGTTTCGACATAAATATACAGTGTAAATACAAAACTCACATAGGGTATCGATTGTATCTCACGCCGCAACTGAAGTTAGTTCAATATGTCTACGGACTAGTGATGGGATTGAAATAAATCATTAACAGTCGATAACTATGTTTAATCAAAGAATGGCATCAAGGAAAGTGTTTCTCGTTAAAAAGTGATAAACACAATGATTGTTTATATTGAACACAGTGGGTAAAGATTATTTTAGTTTTTTTTTGGAAGTTGGTGTGCTATTCATTGTGAACCTTAATTTGTTGTAACAGCCCACGCAACGTCTTTTTTTGTCACCGCGTTTTAAAACGTGATCTGAACTGTACCTGTACCATGAGTTTACACTAGTTCACAGTGACCGTACTCGCTAGCGACGGCGTAAATGATTTGTATTGGAGAATTGTACTTCCGTAAGTGACCGCTAGAGGCGCTGTACAATTCTCCATACAAATAATTTACGCCGTCGCTAGTGAGTACGGTCACGTAAACTAGTGTAAACTCATGGTAGAGGTACTGAACATTTTCCCTCAGAAAACACTGCAATAAAGTATATTATTTAGTAAACAGTCCGTACCTACAGATTGTCCAAAGTGTTTGTCCAAAACAATATTTTTTTATGGATATACAGGGTTATTTGTAATTCACTAGCATCCTTTTAACCCTAAACTCCTACCACTTAAATGAATGTTTTTTGTTTTACGGCTTTTGTCATAACATAATATTTTTGATGTAATAACGTTTTGAAAATTTGAGATTACCTCTTATTTTTACGATACTCTGTGTATTTTCATGGGAAAAAAAGTACTTCATTTTAAAAAGTCGTAGAACAAAAAACATTTGTTTGAGTGATAGGAATTCAGGGTTAAGAGGATGTCAGTGAATTAAAAATAACCCTGTATAGGTAAACAAATTAAAAATATACTACCAACTTTTTTGTACAATACGTTTACTTTTAGTTTACCACTGACAGATTGCTTCCCTTCATTTCATTTCCAACTTTAACGCCATACAAATAAAGTAGTTATTACAAAATCTGCAAACGTGGGTAACAGTATTCCAAAATTGGCATTATTTGTAGGTCGTTAAAGTTGAATATGAAATGAAGGCAAACCATCTGTCAAACTTTATGTAATTTTACTGTAATCAGTATTGGCTACCCATTAAGTTCCCTAAGCAATCGTTCGTTTGTTTACACTTTTTTCTTTTTATAGCACTCATAACTGTTTTATAAATACTTTATGTTTAAAAGCATAGGTACAGTAAATTCACAGATTTTAACGAGATTTCTTTCCTAAATAACGCGTGGCCTTTCACATCGATACTTGAACAACACTAAAACGAAATGTGCGGCGCCCGCGCCACTCGCTCTCCTTTCCTTGCGGCCATGAGGCCTGCGATTCAGGAGACTCAAAAGATCTCCTAACGCACCAAATGAATAAAGTTATTACTCAGTGCGTTAGGGACCTAATCGATCTCCAATTTTTTTTAATACGTCGATGAGTTAAATTTTTAGCAGGAAGCAAGTTTCTATATTTGTCTCCGTCATACTCGAAGTAATTCAGCTGCTATTGCCTCCCGCACAGAGGTGCGAAATACGAAATCGGGCGCCGCACTGAATGAAAGATTCATAAGAGATCTTTTAGATCTCGTAACGCAGTGAACGTGTTAAAGCATTTAATTCAAGGCAGCCTAATCCCCGTGGCGAATAGGTGAGCTATCAACTCCACCACGCGACATTAATTATTCACTAACTCGGAACTGCGCTCGTAAATCTACATCGGGAATGCAATCACCGCCGCTATTTGCACGAAAACCATGAAAATTTAATTCATGGGCTCCCAAACTGTGCGTCGAGACGTCTAGTTTAATGACAATTCTGGGATTTCGCAAAAATTCTCGTGAGAATTCCCAAAAATTAATCCGTGGATTTCATTAAGGTTGCAGAAAAGGGTCTCTGCCGTTTTACCAAATTATATTTCGTCAAATGTTTCATTTGCCAAATGTTTCGTTTCCCAAATGTTTATTTTTTCTGAAACTGTAAACTTTTCAGAATTTCAAACTAAATACAAACTGAAATATAGATGCACAGAAAAAACCCCAGAAAAAAGACCAATGCTGGGAATCGAACCCAGGTCCTCAGCGTTCCGTGCTGCGTGCTTACCCCTACACCATCACTGGTCTAGAAGTTAGCGACGAATCTTTCCCATACATCGTACACTTCAGTCTGTTATAATCACATTAGGCAGTGATAAAGCGCATCTATGTTAATGCCCTCTACCGAGAGACTTCAACACTCCTTCGGAGCTACCCGCTCACCTGGACCAAGAGATGGAGAAAATAAAAAAATAAATAGAAAAAAGATACTTCATACTTAACTTTTCAGAATTGTTAAAAAACAAACCTAACCTAACCTAACCTAACCTACAGAATAGTCCTGAAATATATCCTGAATAGTTTATAATAAATATATATAAATATTATGTTTGCTGACTCAGAGTCGCTAACTTTATGTCCACAGTTTATGTTTATGTTTTCATTTTATTTTTTACAGGAGAGACAACATTTGTTTTTTACGCTGTATGACCCACATACACATACCAAACAAAACAAACCTTTCGCATTTTTAATACAGGGTGAAATTTAAATAGTGATACAAAATTAGGTTTTTTAACTCAATCAATGCTGGGCATCATAATGCATTTACTCAATAGGGATGTTGACACCACCAATCAACTGACGTTCTTTTTATGAGCTGTCAAAACACAATCTCCCATAGAGTTTGAATGACAATAGCGACATATGACGTCATTGTTCGCATACTCAATCAACTAACTATTTATTTGTTTTAAAGCAACAAAAAATCTAATTTTGCATTTAATCGAAAATTAATCTGGCTATCAGGGCTGAAATAAAGCGTTTTTTTACTGGAGTCGTGTCTTAAAATTCTTTTTTAATGGTGTCAACATCCCTATTGTTAAAGTTAGTCTGATAAAATTAAGGATACTATATATATATTAATTCATACTTTGTTGAAATGAAATCACAAACTCAATGTATGTACCTCCACTTCAAATTAAGCAAGACTATTTAAAACAATTGAGTTGGTGCATTATATTGTACAGCATTAGAAAATAGAAAATAGAAAATTATTTATTTGCCAAGATAAATGTACATTACATAAGTGTTTACACAGCTACTTAGCTTATACCTAGGAACTAGAGTTTAACTGACTGACTGATTAACTGAGTTAAAAGCACTAATTTTGTATCACGATTTAAATTTCACCCTATATTAGTAGGATGAACTAAAAAACCTTGTATTCTAAAACATTTAATCGAGAATTAATGTTTTACATCTTTGACAAAGCATTTCTCTTCAATGTCAGATTCAATTTGACGATGAAATCCGTCGCGAAACATCTGGGGCTCATTGTTCGCGCGGAGGAAGTGCGATCGGACACAAGCGGCTAATGTTGTTAATTTTAGATTCGCTTTCTTCCATCGAAGAATTTATTGTTTTCATTCGGCCGAGTATATGTAGCGTGTTTATGATAAATACGGTATCCGGCGTGCGCACGTGGACAATGTGATATTTTATGCTGATTCAATTTATTGAATGAAACTGACGAGCCAAAAATAAGTGCGGAAATTTAAATACTTAAGCAGTTATTGTTTTGAACTTTCGTGATTCTCAATCATAATTGTTATAACTAAACGGGACTTCTCATGCAAACAATATTTACCTCGACGTTTCGACCACATTGCAGCAGCTGTGGTCACGAGTTGAGTCAACTCGTATTAGGTAAATATTGTTTGCGTGACAAGTCCCGTTCAATATAATAAATATAGGCAGTTATAAAGTATAAACTACGAGCTGCTGCCCGCGACTCCGTCTGCGAAGAATTCGTTTATCGCTATCCCGCGGGAACTATGCAATTTTCCGGGATAAAAAGTATTCTACACCGTGAAATTTTAGTGGTTGTTTTCCCGAAACGAGGTGATTTAGTATCGATTGTACAATCGATTTATAATTACTATTTTGACTAGAGTCAAAAATCCAATTGTGAAAAACGAAAGTCGAAAATGACCGCAAACCAATAGTAACGCTTCCTAACCTAACCTAACCTAACCTATCGTACGATCGTACGCTACTTGTACCAACGAAGCGTTACTATTGGTTTGCGGTCATTTTCGACTTTCGTTTTTCACAATTGGATTTTTGACTCTAGTCAAAATAGTAATTATAAATCGATTTTACAATCGAAACTAAATCACCTCGTTTCGGGAAAACAACCACTAAAATTTCATGTATATGTTAATCAAGATTATAAACTATCTGTGTGCCAAATTTCATCAGAATCCGTCAAACCGTTTTAGCGTGAAAGAGTAACAAACATCCATCCACCCATCTATCCATCCATCCATACTTACAAACTTTCACGTTTATAATATTAATAGGATTAAGGTCATGCACATTTTTTTGTTTGCGTCTCCTGTGGCCATGGCAAAAGTTAAGGGTCTAAAACCAATATTTTTAGACTATTTTAGACATAAATAATAGGGATGTTGACACCATTAAAAAATAATTCGAAGACACGACTCCAGTAAAAAAACGCTTTATTTTAGCCCTAAAACCCAGATTAATTTTCGATTAACTGCAAAATTAGATTTTTTTTTGCTTTAAAACAAATAAATAGTTAGTTAATTGAGTATGCGAACAAGTGACGTCATATGTTGCTATTGCCATTCAAACTCTATGGGAGAAATCTGTTTTGAGAGCTCATAAAAAGTACGTCAGTTGATTGGTGGTGTCAACATCCCTATTAATAATTTTAGACATAAATAACAAGAATAATTTTAGACGATTAGAATTACAATAGGAGCGCCGGCCGTTTTTATCGTCATGGGGCTTTGAATGACTTGGTCAAGCGGGCCCTTATCTTAATTTCCGTGCCTGCGGTTCTTGAACCGAGTGGCATGCTTAGGGATGACGGCAGGAGGCCTGATGGAGCCACGCTGGTGCCCTGGAGTCTGGGGCGTGCACTCGTTTGGGATGTCACCTGTGTGGATACCCTAGCGCCGTCTCACGTCGCCAGCACTTCAAGGGAGGCTGGGGCCGCGGCTGCACAAGCACAGGTTAACAAATGCAGGAAATATTCTCTGCTTTCTGCACATTATGAGTTTGTGGCGCTAGCCGTGGAAACTTTGGGTCCGTGGTCATCTCATACCAAGGCGTGGTGCAGGGAAATGTCGACGCGATTGGTCCTCGCTTCTGGGGATATTAGAGCGGGAAATTACTTTGCGCAGCGTTTGGGCCTCGCTGTGCAACGTGGCAACGCGGCCAGTGTTTTGGGTTCCTTCCTTCCTTGATGGGCTTTTGTTTGTTTAGTTTTCTTTTTTAGCCTGTGTTTTTCTGTATGGTTGTTTTTTTTTATATATTGATGCTTTTATATTTATACTTATTATAAGTACTAACATAGGATGAAGGGATGTGACTAATTTAATTAATATTGTATTTTCTTTAAAACATGTATTAGAATTAATTTTAGACATCGGCCTGTAGACGCTTGACCAACTTACAAAGTCCCATATAAATAAATCTTAAGTGTGCTGACTCGTAGTAGCTAACTTTAAGCATGCCCACAGGAGAGACCACTTTGTTTCTTACGCTGTGTATGTCCCATTCCCAGCGGGTCGCAAAGCGGGTCTTCTATTCCGAACTGCAAGACGGCAAGCGGAAACAAGGTGGCCAAATCTTGCGGTACAAGGATGTGCTCAAGCGACACATGAAGAGAGTTGACATAGACCCGTCAAGATGGGAGACTATGGCAGGGGACCGATCTCGGTGAAGGCAAGCAGTACACTCTAAGGTACGCGAATTTGAGGCAAAGCGATGTAGTGAGCTCGATGCAAAGCGCGATGAGCTGAAGGCCAGGCCACCTGCGGCCATATTATACAATTATGTCGGAGGGGTGCTGACGTGCAGCGAGTGCAGAAGCACATTCACTGCTAAGATAGGGTACGTCAACGTCAGTCACAAGAGAGCACACCAACGACGCTCTCATCTGTAGGAAGTAGTCGCCGTAGCCAAACACGGCTGGAAGATTATTATTATTTTATTTTTTTATGTCCCATTAACGACCTGACCTTGGTTTTCACTATCAATACATTTTAGATTTAAGAAAGCGTTCTATCAAAAGTTAATCTCAGTTGTTTACTCTCTGCAGTTTCGATAAAGATGTAGCGAGCGATTTATCTTTTGATCGAGAGATGTTCTAATTTTTCTACAAAACATCGATTATTCATAGCAAGCAGCTGATTTATGCTTGCGCTAAACCTACCATAGGCATACTAATAGTCTTAGAAAGTCGAACTGTATCATGGATACGGTAACATGATATACCTGGACCCACCATAAGGAATCACTTCACGTACAGTTAATGGATACTCGTGCTCGGTGGTTCGTCCGAGTGTATCCTCAGTATCCTCTCTCTCTCTCTCTCTCTCTCTCTCTCTCTAGCTAGTAGAGTAAGTAGTATAAGTTGTTACTATCGTATGAATTGTCGTAATAAATATGTGGGTGTATTGTGGGGTGAGTGAGAGAAGCCTATGTCCAGCAGTGGACGAGCATTGGCTGATGATGAAGAAGGCCTTTAAATTGGTAAAATCGTAGACACATTTTACCTATAACTCTGTCTTTTGCCAGTTTGAAATTGAAAAGCTCCGCGGCGCTCTAATTCCCGTCCACTCCCGGATATTGCGCAGCCAAGATTTTTTACTACGGCCTACTGATCTTTTGCCTGCCACTTTGCCCATCATTATTAGTTGCAGAAGCTCGTATCTGTCGTATCTTAGCACGTGACCTGAATAGGCACTTTTCTTTTTTTGATGGTCTTCAGTAGCTGCCGTCTCATTCCAGCACGGCGCAGCACCTCAACATCGGTTACCCGGTGTGTCTAGCTAATAACCAACATACGCTTGTAGGCCCACATTTCGAATGCTTCTATGTATACGTTAGGTACTGGAGTTCCTCCTTAATTGTCCAAGCCTCGCATCCTTAAAGAAGTATACATTAATCCATGTGTTTCCATGGTTGGTGGTTTTATTACCTACCATCAGGTGACCCAGTTGCTTGTTGGCCATCCTATGTTATAAAATAAAAACCGGTTGTCTGTAAAGTCGGTTTACGGACGATAGTTTAACGTGACAACGTCCTAACAAAACATTAAAAAACAAAAATGAAACCAGGCGGTCACCCATCCAAGCTCTAGTCTTAAATTATCTAAGAGGCTATCACGAATTTTTTCACTAGGTACGTAAAATAAAAAATAAAATATTTTTTTTGCTCACGTGACTCCTGTGGAGATGGCAAAAGATAATGATCTATCTAGTATATACAACTCTCGTGTCGCGGTGTTTGTTACCAAACTCCTCCGAAATGGCTGACCGATTCTCATGAAATTTTGTGTGCATATCGGTTAGGTCTGAGAATCGGTCAACATCTATTTTCGATACCCCTATTCTTCGCAGACGGAGTCGCGGGCAACAGCTAGTAGCCAATATAATTTTAGTCAAGTCTGCATCAGCGTTTAGGGCGCCTGGTTAATTTTCGGCCCATTTAAATAAATCTTAAGTTTGCTGACTCGGAGTCACTAATTTTATGACCACACTCTCCTTTTGTTTTTTGCGGTGTGTATGACCCAAAAACTTACGATACTGTTGAAATATCAAGCCTTTTTAAATTGAAATATTTAAAGCAGAGGGCGGCAAAATATTGTTCCGCCCCGGGCGGCCGACACCCACGCTTTGCCACGTAGTCCATCTGCTTCTTACGTTTTTGAACGCATAAGAAAAGAACCACGGATATTTATAGTTGTTGCAACATCCGAATATTTGAACCGTTCTCATTAGCTATCGGGTGACGTCAGAGCCCCTGTGTGTGACGTCATTGCTTGATTGTTCGAGTTTGGGGTTAGGAATGTTTCGGTGTTCGATATCCGGTTTGATGTGCAATGCCATATCGTCACAACTTTGAGAAAAGCTCATATATCTCAAAATCGATAATCTGGCCACGCGAAGTGCTTAATTAGTAACATTGTAATAATATTATGTTCTCAAATATGCTCGGAAATGTATGCGTTAATGTCACGAAATGAAGACATGAAGTTTATGGCTCCCTACATTACTTCTTAGCCTAGGCCATAAAAGTAGATAAGTGTGAAAACCCATTATTGTCCGCTGCTCTATCTTTTTAAATTTACTTACTAAATAACATTAAACTAACAAAGGAAAAATTACATACAGCCAACTATGTAAGCAGCTTACGAGATTGAAAAAATCTATCTTCTTTTATTATACCTACTGGTGATAGAGGAAGGATTTTTCGAAATTCCCACGGGATAGGGAAATATCTAAACTTTCTTTGTTTGTACCGGAATCTCTGAAACTATTGAGCCGATTTTAAAAAATCTTTCACCAATAGTAAGCTACAGTATCCCAGTATTTTATTTTTTCCATCCATTCCATCATTTCCATATATATTATGTATTTTTTTCCAGGAAAATGCTAAATTCCCGCGGGCTACAAATAAGTAAATTCAACTTCTGACCTTCTTCTTCTTCTTCTTCTGATCTTCATAACACAGGTTATCCTAGCATGAAGGTCAGAGGATCTACCTTAATGTCTTTTAGCAAGCCTACTTATTGCATTATAATTTAGTTGTTTCGAGTGATTTTAAGATGCTTACTATACTAGGGGCGTTCAATAAAAAGTGAGAATGAGTATGTTATAAACAACTTTTACTAAATGTCATTTTATTTTTCGACATAGTCACCTTTTAGCATAATACACTTAATATATCTTTTTTCTAAACTTAAAATTCCATTTTTAAAAAGGTCTCATCTTGAGTACTTAAAAAATCTTGTACTGCAGCGACTACCGCGTCGTCGTCTTCAAATTTCTGGCCTCTCAGGTATTGTTTCAATCTCGGAAATAGGTAGAAATCACTGGGAGCGAGATCTGGTGAATACGGAGGATGCTTAAGGATATCGAACCCAGCATCACGAATTACAGCCATTGCAACGGCGGACTTGTGTGCCGGGGCATTGTCCTGGTGGAACAGCACAACTTTCGAGAGTTTACCTCGCCGTTTTTCGCGGGTCTCATTGCGCAATGTTGCTATTTGTTTGGCGTATAATGTGCCCGTAATAGTGGCTCCATGCTCGAGATACTCAATCATTAATACCCCTTTACCATCCCAAAAAACAGAGCCCATGACCTTACCGGCAGATGGGCTCACCTTGAATTTCTTCGGAGTTGGAGATGATGGGCTTTTCCATGTCATAGACTGCAGTTTCGTTTCTGGGTCATAATGATGGAGCCATGTTTCGTCCATTGTTATAAATCGCACCAAAAAAAGTTCCCGGTCTTGCTGCATCAGGTTCAAAGCTTCTTGACAAATCTCTAGTCTAGTTTGTTTTTGCGTGTCAGTAAGCATTCTTGGTACCCAACGCGCAGATACCTTTTTCATACCCAAGCGTTCATGTAAAATATTATGCACGCTCCCCGTTGAAATCTTTACATTTTCAGCAATAAAACGAACCGTGACACGACGATCCGCCAAAACTGAGTTTTCGACTTTTTTCACAATTTCTTCAGTTACTGCTGTAGTAGGGCGTCCGGAGCGGGGGTCGTCCATTGTCGATGTTCTTCCACGTCTAGATTCGGCGCACCAACGTGCGACTGTCGAATACGGAGGAGCATTCGACCCTAAAGTGTCCCGCAAATCCAAATTGACTTGGTCCGTAGAAAAATTTTTCAAACACAAGTATTTGATAACGGCACGCAGTTAAATTTTCTCCATTTTCGCTAACGTACTCAATAGCATTGCAAAGAAATTACCGTTTTTTTTTTTAAACAAAAGACAGTTAGTTTTTTTTTCATAGCAATCAGCTAGATAGATTAGCTTTACCGGCCAGTATTTAATTTCGTAATATTAAAAGAGTTTGCATCTCATTCTCACTTTATATTGAACGCCCCTCGTACATAAGAGTTGCATTGTTTGTTTATGTGTGGCTTATTATTCAATAAATTATTATTATGTTGGTACGGATTTCCGATCACGGGCCCATGGGGACCCGGTCATTTGAAAGGCATACATGGGGCCGAAGCCAACATGAAGAGGCCTTTGGTACCATATAATATAAATGAGATGGGCGCAACTATGGGGGTCTATCCCCTAATACACCATGAGGATGTGCTAGCGGACAGTCCCCCACAGTTGCCAAACTATTGCCAGGTAGGAAGCGACATGGAATTGGCTATGGGGTTGGGATGTTGTGGACAGGATTACCGGGCTATGGAGTGAGATAACGGACACCTACCATTTCAATATCTCATAAACTGAACTTTTGGTAGGCGGTGACTCGCCATTCACTAAATGGGCCCCTCAAACTATTGCCCACTCGGGGCAACGAGGCGGCAACATTGGTGTGAACGGCTAAGGATGGAGAGGTGTTCCTGGACTTTAAACTTCAGAATGCCAACTCGCCACTTACGGAAACACATCCATCCTTCGAGCATTAGCTCTTGCGCTCCACTCTAGGCGACCAACAAAGGCAAACTAGAGGCGGGGTGGGTGTGTAACTGTGTGTGAGTGTGTGTATAAGCGCATGTGTGTATGTGTACCCCTGGAGGTCTCGGGTTCGTGGTGTCGCTACGCACCAACAGCTCGCCACAAGCCGCCCTGCGATGACTGACTGCACTGGTGACACGACAACACCAGCGGGCGATGAGGTCGTCATATCCCTACGCCTTTTGACTGACTGCGCTGGTGACAGACACCACAACACCAGCGGGCGATGGGGTCGTCACATCCCTACGCCTTCGTCACATCCCTACGCCTTATTATTATTATTATGTTGGTACGGATTTCCGATCACGGGCCCATGGGGACCCGGTCATTTGAAAGGCATACATGGGGCCGAAGCCAACATGAAGAGGCCTTTGGTACCATATAATATAAATGAGATGGGCGCAACTATTATTATTATTATTATTATTATTATTATTACTAAGCACGACGACCAGATGGCCTAGTGGTTAGAGAACCTGACTACGAAGCTTGAGGTCCCGGGTTCGATTCCCGTGTCGGGGCAGATATTTGTATGAAAAATACGAATGTTTGTTCTCGGGTCTTGGGTGTTTAATATGTATTTAAGTATGTATCTATCTATATAAGTATGTTTATCCGTTGCTTAGTACCCATAACACAAGCTTTGCTAAGCTTACTTTGGGACTAGGTCAATTGGTGTGAATTGTTCCATGATATTTATTTATTTATTACTTCGGCACTGATTTTAAAAATTCTTTCATTGACATAGGCTATTTTTTCTTCGAGATATGCAAAATTCCCGCGGGATGGAAATAAGTAAATTCAACTTCAGCACTGACTTTAAAAATTCTTTCATATTATGTGATATGGCTATCCACAATTGACATAGGCTACTTTTTCTTCGGGAAATGCAAAATTCCCACGGGATAGAATAAACTGAATTCAATTTTGGGGCTGATTTAGAAAACGAAACGTACGTATGTCACATAATTTACTCAAAAGTGAAAAACGTGTATGGGGCATTTTTACTTTTCATCACCAGCATTTAAGCCGTAGGACGTTCACTGCTGTACATAGGCCTCCCTCATTGACGCCCAATCATTACGGTTGGAATCGACTTGCATCCACCCTGAACCTGCGGCTAAAACCCCAAAACTCCCTAATTTCGGTGTATGCATATTAATATATATGCTGTTCTTTTAAGCTTTTTATTTTTACGTTATCTTCCTGAGATGTAGGTGTAACAATAAACTTAAAAAGACGTTAATCACTACATAGTATAAAACAAAGTCGCTTCCCGCTCTCTGACTGTCCCTATGTAAGCTTAGATCTTTAAAACTACACAACGGATGATTTTGATGCGGTTTTTTTTAATAGATAGCATGATTCAAGAGGAAGATTTATATGTATAATACATGCATAATTAATTAGTAGCTTTTCAATATTAAAGCGATCCAATTTTTGGACACTCATATTTGCAAAACACTAATTAATGGTAAAAACTGATCCCTTAATGAAATACTATTACTTATAAGAGGAATATTTATAAATTCCCATAACCTAATGAAACAAATATTCTCATAGAACCAATTTTGTAATGAAGTCTATCAAGTTACAAATCAATGTCAACAAAAACACAATATCTGATGGCCAGTAAAATAAGGTTTCAACAATAATTGCACCCGTGCGAAGCCGGGGCGGGTCGCTAGTCAAAAATAAACGGAATAGAGTGAATATTTTTGATAGTAAGAGAAGCATGTATTACTTGTAGGTATGTGTTTGGATGCTACGAAATCGGGTAACAGGGTGGAACCTTTTCACAACCAATTTCACAATTATTTCTTTGGCAGATGTATGGAATTTCAACATGACATTTTCAATCAAAAGGGTCCATCCTGGTAAGTGATTCAGTTTCTTCGACCGTACATAAACTTTGCTATACTTTGCGGAGGTTAATATTAATTAACTGAAACATGCTCTGGAGCGCATAGAAATAATTAGGTACCACACTATTATATCGAAGTTTAAGAGGGTACGATGGCTGAGAGACTTTTGAGAAATAGGTATTTTAATGAAATGTCGCTGTCTCGCCCGAACTCCTTCGTGTCAGCACAGCGTGATCGGGACAACTGCAGCTCAGACCGTTAATAGGCGCGTAAAATTGATCAGAACAGCATTTCGTTATCCCCTGTTTTCTTCTCGAAAACTGGACCAATAAAATTATTTTTGTCAAAAATAATTAGAAGACAGATTTAGCTATGCCCCTATGTTTTCTTTTTTTTGTTTATATGAGGGATTATTTTCTGATGAGTGTCTGAAAATGACGTTGAAATTGGGCAATTTTTTCAGTTTTTGAAAGCTTATATTTCTTATGTTAATTGAAATTTGGAAAAAACGAAACATAGGGGCATAGCTGTGGTAGATACAGATTACACAGTAAAAAAAATTGGCTCTAAAGCCATTATCCAGGGATGAAACTGGGGATTACGTTTGTATGGAGAAATGGTGCGCATCGTATCCTCTTAAGGAAAGAAAAAAACACCGTGTAAAATATTCCATTAATAAGGACTTGTATTATTCAATTGTATAATCCTGAACGCAGTTTGCATACGAAAATAATGCGTGATACAGTCTACCCAAGCCGCTGAGTCATCTAACGTGGGTCATAGACGCATACGCATTGCCGCCCTTATATTCTTATTTGAATGAGAAGGAATGTATTCAATGATTGTGACTAACAGACACATGTATTGTTTGTATGGAGCTAATGTGTTTAACTTAACTACCTAACGCTTCTCTTAAATTATCTAAGACCTAACGTGTGCACTGTGCACTTCTACAGGGTACAGGTCGAGAGGATATTTAATCTGCAACTAAAAAGTTTATTAAAGAAGTGTCGGACAAACTAATTGGCGTCTCTGGCAACCTAAGAGCAGGCTTTTTCATCGCCCAAAAACTGAGCCTCGCAGTGCAGCGGGGCAACGCAGCTAGCGTCTTAGGTACAATGCCCCGCGCTGCCCTACCTTGGGAAGAGGAAGCCCGTTTTAGTTAATATTATGTGTTTTTATTTTTTCTTGTAATAAATTCTTTTGTGATCTGACACTTAAGTAATTAATTCTTAATAGTATTTTATCTACACTCATATCATAAAGCCTCCATAATGTGTTCCACAACCGAAAATTACGACCAGCATAAATAAATAAATAAATAAAGATAAACTGTTTTGTTATCTAAAGTAAATATCTGCTTAAATTATCCGAAGCGACAAGTAAAACAGACTAAAATAAAACAAGTTGTGTTGTGCTACCCACTCTAACGTGATATGGTAATGACACATGCAAAACAAAACATGTAGCGAGTTGTTTGTGACATTGTTAATCAAAATTATTTATAGTTGCGAGTAAATAAACACCGTCACAGCGTCAAAGGGATATAAAACCAGGCTAGTGTTTACTTTATCGTCCATTTTGTTTTCTTCAAGAAGCAGTTCCGGGTTATCAAATATTTACAATGTGTTTAAAGATCCCCTAAACATTATGAGAGGGATTAAGATAGGCTATCAATATACTGGTTGACGTCCTCCCACTGGTGTTTGAAGACCTCTTTTATTTTTCTTTCAGGCCACCTTGCACTTGGTTATTATAATTATGTACTCGTAGACAAGTGAACGATTAATATTACATTACTACATGATTACTACGGAAGCCGGGAACTAAGGGGTAGCCGGCCGAATATTTTTATACGACCGAGCGTTAGCGAGGTCGGATACGGATAGCTTGTGAGGCTGGAAACTCCATTTCCCGCCGAGGTACTATTGTGCTTTTCTCTAACATGCAACGAAATAAATTTAAAAACTCCAAAAAAATCAAAAGTTTATTTCTAGAGAAATACAAACTAGATAAAAATAAAGCTAACATATTTATTATCTGTTTGTTACCTAAGTATTTACGCTTTTGACCGATTTAGATGAAATTTGGTACGGAGATAGTTTAAGATCCTGGGAAGCAAATAGGGTTTTATGAAAATTTCATATTTCCCGAGGGATCGGAATCGAAGACGAAGTCGCGGGAAACTGCTAGTTAATAATAAACCTGTAAAGATTAGTTCTTGATAAAATCGAATTACATCAAATGTACATTTTATGTTACAAATGTTGCATCTATCGAGCAGTTTTCCTTGAATTATTCAAGCTGTTAAAAATTTCACTGCAGTGCAGTTGTCACTCAGAACAGCGTGGAACAGTTGAATCTCTCACGTTGTAAAAAAAATTCAAACCACTTTTCGTGGAAAAATCTCTGCGCGCTGCGACCTCGGATACCAGGCGTTCATAAGCTATGAGGGATAAAGTGCATTCAGTATGGACGAGCGTTTTCCACCCCCCTAGGGGAGGGTCAGAGAGGGCGTGGACGGCGGCGCCACAGGT
This sequence comes from Archips crataeganus, assembly GCA_947859365.1. Classification (NCBI taxonomy): domain Eukaryota; kingdom Metazoa; phylum Arthropoda; class Insecta; order Lepidoptera; family Tortricidae; genus Archips; species Archips crataeganus. The sequence continues at coordinate 17,303,597 of OX402064.1, forward strand.
AGGTGGGAGGTCTACCAGAGGTCAAAGGTTTAATGCGGAAGGATTGTTTAATATTTGAACCGGGACGCTAGGAGAACAGGAATCAGTTGGAGTTGTGTTTGTTCCATCTATGTATGTTTAACGTATAAAAGACTGAATGTACTAGACATAAAGAAGTATCAGTGTTGTCTTAATTTTTGTCATAAAATAGTCTGCAAATAATATGTAGAATATAAATGAGGCTTGTAAGATTACATTCAGAGGAATGATACTCGTACCGTACAAAATAATTTCGCTTTATTTATGTATGACTGGATTTCACCGGCTTGAGCTATCAGATCTGTAGTTTGAATTAAAAAAAAAAAGCCGTGCAGGCTAGTGGTTTGACCTAAGTATGGCCTCTTAAGCAGAGGATCGTGTGTTCAAATGCGGGCTCGCACCTAGAGTTTTTCGGAGTTCGTGTGCGAAATTACATTAATGTGCTTTACGGTGATGGAAGACGTCGTGAGCAAACCTGCACTCCCTGTGAAGCAATTCAATGGTGTGTTTGAAGTTCCCAATCCGCACTGGGCCCGCGTGAGAACAGCCAAATCCATACCTTTCGATATTTTTTATCATAAAGAAGATTTTCTTTCTTTATCAGTTATTTTTAGCAACAACGAAGTTACCCGAACGCGGAAGTTGTTTAATATTTGAAACGAGGTACTAGGACAACAAAAACCAGAGGGGCTCAAGAAACGCGCTATGGCTCTATATGTAGGCTTAGAGGGTTGTAGAAAGTGCATGTACGTGTAGGGGTCAAAGCCCCAGCGCGGCAGGGATGTTGAACATTGGAACGGAGTACTAGGGTCGGAGGAGTGTAACGTAGTATTTCCTGTTGGAAAAGGAAAGGAAGGCAGGGAAGAAGTTATTTATGATTTATAGGGTGGCAATTTGGTAAATAAATAACTTTAATTTCAATACTAGATGGAAAAAAAACCGCCTGTATAATTCCCGTTCCCATGGGAATTCCGGGAAAATATATTGCTACTAAATATGTCACTCGCGGAACTGAGACGAATCTAATGACACCTCACACTTCAAAATCCATTGAGCCCACAGAAATAATAATAAAGAGGATAGAAGTGCCTTAGACGCGTGACCTTGGCGCCGCGCTTGTGACTTGTAGGTCACAAGCGCGCGACTTGTGGCTCAGTGCTAATTGAAACGTGGGTATGACAACAAGTGCTTTAAAATGGTGTTTTGCAGCATTAACAATTGCGGAAACTCGTCCACACTGTGTAATTACACTAATAAGGGGATTACATTTCATTGGTATGTATTAATTTAATGTAATAATGCGGTTTATATCAAAATACAACTTGAGAAAATATTTCATTATGAAATATTGGTTTACACGTTATTAACACGAAACTTCATATATCATTGCTACTCATGCCCATAAAAACGCAGATCGTTTTGAATTATACGCAGCAATGTAATAGTAGATTGTACACCAAGGGGATAAAGCACTGCATTATGTCACGGGCGCGATATTGAATCCTGAGCGTATCGAGGGACTCCAGATTTAACTCCCGAGCGTAGCGAGGGGGTTATTTAGTTGATTCCCGAGCGAAGCGAGGGAATTAAGATGGAGTCCTGAGAGCAGTGAAGGATTTAAGCGCGCCCAAGGCAAAATCAGTTTTATCCCCGAGGAGTATACTCTACTTTTCTCATCTTTTGCGAGACAATAAAAACCAAAGCTACTAGAAAAATACTCGAAATAGACCCAGAAGCACTGATTGTGACACTGACTTTGCGCCTTTCGCAGTTTTCCATTTGTCGAAATCTTTGTAAGCTTTTAAGTATTTTTCCTTCGACTTAGCCTAGTTGGTAGTGACCCTGCCTACGAAGCAAGAGGTCCTGGGTTCGAATCCCGGTAAGGGCATTTATTTGTGTGATGAGGACGAATATTTGTTCCTGAGTTATGGATGTTTTCTATGTATTTAAGTATTTATTTATCTATATAAGTATGTTTATCGTCGTCTAGTACCCATAGTACAAGCTTTGCTTAGTTTGGGACTAGGTCGATTTGTGTTAGATTGTCCCCTAATATTTATTTATTTTATTTTATTTTATTTACTTCTCTGGGAATACATTATTAACAATTTCTAAGGCCGGCTTGCGCAGACATGGGTTAGCTACTTAACTCCGAGCGAGTTAACTGCTAACCCAGGGTTAACAAGTGTCAAAATGTATTGAACTGTCATTCTTAACCCAGGGTTACCGATTTAATTTTTTTACCCTGAACTGTGCAAGTGGTCCTAAGGCGTCTAATTTAATGGAATCAGGAGTCAAATCACTTTCGTCACTCGATATTTTCCTAACGTTTTATCTTCTTTTGCAGTTTTGATACTTAAAATTGCAGCGTATTGAAATACTCGCGGCTTTTGTTTTAAGTATTGATTTTTTTTCGTTCGGCTTGCCGTGGCGTGGCCAGCTCGATTTTCGAATAAGTTCGATTTTCAAATAAATGAGGCGCGGCGCGCGCCGCCGTCCACCTCCTCGCCGTCGGCCACCAGCAGCTGCAGCAGCCGCGCGCCGCGCGATTTTGACGAAATTAGACTTTAAATGCATAACAATAAGAACTAAGAGAAGTGAGAATCACATTACTGCCCGGCGGGTTATAATGAAATTCAGTACAACATTACACCCCGGCGAAAGACAAGGGCTATAATGATTTACTTTGAGTAAGGTTTGCATGATATATAATGAGGCATTGTCGAGCAGGTGG